>BSBK01004967.1:0-75000 GCA_027943335.1 Chamaecyparis obtusa | reverse complement strand
ATATATATATATATATATATATATATATATATATATATATATATATATATATATATTAGAGTAATTAATATAATAATCAAGAGATATTATATATATGTATATAATCATAATTGTCATTATATTAATTAAATATTAATGAATATTAAACATGTCTCATGAAGGGACATGTCTCTTCTTGGCTCATTCTCAATATAAATGCAAGAGATTTTTGCATTTGGAAAACACATACAATGAGATAGTGCTATTACATTTACTATGATCCTAAAACCTTAACAAGATCCCATGGGGTTGATTTGCAAATATTAAGAGCCCACATTTGTATCATCTTAATACCATGTAAAGTGCAAAAATTGTGTTTCCTTACTATAAATGTTGTATCCTTATATTTGTATCGTCTTAATTTTGTATCCTTAGATTTGTATTGTCTTAATTCCATGTACATTTGTATCATCAAATGATGTAATAGTTGGAGTCATTGAGTCAAAATTGGTCAAATGTGTCTAAAGTAAAATGGTGATTCCCTGGGATGAAGGGATAGTTTTGAATGATTTCATCCTGGCACTAAATGGACTATGTCATTAAATCTGGTTGGGTCATTAAACACTGGTGACAACCCCATTTTGACCACTGAGTCACTAGAACATTCATGAACATGTTAGACCAAAGTGTCCCCAAGGTGCACTAAGCACGATTGGGTAATGATCTTTCGAGGCTTGTATCTTAGACCCCATGAGAGGTATTATAAAACTATGAGATGCTATAGGACCATGTTTATAATTCCTACAACAACCTCTCTCCATTCTAAGAGATTCAAATTTGTTTGAATTTGGCACGCCAGTCTTGCTTGATGCAAAAACTTGTAGTGAGGGTCAGTTGAAAGTTGCACCACTGGGTTTCTTCCAAACCATTCATCTCGGCATTGAATGGAGTGTGCCATTAGCTCTGGTTGGGTGGGTAAACACTAGTGACAACCCCATTTTGACCATGGAGTCACTAGAATGTTCGGGACCATGCTGGACCAAAGTGTCCCCAAGGTGCACTAAGCATGATTGCGTAGTGATCTTTCAAGGCTCGTATCTTGGACCTCGTGAGAGGTATTGGTGAACTTTGAGATGATACAAGATTATGTTTTTGAGGCCTACAATAATCTCTCTCTATTCTGGGAGATTTGAATTTGTTTGAATTTGGCATGCCAGTCTCGCTTGATGCCAAAAATTACAGTGAGGATCAGTTGAAAGTTGCACCACTGGGTTTCTTCCAAATTGTTCATCTTGGCACCGAATGGATTGCACCATTAGCTCCGGTTGGGTGGTTAAACACTAGACAACTCTATTTCAACCACTGAGTCACTAGAACATTCACAACCATGCTAGACCAAAGTGTCCCCAAGGTGCACTAAGCACAATTGGGCAATGATCTTTCGATGCTCATATCTTGGACCCCACAAGAGGTATTGGAAAATTGTAAGATGCTATAGGACTGTGTTTCTAAGGCCTACAATAACCTCTCTCCATTTTGGGAGATTTAGATTTTTTTGAATTTGGCACGCCAGTCTTGCTTAATGTCAAAACTTGCAGTGAGGGTCAATTGAAAGTTGCACCATTGGGTTTCTTCCAAACCATTCATCCTAACACCAAATGGACTATGCCATTAGCTCTAGTTGGGTAGGTAAACACTACTAAAAGCTCCATTTTGACCATTGAGTCACTAGAATTTTTGAGACCATGCCAGACCAAAGTGTTCCCAAGGTGCACTAAGCACGATTGAGCAATGATCTTTCGAGGCTTGTATCTCAGACCCCATAAGAGGTATTCATCGACCATGCTGTCCAAATCCAATTACTTCTTTAGAGGATGAATTTTTTATCCTTCTCTCTAATTCTTTGCACCTATTTTCTGCTGCTTTCTTAGTTGCCTTTACATTTGCCAGGTTTGCCTTTAACTTATCTATTGTGCCCTGAAGCTTTCCTTTCTCTCTCTCCAACTTCATTAGTGAACTATAGACCACTTGGTTGGTCATTTTTGACACAGTTATCTTGTCCACATTTTTAATCCATTTGGAGGGTGCTAACTTGAAATTGAGATGGATCTAACTAACTCTCTCGTGGATTGTTATCTCAAGCTGGGGGCATAACAACCATGAATTCCATCATATCTTTATTTGGGTCATATGTGGGAAATAGCCTATTCGTTGCATGTTCTACCTCATGAGCAGCAACAATTTCTTCCATCTTCATTGTCTTACTATGTTGTCTATTCCTATTTTTTAATTGTTCATAGTTAGTTACAAAATCATTGTAATGAAAATTAGGGTTTTGTGACACAATTGAATGTTTGCATGGTGAAATAGCACTTGCACTGATGTAGGAGCTTCCACCTATGTTTCCTGTGGTGCTACTAATTACACCATGAGGATTAGCAACACTCTAACCCATTACAAGTGGAGTATTTGGATTGTTTTGAACCTGAGGGTTTTGTCCTGAAGGTTGGGCAATTGTTGGAGTCCCAGTCACCATTGGCATTGTTGTACCAATACTTGTCAAAACCTTTTGCTTCTTTACACTACCTTGATCTATGGGAACAATTGTTTTCATGTCTATCTGTAATGTCCTTTTCGAACCACTAGTTGTAGTTGTAGTGCTTGATTCAGATTGAATTTGAGTGCTTGGAACAAATGGAACTATATTTGAAGCTAGAACAATTGGAATTGACTGAGTTGATGAATATGATGATTGAACTCCAAGCCCAAGGCCTGGTTTCACACCATGTTTTGGTTGAGCTGCTGGGTCAGGTAAAGACCAAAGCCCTTGTCCAGTAGGACCCAAACCACCAAAAACTTGGTAGCCCATTTTTTGTATAAAATTTGCCCCTTTGGTATATTGATCTTTTTTGGAGGCATCAACTCCTCTACTAATTGAATATACTGTAATGGATGTGGGATTCACAAAATCCTAGTCATCATCATCATCATCATCATTGTCATCATCATCTGGATATGCTTTAGTTGGATGCTCCTTATTTGATAATTTGTTAAACTTTGTATCCTCTTCCATGTCATAAAGATCTGCAGAGGTCTTTGGCTCATCGAGATTCTTCCTCATTTCCAAAAAATCAAAAATTTTGGTTCGAGTCCAATTATCATCAATACATTCATTCATTAGCTTTTTTGGAATAGAATTTGTAGATGGTTGAGAAGCTTTTTGGTAGAAATTGGACGATGTCATACTCATGGTCTACACTTTTCCTTTCTGTTTGTGAAATGCCATAATTTTTGATGACAATTCCTATATTGACATATTATTTTCAACAGCATATTTCTCCATCTCTTTTTTGACCTCCTCCCAGGAATCCATGTTTTTAAATTTTTCAATCAATGACATACTTTCATGTTGAAATTTGCTTGCAGAGTTCCCATTCTCTCTAAGCTTTGTTCCAATTATGTTGAGTGGATCATACTGCTAGTGACTATCAACATCAAAGCAAAAAATTGTAAAAAAGGCTTTTGCCACTTTGAATCCTCTTCTCTCAAATGTGAACCCTCCAAATGAGAAAGGCAAGGAAGGAAATATCATTTTCTTTTGTTGAACACTAAAGAGTACATATGTGCTCTCCATCTGCCATACATATTCCAATGCAAATACCCTCTTTGTGACATGTATTGGAAGTTTGTAGGGTTCTACTACTGAACTGTAAAACCTTAACACTGTGTACTCTTCCATGAAGTACCAGTCAGCCAATTGTATTTTACTTCCAAGTTGAATTAAATCTCTACAAGTAGCAGGTAATCTAGGCATTGGAGTGCCTATAATTTTATCGTACATTGGTGCCAAAAAGAAGTCTACAAAATTGTTGTAGTTCCTTCTGTTATCAATCATCCTTATCTAAGGTGTCAACTCATATATTGGATTTTGGCCCTGACTGCAAAACTTGTTTGTCTGAAATATTGCATGATGCTTTGCTAAGAGAAGATAGCACAAGTAGGTTGTGAATCTAAATGTCTTCTGTGAACCTATTTTAATCATTAGTAATTGTTCTTGCATGCAACAAACAATGTGCTCAATAAAACAATATTTTACTGGTTCTTTTCAAAATGAATATGAAAAAGCATTTCAAGAATGCTGGCACCCACTTCTTTGTTACTATCCAATCCCAAACAAAATGCTAGCAAGGAAATACTGTCTTGAACCCATGGCACAAAAATTTCATAATCAAAAGGAGGCCTATGATTTGGACTTAGGCTTGAACTGTTTGTAATTGTTATTCCTCTAATATAAGAATCTCTCTATGTTGCATCTATTTTTTCATAATCCTCTGCCAACTTTCTCAGGTCAATTTGCATGTTTGAGTTTTGCTGTTCAAACCCTAGGTTCAACAGACTAGCAAATTCACTCTCAGTTATGGACAAAATTTCCTCCTGAGTATTTTTATTCACAATTACTTTTTTATTTTCATCATAATTTTTGACGCAGACCATGAGAATTTCTGGGCAAGGGAATACTTGAGGTAATGCCATGCTTGTCAACCCAACATTCCATGATGCAATTTTATTTGCCATTGCATTTACCTTTGGGTTAAATTTAGAAAATTTGGAACCCTTATTTGGATTGTTCCACTTGTTTTCAATTGCAAATCTAATTTCTATTATTCCCTTATTTCCATGAATAACAGGATCATAAATATCATGGAATACATATGTGAAACCTGGTGTTTTAAGCAGATTGTGGAATTCTATTATCTGACTTGTCTTTTTACTCATAGTCTTATTCTTGATAATTGTTTTGCCCATCGTGGCAAGCTAGTAAGTGGTAACCTAAACTGGTATCACTATTTACTCATAGGAAAATTCAAATATTTATACACAGCTACAACCTACAAGCCTACAATTTACAGGGGTGATTTAAGAATCAAAATTAAACCCTAACAAGTAACAAGATAATTTTTTTCTATAATATAAACAGTAAAGTTGTAAATCAAGAGATTTGAAAAATTTAAAATGCGGGACCTACGTGTTCAAGATTTTAGTAGTTACCCGTTACCCTTAGCTTCGATTTTTGTAAACTTTGACTGGGAACAGGCTACAGAGCTTCAGCTGAGAGACTTTGTTGCACTTGCTTTCCTCAACATAGAAATTTAGAATCTGTAAACCCTTTCTAAATCCACACATTACTGGAAAGTGAAACTTAAAGTGCCAAAATTGTACAATCTAGAGTCATCACCACTCATCTATGATCTGACGGTTGACTCACCTGATGACTACGAGTCAGACATGTCACGTCATCCTCAAATGGCATTGTTGGTAGGACCATGCGAAACTGCGAGTGGAATGTCTTACGTGTTTAGTGACACGTGTCATGATTCCGTAATAGGGTTTGAAAAGATGGCGTTGCTTTTCCCTTTCATCCTGAAATACAA
This sequence comes from Chamaecyparis obtusa, assembly GCA_027943335.1. Classification (NCBI taxonomy): domain Eukaryota; kingdom Viridiplantae; phylum Streptophyta; class Pinopsida; order Cupressales; family Cupressaceae; genus Chamaecyparis; species Chamaecyparis obtusa. The sequence continues at coordinate 69,589 of BSBK01004967.1, read as the reverse complement.
CTTCGGTCGTTGATCTACAATAATCCAATGGTCATAATGGCATTGTTTGCCTATGGTACTAGTGGCCTCGGGCCCCTATGGCCGTGGGTCCCATTAACTCACCTAGTCACCACTCACCTGACGGCTGAGTTAGACGTGTCACGTCATCATCAAATGGCATTGTTGGTACTTGGTCGGACCATGCGAGGCTGTGAGTGGAACGTAAGACTCTTACATGTTTAGTAACACATGTCATGATTTTGAAATGAGTTTCAAAAGATGGGGTTCCTTTTTCCCTTTCATCCTGAAATACAACTTCGGTCGTTGATCTACAATAATCCAATGGTCATAATGGCATTGTTTGCTTATGGTATTGGTGGCCCCGGGCCCTCATGGCTATGGGTCCCATTAACTCACCTAGTCACCACTCACGTAACAGCCGAGTCAGACGTGTCATGTTATCATCAAATGGCATTGTTGGTACATGGTAGGACCCCTAGACCATGCGAGACTATGAGTGGAATGTAAGATTCTTATGTGTTTAGTAACACATGTCATGATTTCAGAACGGGTTTCAAAATATGGGGTTTCTTTTTCCCTTTCATCCTGAAATACAACTTCGGTCATTGATCTACAATAATCCAATGATCATAATGGCATTGTGTGCTTGTGGTACTAGTGGCCTCGAGCCCTCGTGGGTCCCCGTCCCATTAACTCACCTAGTCACCACTCAACTGACGATCGACACGCGTCATGATTCTGGAACGGGTTTCAAAAGATGGGGTTGCTTTTCCCTTTCATCCTGAAGTCCATTGTACATCGTCGATCTATGCTCATCCAATGGTAGTTATTTGCAATGAACATTGTTAAATGTTATAATGTTATTTTTTCCTTTATAAATATTAATTAATAATGGATAATAAGTTAATAACATTTAAAGTTATTTAATTGAATAGTAACAATTTTAGTCAATCAAATTCAAAATGCACTATTTTTTTAATAATATTAAATTCTAATCAATTTCAGAGGCCGGAGTTAAGGACCAAGGTTAGTGTTTAGAGATAACGAGATTTCTATGGTCCCTGACTCGCTAGGTCTCCCAAACATGAGTTAAAGTAATATTTTTTATTGATTAAAGAGTATACTTAATGTTAAAATGATATTTTTTATTGCTTATAACTTTAACATTGATAATTATAATCACATATAATTATCATACCTTAAAATTAGAAAACAATAAATTCTTTCTCTAACCTTATTAATTCAATTGTCTATCAAATTGATTATATAGTATTCTTAAAGTTAAAATAATATTTTTTATTGATTTAGATTATAACTTTAGCGTTGGTAATTATAATCACAGATTCACATATAATTCTCATACATTATAATTAGAATACCATAAATTCTTTCTCTAACCTTATTAATTCATTTGTCCTTCAAAATTCTATAAATCTTTCATATTAAACGTACGAGTGTGTGAATTTTGACAGGTAACATTACCCAAACTCAATGTCAGTACTCAGTGATAACTGATAAGACATTTCTTTTATTAATACGTAGATAAATCATAAAGCAACTAATTAAAATATTGCAATCACAGTGACAGAGAAGTCTAAGAACCATTTTTTGTACAAATTGAAATGAGCTAAAGCTTGCGAAATTTTTTATTGATTAAATAGTATAATTAATGTTAAAATGATATTTTTTATTGATTATAACTTTAACATTGATAATTATAATCACATATAATTATCATACCTTATAATTAGAAAATAATAAATTCTTTCTCCAACCTTATTAATTCATTTGTCTGTCAAATTGACTATATATTATTCTTAAAGTTAAAAAGATATTTTTTATTGATTTAGATTATAACTTTAATGTTGATAATTATAATCACAGATTCACATATAATTCTCATACATTATAATTAGAATACCATAAATTCTTTATCTAACCTTATTAATTCATTTGTCCTTCAAAATTCTATAAATCTAACCTAATTAATTCATTTGTCCTTCAAAATTCTATAAATCTTTGATATTAAATGTACGAGTGTGTGAATTTTGATAGGTAACATTACCTAAACTTAATGTCAGTACTCAGTGATAACTGATAAGACATTTCTTTTATTAACTATAACTGTCTACATTGTACAACTATGATACATGTAACATCATACATATCTAATACACAGATAAATTATAAAGCAACTAATGAAAATATTGCAATCATAGTGACAGAGAAGTCTAAGAACCATTTTTTATACAGATTGAAATGAGCAAAATTTTCATTGGTTTCTTTTCATAAAATTATAATTACATAAAGATTGTGCAGTTCCACTTCCAGAACAAAGAGGAACCTACTATAAACAAAAAAAACAAAAAAATGAGGTATGTTTTTATAAAACAAAAACCACTAGAAGACTAGTAGTCCAGTGTCTACTTCTAGTACAATAGTAAATACTACAAAAAGAAACATACTATAAACAAGAAAAAACCATAAAATTTTTATAAAAAAAACTAGTAGTAGTCCTCTACTGATTTTGGCCTTCAGCTCCATCTAAGTAGAATTCATGAGAGATGATTATCTGCATGAATTCATCTAGCCACCCGAATTCCCCTGCCTCAGCCTCCTCTTCGTCAAGGGAAAACCACTTTTAGAGGAAATCCCTAGCAAGCAGGGCCCATTTCCTATGGTGCTTATACTACCCAAAATTGAGGCCCAAAAGAAAAAGGTTGCCTGGCCACATTCTAGCCTGGGAGGAGAATCTTGGTTATTTCACTTGCCCAAGGGATCCCCACCCCTATTTTTGCGAACATGACAACACTAATGTCATTCCCCAGGTACTCTTCTTTAAAAACCCTCCTCAGCAGCATTAACATCTCCACCTTCTCTCCTCTGAGGTCGAGAAGAGATGCCAAAAAATGGGACGTAATGTTCGTGTTGACCCGGTGCCTATCTTCATTGTTCTGAAACTCTCGGCCCAGCACCATTCTCACAACCTCTATAATGAAAGGCCCACCCTCCTTACAAATAGATTCTAAGGCTTCATCAGTAAAGGAACCCAGAAAGGCCTTCTAGGCCTCCTCAGATGTGCATATAAGCCTAATTGGAGTGTCCATCTGAAATAGTAAAACTACATAAAACTTAAAAACAAATTATTTGCAGACTGCAGACCTTAAACAAACAAATTATCTAGCAAACACCAAAGATGAATCGATGAATAATGAAGATAGATCGTCTATAAATAGCCCTTGAATTCTGGATCCTTACTTAGAAATAAATTATTCTATCTTTAATGGTATTAAATCCATTGTCCTTACCATGCCTCTAAATCTTTCATGTAAATATTTCCCCTAAATGCATGCGTGTGAGAAATTAATATTTTGTCGTTAATCTTTCATATCTGGCAGTAAATATTTCCTATAAAAGCAAAAAATGTCAGATATCGGTTATAGCTTCTATATGAATTTGGAATTGGTGCATGTGTACTCTACATGACAAGTTAAAGAATGTCGCTTCTCACTGACAAGACATTTATTGCTTACCGATTTAAGAGGTTACAAGTTGCACTATAGTAATAGAACTGTGAATATCGATACCAACATGTGTACACTGTAGTCTGTAGACAAGTAACCCTTATTTGATACGTGTCAACATTCCGGTGACTTCCTCCACAACTTTGTTTCCTTCAAGAAATTGGGGCCGAAATTAAACTTCAGCCATTGATCTTGGATCATCAGACGGTATCAAATAATATATTTAACATTATAAAATAATGTATGTATGTTAGCTATGTTAGTCTAAGGCATTATAACAAAATATTTCCCATCTTTTGAAACTCACCAACAAAATATTTTTTTTTGCCATAATTAACAAATGATTAGCCAATAAAATAAATAAATTTTCAAATGGTACATAAAATTCACAAATGGAAATATTTTTTTACCCTTCAAAAGAAATTCATTCGCCTCATATATTATTATTTTTTACTTGAAAAGAAAATTATTCGCCTCATATATTATTATTTTTTACTTGAAAAGAAAATTATTCACCTCATATATTATAAATTTTTAATTCAAAAGAAAATTATTTGCCAGCAATTTATGAAATTTTCATTCAGTGGGGAAAAAATCATGAATTAAAACTATGAAAAATCATGGAATTGAAAAAAAAATTCGCCTGCATTAAAACAAATTCCCCCCTAAAATAATGTACGATTCGCCAGGAGTTTACACTTTTTCCTAAAAGGGGGTTTCTTAAAGTTATCCCTGCGTGAGATGCTATAGGACCATTTTTTTGAGGCCTACAATAACCTCTCTCCTTTCTAGGAGATTCAAATTTGTTTGAATTTGACACGCTAGTCTTGCCTGATGCCAAAACTTGTAGTGAGGGTCAGTTGAAAGTTGCACCACTGGGTTTCTTCCAAAAATGTTTGTCCCGACACCGAATGGACTATGCCATTAGCTTTGATTGGGTGGGTAAATGATAGTGAAAACCCCATTTTGACCACTGAGTCACTAGAACATTTGCGACCATGCTGGACCAAAGTGTCCCCAAGGTGCACTAAGCACAATTGGGAAATGATCTTTCAAGGATCATATCTTGGGCCTCGTGAGAGGTATAGAAAAATAGTGAGATGCTACAAGACTATGTTTTTGAGGCCTACAATAACTTCTCTATTCTGGGATATTCAAATTTATTTGAATTTGGCACACCAGTCTCGCTTAATGCCAAAACTTGTAGTGAGGGTCAGTTGAAAGTTGCACCACTGGGTTTATTCCAAACCATTCATCCCGACAATGAATGGAGTGTTCCATTAGCTCTAGTTGGGTAGGTAAATGCTAGTGACAACCCCATTTTGAACACTAAGTAACAAGAACATTCAGGACCATGCTATACCAAAGTGTCCCCAAGGTGCACTAAGCACGATTGTGCAATGATCTTTCGAGGCTCGTTTCTCATACCTCGTGAGAGGTATTAGAAAATTGTGAGATGATACAAGACTATGTTTTTAAGGCCTACAATAACCTCTCTCTATTCTAGGAGATTTGATTTTTTTTCAATTTGGCATGCCAATCTCGCTTGATGCCAAAACTTGCAGTGGGGGTTAGTTGAAAGTTGCACCACTCGGTTTCTTCCAAACTGTTAATCTCGACACTGAATGGACTGCGTGATTAGCTTTGGTTGGGTGGGAAAATGCTAGTGATAACCCTATTTCAACCACTGAGTCACTAGAACGTTCAAGACCATGCCAGACCAAAGTGTCCCTAAGGTGCACTAAGCACGATTGGGCAGTGATCTTTCCATGCTCGTATCTCAGACCACGTGAGAGGTATCGAAAAAATGTGAGATGCTACAAGACCATGTTTTTGAGGTCTACAATAACCTCTCTCCATTTTGGGAGATTCAAATTTTTTTGAATTCGGTACGCCAGTCTTGCTTGATGCCAAAACTTGCAGTGAGGGTCAGGTGAAAGTTGCACCACTGGGTTTCTTCCAAACCGTTCATCCTGACACTGAATGGACTATGCCATTATCTTTGGTTGGGTGAGAAAACACTACTGACAACCCCATTTCAACCACTGAGTCACTAGAATGTTTGGGACCATGCCATACTAAAGTGTCCCCAAGGTGCACTAAGCATGATTAGGCAATGATCTTTCGAGGCTTGTATCTCAGACCTCATTAGAGGTATCAATGAACTGTAAGATGCTACATGACCATGGTTCTAAGGTCTACAATAACCTCTTTCCATTATGAGAGATTCAAATTTTTTTGAATTTGGCACGCCGGTCTCGCTTGATGCCAAAACTTACAGTGAGGGTCAGTTGAAAGTTGCACCATTGGGTTTCTTCCAAACTGTTTGTCCTGACACAAAATGGACTATTCCATTAGCTCCTATTGGGTGAGTAAATGCTAGTGACAATCTTATTTTGACCACTGAGTCAATAGAACATTCATGACCATGCCAGACCAAAGTGTCCCCAAGGTGCACTAAGCATGATTTGGCAGCGATCTTTCGAGGCTCATATCTCAGACCCCGTGAGAGGTATCAAAAAACTATGAGATGCTATAGGACCACATTTCTAAGGCCTACAATAACCTCTCTCCATTCTGGTAGATTCAAATTTGTTTGAATTTGGCACGCCAGTCTCGTTTGATGCCAAAACTTACAGTGAGGGTTAGTTGAAAGTTACACCACTGGGTTTCTTCCAAACCGTTCATCCTGAAACCAAATGGTCTATGCCATTAGCTCTCTTTGGGCAGGTAAATGCTAGTGAAAACCTCATTCAAAACAAAAATTTAGTAGAACATTCTTGAACATGCCGAACCAAATTTTTCCGAAGGTCCACTAAGCACCATTGCGTATGTTGGTGAGCATTCTGGTGTGTCAAGAGGCAAAGTAAGTGTTTAAATGGATCCTTTGATTGGTGTCTCAAGAGGTGAGTGTTATGATATTTTGTATTGATTGATAATCCTTTGTAAAGAATCATGCATTGTAAGCCATTAAATGGTATTGGGAAGGGCTAAATGTACCTAGGGGTCATTAGGGGTGATTAAGTTAATCCTAGGTTAGTTGGATTGATTTAAGGACCTATAAGGTCTATAATGGATATAAAATGGCCAATAAAATCATTCAAATGATGTAAAAGCACTTGAAGTGCTAAAATATGGAATTTGCCTATATTTGCAAAATAAGCCTATAAGGCTCATATGGGGTTATATGTTAGTTTGGATTACAAAAGGTTGTTTTAAACCTTTTTAAAAGTTATAAAAAGGGGAATTAGATTTAATTTGTCGAGTTGACAACATTAGTTGTCAACTTGACAACATCTTTAAATTATACTTTGGTTATGACAGTCAGTTTGGGACTCTTACCAAGCAGTTAGACAATTAGATAAAGGTTGTAGTTGGGGTTTGAAGAAGTTTTGAGTCTTTTTGGTTGGGGATCTACATGAGTGAATTGGGAATGTTGATTTGGGAGTGTAAGGAAGCAAAAATGTAATGTTTTACAATCAATAAACAAAGATTTTCTTTGCATGTTGTTAACTATCCTGTGGAACAATCAGTGCAACAATAAATTAATGTGCTTGACTTGAACATGATTTGGGTTGGGTATTGAAGTGAATATATTGCTTTGATTATTTTTTACATCTTCCATGCATTACTTTCAATTTTTTTATTGTTCTTAAAGAAAAGCAAGTGACTATTTTTCTGTGACTGTGACTGGTTGAAGGGTACAGTCAGTGTGTAGGGATTGTAGTCTCCTTAAGGGATTGACTCTCCCACCCATTGTGACCAATGTAATTGGTGGGAGAAGTAACTTATGTATTATATCCTTGTATTACAATTATTTTATGTAGGGATATGTGAAGTGATGGTTGAGAGAACACTAATTGATGGAGTTTACTGAGTGAAGGAGAGACTGTCTTCACACCAGTCATTATGGAAGTTGAATACCCTTGAGAAGAGTTTTTCTTGATGGAATATAGATATTAGGATCCATAATAATGTGTTAGGCCAACTGGATTCTCTTGGAGAGATTTACAAAGGTCTTTTTGAGTAGACCCTAGGTATATGACCCTAGAAACAAGGGTTTGGTGGCTAGCGAATTTGGTGAGTGGTGAAACCTTATAAACTTGAAAAAATTGTGTTTTTAAACCTTAAGAAAGATTGTTTCATGCTTTGGGGTGTAGGGAGTAAGTGGATATATAAGTTGCTTTCTTATTTGGAGGAAATTAGGTCTAGTTTGTGGGTGCTAGGGTAGTGGATCTGGCATTTGGTCCAAAGGAGTCTACCTTGAGTCTTGGGGAGGATTTAAGGAATCCAAAAGTTTATCTAGATCAACCATTATTTTCTTGAGTTGTTTGGAGAATTTTGGAGAAAAGGGCTGATTTATGACTAGTGAAGGCTGCAAGCCTACAAGGGCTATTGGAGTGGATTGGTGGAAGATGAGTTGACCAGAATTGGTAGATTGGTGGAAAATAGTAGATGGAAAATATTAAGATGTTATATGGTGTTACAATCAAGATGGGAGAACTATTGAACAAATTTTGACAAGATGGAGGCTCTAGGTGCACTGAGAGGCCTAGAATGGATTTGGTGCCAAGAGAAGTTGGGATGAGATGTTAGAGGAAGTGAAATTGTTCAAAATCTTAGATGTGTTGGTTATCTAAAGTTAGAGCACTCTATTTGACTCTTGAGTTGAGACTAACTCCTTGAGTAGATTCCAAGATGCTTGTAGAATCCTCAAGTTGAGTTGGGTTCCATGAGGGGATAGTGGAGGGCTCTGCATCAGATTTGCTTGGTTGAGAGCATCAAATACAAATGAATACAATGTAGCACATAAATTTTGAATTCACTTAAATGATGAATTAAACATGTGAACACATGTATAACATAAAGCGTACACATAAATTTTCTTAAGTCATGAAGCATACATGTAGCACATAGATTATAAAGCATACCACATGAATTCACTTAAGTCATGCACGTAGCCCATACACATGAATTTAGGTTATGAAAAATGTACTTGAATATACTTAAGGCATAAATTGTACACATGATTACATACACATAGGCATATTTACATACTAACAATGAATAAATGAACACACAATTAACAAATTAGATCGAATATTAAGTTTCATATATATCAAAATGAACAATAATTTTGTACATATTTACATGTCAACATATCTAGATACAATGTGGCATACATCTCAAAATGTGTCATATGACATCTCAAAATAAGAAGTTCAACTAAAAATATTTCTAGGACATCCTATTCTACTGGTGGATCACCAAATTACAGCCTCTTTGAAGTACTCTTTGGATCTGATGGATCCTGCATTCAAACACAAAAGTGAAACCCCAAGTTAGATTACTTAATTTATATAGTTTTTACAAATAAGAAATAAAAATTTAGAATCATACTCAACAATAATAAATAAAATTTAAACTAAAATTGAACTCTCATGTACCTCACCTCTCTGTCTCCTCACATGGAGAGGAGACCTAATATATATGTCCTTGGGTAGTGAAGGAACAATGCCACCAATGTTGACTCTGACCTATATGTGTTTGCGAACATGAGATTGATCTACGAGTTATACTATTTAATGTTAAATTCTTGGTAGCAAATATATGTTTACAAAATAACTGAATTAACATTAAAATTTACCTGTGTTGAACTTTCTTCAAGAAATGTTGGCTGAGTCATCAACAATACAAACCCTTGGCATTCTACCTCCCTCAAAGTAGGGGTGACCTACAAAATTCAAATAGATACTTCATACTATCATAAATTGATCATATTATATATAATTGATAGTAAAATACATAAAAATAAATTTAGAACTATATGTACCATGGGGCTATCACTGTGAATTGATATGCCCATGACTCTATCATCGTGAAAGGGTCTCATGCCATCATCAGACACCACTCTCTATCAAATAAACCATGTAAATTAAAAATGACAATGCACAACTGACAAGTAAACATGTATGCATAAACAAACTAAATTACTTAATTACCTTCCCCTTGTCAACGCTTGATGCTTGCACCCCCTCGCATTTCCCCCTAGTGGGAACTGGTGACACCTGCATCAGTATGTAATAAGTGTTTACAACTGAATGTGGACCTCGAACTCAGCCATAGAATTTAACATAGTCATTGCTCATTGATCACATCTGAAAATGACTATGAATTATTCACTTCACATGCTCATATGAATCAACATGTTGCCTCCTATTTAGATGGGGTTTTGGAATCACTCTTAGAATTGAGAGTCCAACAACCATAGACCAAGCTCTGAAATGGAGGATTTAATGAATAAGAGACAATTGCAAAATGAAATTAAGCTAAGATGATAGTGAAAATTAAGCTACAACTTGTAAGAAGAAATGAGTATTAAGCTAAGAGCATGATAAGAAAACTAAATCAAACATGAAAATGCATCACTAATCTAAGAATGGAAATTAATCTAATGTGCAATATGAAATAGCTTGAGAATGCAAAAGATGAGACAATAATTTGACAGAGTTTTGATGCTCTAAAATTGCCTCCTCAAATGAGGAATGAGAGAGTTCTATTATAGAAGATCCTGGGTGGACAATGAAGAGTTTCTTGCAAAGAAATGGTTGAATCTTCATCTCCTTGGTGGGAGGTGAAACAATTTGGAGAGATTATTTAATAAAATAAATGAAATATGGCCACATGGGTGACTTTTCCAATTACTTGAATAATTAAATTCAATTGAGGATATTTCATTTAAAGAACTAAATAACATTTAATTCCTTTTGATGTGTATTAGCTAAAAGGGGTGGAATTAATTTAATTAAAGTGCTAGGACTTTTGTAATTAAATTAATTGATCATAGGGTTTATTTAGCCAATAAATGTCGATATTTAGGAATTAAATATAGTTTATGATTAATGCAAATTTGAGGTTTTCTACATTTGACATGAAGTCGAGTAAAGTCAATTAGGAGATAGAATTGCCTAGTACAATAGGACTTTGATAGTGTAGAAATTTAAAGAAATAGGACTAAATGCGCCAAAATTGGTTAGGATCGCAAGATGCTAATTTTGGGGTATTACAATAAGATGATCAGAAAAATTAGAAAACACATGTACATATACTATTATAATAATTTAAGGAAACCAATGAGTACATTAAATCATATGTACGGTGGAAGTGTCATGGCCAAATGATATGGCCGAAAGCATGGACCCATCCACCTGTGCCATCTCCTCCTCTGTCATCAACTGAACATAAATGTAACACATAAAAAAACATAAGTGGGAAATTATTATAAGAAAATTCTACTAAAAATATGAATGTTTAAAATTAAATACAATGTAAAAAGTGAACTATTTACCCTAACGTAACAGTAGGAGTCCATGGATTTGTTTACCCCTGATGCACATCTTCATGAGGTGCTTTAATTCTTGTAGTATGTTGTGTAGTATCATCCACCTCAAAGACATAGTTATATGCATCACTATCATTTAGGGGACCTAAGCATATATTCTTGCACATAATCCAACTGTGGGGCCCATAAACATGTGAGCTTGTTGGGGATGTGGAAGGGCCAGAAGCATCAGGACGAGGAGGCAACAATGTCATGCTCTGCGTAACTAGAAGATCACTCAAGGTGTGAATGACTTGAATAGTTTGTGAGCCGACCTCAACAATAATATCAGGATGTTGCACTGTAGGAGGTGGTGAAATCTTGGGAGGGGGGACATATGTGCAGGATTTCACCTGGTGTGCCCATGGCCTATCCTGAGGAGTGCCTAAGCTACACCTTGGTTTAGTCTCATACTCCAATAATTGACCTTGTGACCAAGCACAAATTTAGAATATAATTTTTTAATGAAATAAAATGGGACATTCAAATTGCTGTGAGGTGGTATATCAAAAACCATCCACTAGTGGTCCAAAAATTTGTCACGTATTGCATTATTTATGTACCATTTAATTGACAACTTGGGTTTTTTAGGGTCCACTTTTAGACTAGTTTTGGGATCCACAAAAAGATTAAATATGTCATGTTTTATTAAGTTTAGGTTCATAACTTGATCATAGTCAAGTCAATCATCAAACTAGGTGTGCATAGAATTGCTCCAAAGAAGTGCAAGATTATGTTGCTCTGTAAGTTTCTCCATGTTTTCAATAATCGAGTTCAATGTGAAAAACATGGGGCACAATGTGGGGATATTGGAATATGTGGTTTGAAATCCTCTAAGTTGATTTAGATTGTCTCCTATGAGATCCTCTAAATGACGAGGGTTTGAGACTGGTTCATCTTCTGAAAGTGGGGGATTGTTTGGAGGTGGTTCTGGATTATTTGTGGGATCATTGGGAGGGTTTTCTGATTGATTTGAGTCCACGTCTGATTAAAATTAGAACACAAATAGATAATTACAATCAATTTAAAAAAAACAATAAAAAAACTCGTTTAAACCCTAATTTTTATATAAAAAACTACAAATTTCTATTAAAAAACTATAAAAACAATAAAAAATAAAAAATTGAACTTACTTGGTGATCTTAACAAAATCAAATATGGGATTTGATTGGATATCTAAAAAGCCTAAGCCACATTCAATGTTTTCACAATGAAAATGTTGAACACGGTTGGGCTATGTAGATAAAAATTACTAGAAAAAATTGGATATCCGATTAGGCCTATGCTTTGGCTCTTGGCTTGGCTAGGTGTACTGACACCGAAGCCTACTAAAAAGTCAACAAATGGATTAGTGCTCTTTTGGACGTGAAAAGTTTATTTTTTCACATAGCCACTTTTTGGCATACCATAATCCTGCGCATACCCTAGTATATAATATATATCGATCACTCATTACAAACAAAATACTTAATGACTAATACATGCTTACCATACTATATATAATAAAAAAATTATAAACATATAATACTATAGAATTCGACAACAAAAGGCTTAAAAATTATTGCTTTCATTGTAATATTCAACACTTTCTTACTCTAAGGGTTCCATTTGCAATGGATAGACCCTCATTTTATCTCACTTATTTTCCATCCCATTCATTAATCTAAAATTTAGTTCTGCACCTCTTATCAGTTTTTATATTTGATCCTTTTATGGCACTTTTCATTGTATTTATAGACAAATTCAAGGAGGCATTGTAGAGATAGTTGGTTAGACTCTCTTTTGTTATATGCCCAATATTGAACATAAAGGATCTCTGAAGCATTGATAGTTATTACATCATCCTCTAGTAGCTTTTCAAATTTCCTCTTTGAGATTTGGAATGTCACTATAACCCGCACAACAATATTGTTGAGCATGAATCTTTTGAATGATTTGGTAAGAAACCTAAAGTACATGGATTTATATTGATTTCCAAGAGATAAATAAAGCATGATTCCATGAATCATTCACAAAACCATTACCAAGTAATGAAAATGTATGAGAATTACACTCATTCACACATCTATTTTCTAGGTACCATTAGACAAACATAAAAAATAAGAACATAATTCATTTGCATTAGTGAATGAGAATATTATATGTAGAGTTTCATATCATTTTGGCTAAGATAATTCTCTTAGAATATTAACAAATACTTGACGAGCTTGTTTAGGAATTCTATGTATTTTTTAAAAATTTATCATGAAGGTAGAATAATATGTGGATTGATTATAAAATTATCCAAACAACTAGGAATGATAAGAATCTAAGAATTTGTACTTTGGGTCAACCACAAGATAAAGCATTGGGTCAATTCAAGATTTAATTGTTGAAAAAAAAAAAAGAAACAAATGCAACACTACTAGCAACAAGGAATGGTAAACATGGAAAATATAGAAATGACACTGTGCACACTTATAGAAGGTGAACAATATTAATTTGACAAGAGGAAATCATAAGAGTGGTACCATGGCATAAAATGAGGTTATATTGAAAAACTCCTAGGAAGGTATTATAACAAATACAACAAAGGATATGAGAAAAGGAAAAATGTAATATTTGACAATTTACAAGTATAATGAATGCAAAAATATTGGGAACCAATTGTTAGAATTGAAGTTCCACTATTGACTAACATTAATTTTGACACTAATTTAAAGATAGGCAATAGGTTGTATGGGGCTAATCGAACCAATAAAAACCTAATTGTGGTTTTTCATAACAAGTATTGTGTTTCTTACATGATAAATAGAGGAAAATCCTAATAGATTATACTATGAAAATAACTTCCAAAATTCCACACAACAAGATCTAAGTGCTTTGAAATACTCCATAATTAACTAAAATATAAGTAATTTGTCACTCAAAACCATATAGTTCTAATGGGAGAAGCATTTGAGGTCGGGTTGACAAATGTATATATCAAGGGTATAATGAATTAAAAAGAAAAAACTACTATAATAATATGTGATATCACTCTACAAATAATTGACGCAATCTTGCCTTTTTAAAATTATATGTGGTTTATAAGTTTTTCTTAAGTAAAAATAGGTTTTGAAAGGACCCGAAACCTTATACAAAAGCATCGAAAGATAGGGTAATGAAAGACCATACAAGAATTGTGATGCACCACCAAACAAACCAAAGGAACTAATCATAGTTCCCACCAAGTGGAACAAAAACCAACCCAACTAACCACAAAAAAGGCATTCAAGATTTACATTTTGGCCCATCCTTATGTGACTGTAAATACATATCAAAAGAAGGTTTGGAAAATTTAACCTTTTTTTCTTTAACTGTTGTCCATCCATCCTCTACCTTCTCAGCAGCTTTCTACCTGTAGACACGAAAAATTGGCAAAAGGCTTAAATCAATAAAAAAGGTGCATCAAATCATCAAAATAGCACAAAAAATCAATAAATGGGACAAAGGCAATTCAAATCAAAGAAAAATTCAATTAAACAATTAAATGATTAAATGAAGCTTGAAAAGAGGAAAAACACTACGAAATTGATTAAATTCAATTAATGACATAGTTGTTGAAAGCAAAAATCAAAATGAACCTCTTACCCTTCATGGCTAAATTTAATTAATTTAATTAATTAATAAATCATAATTTTCCTCAACAAAGCAAATTGGAGACAAAATGGACACAAATCACTCACTTTTGTTGAAATGGTCCAGCCTTTTGAAACCATTTAAATGATTGTCCCCTTCTTGTCCCCCCATTTATGGACAAAGCAAAGCCAATTGACCTTACCCAAGCATAACCATGATCAACTCACTCTACCTCCTACCCTTGGGAAAATCCTATAAGTAGAAAGCATTTTGAGGCATTAAGGATCCATTCCATATCTTTGAATTGTAGCAAAGCTCTTGCAATTTGCATCCACACCACTCACTTGTCAATTTTAATAGCTTAATTGCTTTGATCATAGTAGATTGTTCATCAAATAGAGCTAGAATTTGATTGAATAGATCTTAATTGCATATCATATAGCTTAATTCTCATCTTTAGAGTGTCACTAGTGAGGATCATAGTTGAGAGCCTCATTTACCACTTTATTTTAGAGATCCATGAGATGTTGATAGATTAATTGTGCATTGATTAGATTAGTTCTCACTCTAATTCTTGTTGTTCTTAGTTAATCTTGTAATTTCATGAAGGTGAATAATATCATCACACAAATGGCACCCACCGTGGGGCCTTGAGCCTCAAATACTAACAAATTTCTGATTTAAATCATCTTTGCATACGTTTTTGTCTGGTTTCTGTGTGTTTTCTGTAGGAATTTTCTAAAGTCACGCCTATGGGAGATCTATTCATGCCTAGAATCCTGATAGTGTCACTTCGGAAGCCTGATCTTACGCTTGTTAGCTGGAAACTCACACCCAGAACGGCAAAGCATTTAGCCTTTACGGCTTCAAATCATGCCTAAACACAGGGAAGTATTGCGTATCACTTATTTTCTGTCGCTTAATTTGAGACTTTTCATTGCCTTTAATAGTTTCAGTCACGCGTACAAGAAATTCAGTCACGTGTATAAGAAATTCAATCACGCGTGTAAGCAATTCAGTCACGCGTACAAGATTTTCATTCACGCGTAAAAGAATTTCATTCACGCGTACAAGCAATTTAGTCACGCATAAAAGCATTTCATTCATGCATACAATAATTTCAGTCACGCTTTTGCAAGAAAATTTGTCGCTTAATAGTGTATTATGTCACTTTGCATTTACTATTTTGCACAATTTAATCTTCTAGTCACGCTTTTGATTAAACTTCCCGCGCCTATGTAACTTTTGGTATCGCTTGAGCCCTTAACTGTGACGCTCACTACTGATAATGTTACGCCTGTACATAGTTTACTCACGCGTACTAGCTGGATTATGTCGCCTGATGTCTCTGGCTTATTTTCATGTTTAAATTGATAAATCTCAAGGACTAATTTGCCATTATGTTGTTTAAACAGTAAATGAATGAGCATCTGAAGGTGAAGAAGCCAGAAAATAGAGTCAATCAAGAAGATAAAGCCTTGACAAAAAGGATTAAGAAGGAGAATCAAGCACACAATAAGGCGGTTCTTGAGACAACATTGGACGAAGATACTAAGGTACATGCTCTGTCATAGAAAAGTGCTCAATTTTTTTTTTCTTTTCTTTTTTGCATGCAAAAAAGAAACAAAAAAGGACGTCCTATTAGAGTATACCCTGCTATCCTAAATGCTTACAAACTAAAATATGTTTCTTTGAATTGGTAATTTAATCCCTAATTTTGTAAAATTTGCAAAGTATTTGAGTAACAAGAATCAAGAGCATAATCAAATTGTAGTATTTCAAGCTTTTGATTTTGGTTTCCCCTCACTTTGTTTGTTTGTGCTGACTAACTTGTTGGTGGAGGGAACGCACTTGCTAAGGTAAGGGAAAAATTTGGAGATAGAAGCAAGAAAACTACTATTTAAAAATGCCCCTAGCCTTTGCTAGCATCGGTTAAGGTATTTTTCTCATCAAGCTTGCACATTCCCTTAGCTTGTGGCATATTCAAAGTTCTAAACATAGCTTAAACAATAAAAGAAAAGAACAAACACTTCAAATTATAAGAACCCCTTTGTCACGGGGTTGAAAAAGAATCATTGATTGTATGTGTTTGCTTTCCCCGCTTTAAAATGAACATGTCTAGAACTTAGTGGGCTCACCTCCCAAGATTGCCTTAAAGGGTTGGTGAGAGGGACAGCCCAAAGTGGGATACACTCACTTTTGCCGCGGGAATCCGACCCACTATAAAATGAAACACATGTATCCTTAATGGGGTGCATGACAAAAGGATTTTAATTTCTCAAACTTCCTCTAGTAGTCCTCACGGATTGTGCAAAATCGTGCTTCGGTGCGTGTGGGAAGCCCCTTAACATACTTGGGGGATGGGAGATTTTAATCCATTTTGAACGAAATATTTACTAAATCCTGTTTAAAGTAGCAAAGCCACCTTGTAGAGCCATGTTTACAAGCCAAAATTGACTTTAGGTAGGCTGCTTGGAAGTTTTTATTGTGCTATACTTGTGGAAAACATTGGAGAACATACACATTAGAATGATTTTTTAGGGACATGATGACAAAGTGATGTGTGTGTTGTGCTTGTTTTTTATTTTCAAACAAGAAAATTTTGAAAAATTTGATCTTAAACATTTTAAAAATTCAAAATCATATACCTTGGTCAGAGAAGTGCCGCCTATGCACAAAACACACTTTCCTGTCAGACTTTTAGTCACGCCTATGACTTTCTTAAACACGCATAGACATCCTAAAGTCACGCTTAGAAAAAATTGAGACACGCCTGGAAGAATTGGAAACCCACTTAGTAACAGTAAAATGCTGCCTGGTAACCTACAGTGTGTCACCTAACTACAAACTAGTGCACGCCTACAGAAGTTTTGGTCACGCCTATGCTTGGTTTAGTGACGCCCAAAAAAACAAAAGGGCAAACAAAGAGTATTTCCTGAGAGATTAAAAAAAAATTGGTTTCATATTTGGATACCCTTTTTGGAGATATTCTTTATCAGTGCAACATATAGATCATATCCTTGAAAATCATTTATAATGATGAGTCTATTTGAGAAAAAAATCAACCCTATTATGGAGAACAATTATCAAAATCAAGATCAAAATCTCCATTGGAATCAAGATGATGAAGTATTTGAAGATGAAGTTTTGGAAGTGCTCCAAGATCCCATGTTCGTGAAAATGATGCAATTAGTTTTGGAAAGAAATAAAGAAGCATACTTCATGAAGTTAGCTCAATCAGGAGTTAAGCTTCCTCATGATTTTGACACATCAACATTGTGGGAGAATGAGGAAAAACAAAAAAAGATACCATCTAAAAAGTCATTGTTAAGATTAAGGTGTCCTTTTCTTTATGATGATGAGCCATCCGTATCTTCATCCTCCTCACAAAAAGAAGCATTTCAGAGCAACAAAGTTATCTTGGATCAAAGGAAATTTCATAATCAACCTATTTGTGATCAAGATAATAAAGAGTATGAAGTGAAAAATGCCACTCTCAAGCAAGATCTAATGCATAAACATCCATATAGCAAGAGTAATCCTTTCATCCTTCATCCATCTCATGAACATATACTAATCAAAGATTCTCCCATAGCATGTACTCCATTCATCTTTTAGTCATCTCCCAAAGCTCCACAATTATCCAAAATTCCTCCATCAAAGTGTGAGCCTAATGACAACACTTTTCAAGTTGACTATGGCTACCGTCAAGGGCTACCTCTAAAAGAAACCCAAGCTAGTTTACATCTTGTTGCAGACCTTTTCCATGCTTCAAAGATCTTGGACCCCAAGGCTTCATGTGCTTCAATGCCTATTATACCCATTCAAGAGGATCCTACATCATTCTTCCAAACATCCCCCATACATATCCAAACATCTACCTTGTCCTTAGAAGTGGCTCCATGTCAAGAAGATAATTCAAAGAGAAAAGAAACAAATGTTGATAAAGATCAAGATCAAGATTATATACAATCTCCTCCCATATTTGATGAAGGTCCCGTATCTATAAAACCTCATGATGATCCCCTTGTGTCCTTTCATGGCTTCCAAGATGATATCCTTCCATTCCAAGAACAAAGTACCCTTCCAAGTTCCACATCTTCTCCATTTCCTAAGCAAGATCAAGATATCCCTTCCACAATTTCCAATGAGCATATTGAAAATCAAGAGCAAAATACCATCTCTACATCATTCAAAGATCCTTGTTAAGATCAAAGCATCCCATCATTTCCTTGTCATATTCCTCCATGTTCACCTCAAGAAACCATCATTCTTACAAATCCCTCGCATGATAATAAATCCACTCAAGCTTCAGTTGATCCTATCAAATGTGTTCCTATCAAAGCTATTCATGAGCCTATTGGTATAAAGATAAATCCTAAAGATAAGAATCTTGGCAATGCGGCTCCTTTCAAAGATATTGATATCCCTTTCACACCTTATATTCCTCCATTCAAATGAAACCATATTCCTTCACTATCCTCCAAATCCATTTTGGGTTCCTATGTCCCAAAACAAAAGTCTTCATCTCTTCCATCCATATTAGGTCCATATATTCCCCCATCAACCATTCCTATCATCCCTAGTTATCCATTCACTTACCCTACCATGTATCAAGATCAACGAAGGCACACATACTTGAAGAATGTCCAAACACCGATCCATATGAACCCTTCATATTATTCCTATTCATCCACAATTCCTAAGTCTTTTGGAAGTAATTTTGATGTGCAACATAAAAATCATAAATCCAAGAATCCATATGTGCATAAAAATCACAATGTCCCATCTAATTGACATGTGAATGAAAAGAAAAATGAAATATCAAAAAGACCACAAAGGTCCATAAAGAAAAATGAAATATCCAAAAGGCCTCAAAGGTCCACAAAGCAAAAATAAAAAAATAAAATGTGGGTTCCTAAATCCCTTATTGAAGAGGTGCATTCAAAAGCATTCCAAAAGAAAGAAAAATCAAAGAATATGTGGATTCCCAAGTCACTTTTGAAAGACTTGCACACAAAAGAAGAATCAAAATTGACATTCAAGCTTCCAAAGGCTTCCATTCCATCTCCTTCCAAACATCCTCCACTTTCCAAGTCTAATTTGGGTTCTCATATCCAAAAATCCACTACCTCAAAAGGACCCTTACCTCCTTCATCTATCATTCCTCTATCATTCAACCACTCTTCAAAGTGTGTGTCAAAGTTGATCTTGCCAACATTCCCATCTGCAACATACCTTCTTCTTATCCTCACATTCATTTTCCAATGCATATTTTCCATCCTTCCATCCCTCTTATCAATATCTTTGAGCATCATAGTCATACCCATGGTTTATTACAGCATATCTTTCAGAGGAGCATTGTCCAAAGATTTTGATGTTGGGAAAATATTGAAAAGTACAAAAAAAGAAAAAAGTAAAGAAAAAAAGAAAAAAAAAGAAAAAAAGAAAAAAAGTGCCTTGGTGAAAACCTAGCAATAGGCACCTTGGTAGCAAAAGTAAAGAGAAATAAATCTGTCTTATGGTAAAAACCACTTCTTGTGGCACCTTAGACAAGTACCATGATGAAAACCTAGCAAATGGGTGTCATGCGTAATTTTTTCTTCTTGCACTCTACACTTGGGGGCAAAGTTTCATCCATTCTATCCTTCATCTTTCTATCATTTATCTCACTTACATCCATATTTCCTCTCTCACTTTTCATCTTGACAAGGTTGAACATATCCATGAGCATCAAGTATCTTGACATCCATTATCCTTTCCATCAGCTTATGTACTTGTTGCATCCATGTTACCCTATCATGATCTTGCTTATCCCAAATTCACCTTCATTATTCCTTGATAGCTTTTTCATAATCCCAAAACATCCTGTCATAGCCTCCATCACTCCTTTATCATGATTGTGTTATCTTATACACATCTTACCCAAATTGACCCTTGGTCTTCATCAAGATGAAGAACTTAAAATTTTTTTTTTTATCAAAAACTTCTTGACATGTCCACTCTTTTGGATCCCTCATTTTTATGGCAAGAAATCATTATCCTATACACTATCTAGCCCTACACAATTGACTTACATGGCTTATCCAAAAACATGCTTCACATTGCTATATCATTTTTTCCTTAGCTTGGGTACTCTTGAGGAGACAGTCCTATGGGTCACATTCGCATACTTCTTCCATCATAGCCTTTCCATCTCTAATCCATCAACTTGAAAATCCATCTTTCATATCCTCTATCTTGCTAAGACATTGGGGGAAAACCAATGTGATCTTGTTTGAGAGCTGGTAAAAAGGAAAGCATAAAATGCTTCTAGATGCATCTGGCATGAACCGAGTTTTTGTAAAATCTTGGAAGTTTGCTCAAGTCCAACAATTTTCCTATCCAATCAGGGGCATTTGATCTGAATCAGCAGATTCAATAGTGCTATAGTTAGTCACACATCAGAGAGACTTATCAGAGCTTCAGAAGAGAGTGATTTTTGTGAACCTTTGATGGATATCATTGTTCATACCCAAGTATTTGAGCCTACAACTTGATCCTTGAGTCTTCATTGACTTTATTATTCGGGATTAAAAATTGACAACACTAAAAAGATCAGAATGCTTGGAAATACTTTTTGAAAATCATGAAACAATGCAAAACACTTGAAGATTTCTTTTGATGATCTTTACTTACATTGATTTTTATCACATCTTTTTAGCTAATCGATGAGGTTTCGACTAGATTGGTGATGATGGAGACATGATATTTTTCTTGTCTTTGAGTGACTATCTTAAGGAAGATCCCACAACTTATGTGAATTCGTCTAACGACATGGTCACCAAAGAACCATCGAGGACTTTCATGTAGTGTGGAAGGTTGACCTTTGATTGTTTGAGAAAATGGATTGGTATTCATACTCCCATAGTTTGGTCATCCAACTAGTGAGGGTTGTACTAGTTTCCAAAAGGGTGTTACCAAAAGTGATATAAAAGTGGTATTCATATCATCATGTCAGTGGGCAGTGGTGATTGTATCGACTTTCCAGTCCCAAATGCTCAATGATGAAAATTTATCCTCAAGGCATTTATTTGCTAAAAGCTAGTGACACTTAGCTGCATTGCATTGCATTATCATGGAAGGTTAATTGCATTATCATGTTAGATTAATTGCATGTGCATTTGTTTGTAGTATTTTTCCAAGGACAAGGGGGTTCATTCAATCAAAATCTTAATCAATCATCAAATGGGGGGGTTCAATCAAGAATCTAGGAAAGTCCATAAATCATAAAAAGTGTCCATAACATCACAGATCCATGAAGTCTATCTAATCAAAGATACAATGTCATCAAAGTGATACATCCAAGTCCTGATCAATAACTAAAACATGATATAATGTCAAAAAATTGAAGGAGCTCCATAATCAATCATCTCAATAACATGTACTCTAGCTGGGTCAACTCATGACTTAAATCCAAATATCCAAGAAAGCTAAGGTCCATATATATATCATTTACGGAAATGTGCCTATTTTGTAAATCAAGGGAATCATATCAGTATTCTATATTAGTGAATCATTATACGTCAATCAATCCTATCAAAGTATCAAGCAATCACACCCATTACCATTTGTTCGTGTCTTTGTGTCTTGAGAATGAAGCAAGCAGTATCAAATCATATCGGTTTTCACACTGATTGATTTATCCTATCAGTTATCCTACCTATCAGAACTATCCTATCAGATTGACAAATCACATTCATTGGTACCATTATCCTGTTATTATAATCACTTGTTTTGCTTAACTACAATAGACCTATCTATCTTGGATATGCAAATTTTTGAGTCATGGCATATCATCAATATTTTTTAGAAATGAAAACATATTGGACCAATCAATCAAAATCTTTCAAATCAAGGAATCAATATGTTTTATTTCTGAGGGGGCATCAGAGTATCAAATTGGCATTGCATCAAAAACATTTATCAGTGGGGCATATCATATCAGGTTATCATATCAGTATCATATCATATCAGCTTCATATCAGGAGGCAAATCAGTATCAAATCAGTTTATCATATCATATCAGGCAGCATATCAGTATCAGAGACAGTATCATATCATTGTACCAACTATTAGAGGTATCAAGGAATCATAGAACCATAACAGAATCAGATCATCATACCAAGGGAATCTTTGAATCAGTGTTCTTCACACATCAACTCAAAGAGGGGCATTTGTAGACATAGAAAATTGGCAAAAGGCTTAAATCAAAAAGGTGCATCAAATCATCAAAATAGCACAAAAAATCAATAAATGGGACAAAGGCAATTCAAATCAAAAAAAAATTCAATTAAACAATTAAATGATTAAATGAAGCTTGAAAAGAGGAAAGACACTACGAAATTGATTAAATTCAATTAATGACATAGTTGTTGAAAGCAAAAATCAAAATGAACCTCTTATCCTTCATGGCTAAATTTAATTAATTTAATTAATTAATAAATCATAATTTTCCTCAACAAAGCAAATTGGAGACAAAATGGACACAAATCACTCACTTTTGTTGAAATGGTCCAGCCTTTTGAAACCATTTAAATGATTGTCCCCTTCTTGTCCCCCCATTTATGGACAAAGCAAAGCCAATTGACCTTACCCAAGCATAACCATGATCAACTCACTCTACCTCCTACCCTTGGGAAAATCCTATAAGTAGAAAGCATTTTGAGGCATTAAGGATCCATTCCATATCTTTGAATTGCAGCAAAGCTCTTGCAATTTGCATCCACACCACTCACTTGTCAATTTTAATAGCTTAATTGCTTTGATCATAGTAGATTGTTCATCAAATAGAGCTAGAATTTGATTGAATAGATCTTAATTGCATATCATATAGCTTAATTCTCATCTTTAGAGTGTTACTAGTGAGGATCATAGCTGAGAGCCTCATTTACCACTTTATTTTAGAGATCCATGAGATGTTGATAAATTAATTGTGCATTGATTAGATTAGTTCTCACTCTAATTCTTGTTGTTCTTAGTTAATCTTGTAATTTCATGAAGGTGAATAATATCATCACACACTGCCAATCCAAAGATAAACTAGAAGAGCCCACTAAAGGGCATGTCGCATTAGCATCCATAGAGGGGATAAGGATAGCACCACTACCAGTCCCTAAAACCCTCACAAGAGAAACATGGGCAACAAAACCCACAACAACAGTAGACAAGACAATTTATCCAGAGACAACATCAATGATCCGACCAGTCAGGAACACTAACAACAACACTTGAAGGGACATCATCAATAGTTTGAACCAAAGCGACCATAGCAACACCTGAAGGGACAACATCAATAGTCTGAACCAAAGCCGCATTAGGGACAACATCAGTAGCACCAACCAAATAGAGATCACTTTCAGAAGGGAAAGAAGCCACACCCCATCCTTAGAAACTTTATGAACCGTATAATGGTGGTCAGAAGCCCCCAACCACCAAGAAGGTGATTTCTTAGATTTAACCTTATTAGATAAAC
Organism: Chamaecyparis obtusa; assembly: GCA_027943335.1. Taxonomy (NCBI): domain Eukaryota; kingdom Viridiplantae; phylum Streptophyta; class Pinopsida; order Cupressales; family Cupressaceae; genus Chamaecyparis; species Chamaecyparis obtusa. The sequence goes on along the minus strand of BSBK01004967.1, from coordinate 45,570 downwards.
ATCGTGCAACAAGATGGCCAGTCTTGTGGCATTTTCTACATCTAAACAAAATACCCTCATAATTTAGATTCTGGGTCCAAGAGCCCTTAGAAGAAGCCAAAGTTATCTTCTCAGGGAAACCCTTAGAAACATCAACCTCCACAAGAATACAAGCATACATCATCTTAAAAACATCAGAGGAGTCTGAATCAACCATCTAGAAATTTCCAATAGCCTCCCCCACAAATTCCAATACAGAATCTAGCCAAAGATGAAGGGGAAGATTCAACAACCTCACCCATAAGGATATTTTATTAAAGGAATCATAAAGAGGATCAAACCCTTGATCCCAAGGTTTGGCCATCAGAGGAAAATGCTCCTCCCAAGAGAAACAACTATCACACAAAATAGTATTCCTATCGTCAACATTTCCAAACTTTGTAATAAAAAAAACCTTTGCCATAGGGTATGTTTGAATAGTAACAGTTAAGATGGGTTCCCAATGTTTGGAAATCCAAGTATGCAAATCTGAAAGAGAAGGCCAAAAACCCCTAAATCTAAAGATTGTAGTAGTAGGGAAGAAGTCCTCCGCATTTTTTAAAATCTCATCAACTATATCAGTTTCAAGATTAACCACAATGGGGTCACTTACAGAGATAGGCATCGTAGAAGGAGTGGACCGGAAGCCCCCTCTCCTAGCAGAGGAAGGTCCATAGATACTTGCTTAAAAAATAACCACATCTGCATAAGAGATCATAGACCCAAAAATCCCCTTAATAGAGGACGTCGACAACACCTGAGACCCATCTTGAATCCCACCCATCTGAGAAAGCCCAGATTCGGTTCCATTTAGCCTATAAATAGGGGAAGCAACACCTCCATTGCCAAAAAATAATGAGTCATTCGAGCGCGAATGAGAGTGGTTGCAGATCGAGCAACGCGAACGATTGAATTTTGACTAGGATCGAAAGCGAATGCGTGAGTGTGAGTGGGAACATTTGCATTTCAAACAGGGCAGACACATGAGCAGGAGCTATTTTCGAATGTGCTATATGTGGTTTATAAGTTATAATAGAATAAAATCTATATTAAATCATTTGATAAATGAAAATAATCTTTAAATGAACACATCCTAACTATTTATTGATAGACACCTCTTATAATTTTTTTCTAATATCTATTTAATCCAAAAATTTAAACTCAAAAGTACTCCACTTTTCTTATAATAACAAATAACAAATATTAACTATACATTATATTATTGTTAATTATTTTTTATTAACTTAAACAATTATTATAAAAGTTTAGAAAAATTGTTACTATGAAGAAAACCTTATAAAGAATTATTTTCTATGTTCTATTATCATTTTATTAAACTAATTTTGACAATAAAAATGAGCACAGTTATGCTCTACAATTTGAAGAGTAAATACAATTAAAGCCATGCATGTATAATAAGAACTTTAAAATAATATAAGTTATTACATCAGATAATATAATATATTAATTATCTTGTTTCATAAAATTAAAACAAATTCAATAATACAATTGTTGCTGAATGGGGTTACGTGCTGCAACGATCTCCCGCTTCATCCATAAGAGAGAATCGTTAATTGCATGTTATTCAATTGATTTAATTTGTATTTTGTGGAGAACAGATATCTGTGGCAGGCAATATAATACTTGGCAAACAGATTTATAAGTGGCACACACATTTTATAACTTGTCCTTAAATCCCTGCAAATCTCTACACAACAACATTATACTTGTACTTTTCCTTGTTTATTTTGGTTTCTTACAATATAAATAATGAGATTATGTAACGTGAGTTACATAGAAATTTGTAATGTAGGCTGAGGCTACTGAAATGCTTATTTGTCTTGCTTATTTGTCTTTCTTTCTTTGATGATCTAATTAAAAGCAGAACTCTTTGGATGGAAGATGTGGAAGCCTGAATGAATGAAAAATTTCTTCGCTATTTGTGAAAAACAAGAGAGGAGAATCCTTGGAGTTTTTGGAGTTCCATAACTAGAAAGGGTCTCCATTTGTTCTTCTACTCAGCGAAATGAGTCAAAAATGATATTGGTTGGATTATTTTACCTAAACCCATCTCATCTGCCAATATACCATTCACACAGTTTACAAGTCACTGAAGACCCTTCAATTGGTATTCAGTCAGCTTTCACATATCAGGAATCTATGTGAGTGAATCAGGAATGTTGAGTTGGGAGTGTAAGGAAGAAAAAATGTAATATTTTACAATCAATAAACAAATATTTTATTTGCATGTTGTTAACTATCCCGTGGAACAATCAGTGCACCAATAAATTATTGTTCTTGACTTGAACATGATTTGGGTTGGGTAGTGAAGTGAATACATTGATTTGATTATTGTTTACATCTTCCATGCATTACTTTTAGTTTTTTTATTGTTCTTAAAGAAAAGCAAGTGACTATTTTTCTGTGACTGTGACTGGTTGAAGGGTACAGTCAGTGTGTAGGGATTGTAGACTCCTTAAGGGATTGACTCTCCCACCCATTGTGACCAATGTAATTGGTGGGAGAAGTAATTGATGTATTATATCCTTGTATTATAATTGTTTAATGCAAGGATATGTGAAGTTATGGTTGAGAGAACACTAATTGATGGAGTTTACTGAGTGAAGGAGAGACTGTCTTCACACCAGTCATTATGGAAGTTGAATAACCTTGAGAAGAGTTGTTCTTATGATGGAATATAGATATTAGGATCCATAATAATGTGTTAGGCCAACTGGATTCTCTTGGAGAGATTTACAAAGGTCTTTTTGAGTAGACCCTAGGTTTATGACCCTAGAAACAAGGGTTTGGTGGCTAGTGAATTTGGTGAGTGGTGAAACCTTATAAACTTGAAAAAATTGTGTTTTTAAACCTTAAGATAGATTGTTTCACACTTTGGGGTGTAGGGAGTAAGTGCATATATAAGTTGCTTTGTTATTTGGAGGAAATTAGGCCTAGTTTGTGGGTGCTAGGGTAGTGGATCTGGCATTTGGTCCAAAGTAGTCTACCTTGAGTCTTGGGGAGGATTTAAGAAATCCAAAAGGTTATCTAGATCAACCATTATTTTCTTGAGTTGTTTGGAGAATTTTGGAGAAAAAGGCTGATTTATGATTGGTGAAGGTTACAAGCCTAGAAGGGCTATTGGAGTGGATTGGTGGAAGATGAGTTGACCAGAATTGGTAGATTGGTGGAACATAGTAGATGGACAATATTAAGATGTTATATGGTGTTACAATCAAGGTGGGAGAACTATTGAACAACTTTTGACAAGATGGAGGCTCTAGGTGCACTAAGAGGCCTAGAATGGAGTTGGTGCCAAGAGAAGTTGGGGTGAGAGGTTAGAGGAAGTAAACTTGTTCAAAATGTTAGATGTGTTGGTTCTATAAAGTTAGAGCACTCTATTTGACTCTTGAGTTGAGACTAACTCCTTGAGTAGATTCCAAGATGTTTGTAGAATCCTCAAGTTGAGTTGGGTTCCATGAGGGGATAGTGGAGGGCTCTGCATCAGATTTGCTTGGTTGAGAAAATCAAATACAAATGAATACAATGTAGCACATAAATTTTGAATTCACTTAAATGATGAATTACACACGTGAACACACGTATAACATAAAGTGTATACATAAATTTTCTTAAGTCATGAAGCATACATGTAGCACATAGATTATAAAGCATACCACATGAATTCACTTAAGTCATGCATGTAGCCCATAAACATGAATTTAGGTTATGAATAATGTACTTGAATATACTTAAGGCATAAATCGTAAACATGATTACATACACACAGGCATATTTACATACTAACAATGAATAAATGAACACACAATTAACAAATTAGATCGAATATCAAGTTTCATATATATCAAAATGAACAATAATTTTGTACATATTTACATGTCAACATATCTAGATACAATGTGGCATACATCTCAAAATGTTTCATATGACATCTCAAAATATGAAGTTCAACTAAAAATATTTCTAGGACATCCTATTCTATTGGTGGATCACCAAATTACAGCCTCTTTGAAGTACTCTTTGGATCTAATGGATCCTGCATTCAAACACAAAAGTGAAACCCCAAGTTAGATTACTTAATTTATATAGTTTCTACAAATAAGAAATAAAAATTTAGAATCATAGTCAACAATAATAAATAAAATTTAAACTAAAATTGAACTCTCATGTGCCTCACCTCTCTATCTCCTCACACGGAGAGGAGACCTAATATATATGTCCTTGGGTAGTGAAGGAACAATGCCACCAATGTTGACTCCGACCTATATATGTTTGCGAACATGAGATTGATCTACGAGTTATACTATTTAATGTTAAATCCTTGGTAGCAAATATATGTTTACAAAATAACTGAATTAACATTAAAACTTACCTATGTTGAACTTTCTTCAGGAAATGTTGGTTGAGTCATCAATGATACAAACCCTTGGCATTCTACCTCCCTCAAAGTAGGGGTGACCTACAAAATTCAAATAGATACTTCATACTATCATAACTTGATCATATTATATATAATTGATATTAAAATACATACAAATAAATTTAGAAATATATGTGCCATGGGGCTATCACTGCGAATTGATATGCCCATGACTCTATCATGGCAAAAGGGTCTCACGACATCATCAGACACCACTCTCTATCAAATAAACCATGTAAATTAAAAATGAGAATGCACAACTGACAAGTATACATGTATGCATAAACAAAATAAATTACTCAATTACCTTCCCCTTGTCAACGCTTGATGCTTGCACCCCATCACATTTCCCCCTAGTGGGAACTGGTGACACCTGCATTAGTATGTAATAAGTATTTACAACTGAATGTGGACCTTGAATTCAGCCATAGACTTCAACATAGTCATTGCTCATTGATCACATACGAAAATGAATATGAATTATTCACTTCACATGCTCATATGAATCAACATGTTGCCTCCTATTTAGATGGGGTTTTGGAATCACTCTTAGAATCGAGAGTCCAACAACCATAGACCAAGCTCTGAAATGGAGGATTTAATGAATAAGAGACAATTGCAAAATGAAATTAAGCTAAGATGATAGTGAAAATTAAGCTACAACTTGTAAGAAGAAATGAGTATTAAGCTAAGAGCATGATAAGAAAACTAAATTAAATGAAAATGCATCATTAATCTAAGAATGGAAATTACTCTAACGTGCAATATGAAATAGCTTGAGAATGCAAAAGATGAGACAATAATTCGACAGAGTTTTGATGCTCTAAAATTGCCTCCTCAAATGAGGAATGAGAGAGTTCTATTATAGAAGAGCCTGGGTGGACAGTGAAGAGTTTCTTGCAAAGAAATGCTCGACTCTTCGTCTCCTTGGTGGGAGGTGAAACAATTTGGAGAGATTATTTAATAAAATAAATGAAATATGACCACATGGGTGACTTTTCCAATTACTTGAATAATTAAATTCAATTGAGGATATTTCATTTAAAGAACTAAATAACATTTAATTCCTTTTGATGTGTATTAGCTAAAACAGGTGGAATTAATTTAATTAAAGTGCTAGGACTTTTGTAATTAAATTAATTGATCATAGGGTTTATTTAGCCAATAAATGTTGATATTTAGGAATTAAATATAGTATATGATTAATGCAAATTTGAGGTTTTTTGCATTTGACACGAAGTCAAGTAAAGTCAATTAGGAGACAAAATTGCCTAGTACAATAGGACTTCGATAATGTAGAAATTTGAAGAAATAGGACTAAATGCGCCAAAATTGGTTAGGATCGCAAGATGCCAATTTTGGGGTATTACAATAAGATGATCGTAAAAATTAGAAAACACATGTACATATACTATTATAATAATTTAAGGAAACCGATGAGTACATTAAATCATATGTACGATGAAAGTGTCATGGCCAAATGATATGGCCAAAAGCGTGGACCCCTCCACCTGTGCCATCTCCTCCTCTGTCATCAACTGAACATAAATGTAACACATAAAAAAACATAAGTGGAAAATTATTATAAGAAAATTCTATGAAAAATATGAACATTTAAAATTAAATACAATGTAAAAAGTGAATTGTTTACCCTTACCATAACAGTAGGAGTCCATGGATTTGTATACCCTTGATGCACATCTTCATGAGGTGCCTCAATTCTTGTAGTGTTTTTTGTAGTATCATTCACCTCGAAGACATAGTTATATGCATCACTATCATTTAGGGGACCTAAGCACAGATTCTTGCACATAATGCAACTGTGGGGCACACAAACATGTGAGCTTGTCGAGGATGTGGAAGGGCCAAAAGCATCAGGATGAGGAGGAAACAATGTTGTGCTCTGCGTAACTAGAAGATCACTCAAGGTGTGAATGGCTTGAATAGTCTATGAACCGACCTCAACAATAATATCAGGATGTTGCACTATAGGAGGTGGTGAAATCTCAGGAGGGGGGACATATGTGCAGGATTTCACCTAGTGTGCCCATGGCCTATCCCGAGGAGCGCCTAAGCTACACCCTGGTTCTGACTCATACTCCAATAATTGACCTTGTGACCAAGCACAAATTCAGCATATAATTTTTTAATGAAATAAAATGGGACATCCAAATTGCTGTGAGGTGGTCTATCAAAAACCATCCACTAGTGGTCCCAAAAGTTGTCATGTATTGCATTATTTATGTACCATTTAATTGACAACTTGGGTTTTTTAGGGTCCACTTTTAGACCGGTTTTGGGATCCACAAAAATATTAAATATGTCATGTTTTATTATGTTTAGGTTCATAACTTGATCATAGTCAAGTCCATGGTCAAATTGGGTGTGCATAGAATCATGCCAAAGAAGTGCAAGATTATGTTGCTCTGTAAGTTTCTCCATGTTTTCAATAACCGGGTTAAATGTGGAAAACATGGGGTACAATGTGGGGATATTGGCATATGTGGTTAGAAATCCTCTAAGTTGATTTATATTGTCTCCTATGAGATCCTCTAAACAATGAGGGTTTGAGACTGGTTCGTCTTCTGAAAGTGGGGGATTGTTTGGAGGTGGTTCTGGATTATTTGTGGGATCAGTGGGAGGGTTTTTTGATTGATTTGAGTCCACATCTAGTTAAAATTAGAACACAAATAGATAATTACAATCAATTTAAAAAAACTCGTTTAAACCCTAATTTTTATATTAAAAACTACAAATTTCTATTAAAAAACAATAAAAACAATAAAAAATTAAAAATTGAACTTACATGGTGATCTTAACAAAATCAAATATGGGATTTGATCGGATATCTAAAAAGCCTAAGCCACGTTCAATGTTTTCACAATGAAAATGTTGAACACGGCTAGGCTATGTAGATAAAAATTACTGTCAAAAATTGGATATCCGATTAGGCCTGTTCTTTGGCTTTTGGCTTGGCTAGGTGTACTAACACTGAAGCCTACTAAAAAGTCAACAAATGGATTAGTGCTCTTTTGGACGTGACAAGTTTATTTTTTCACATAGCCACTTTTTGCAATACCATAATCCTGAGCATACCCCAATATATAATATATATCGATCACTCATGACAAACAAAATACTTAACGAGTGATACATACTTACCATACTATATATAATAAAAAAATTATAAACATATAATACTATAGACTTAGACAACAAAAGGCTTAAAAATTATTTCTTTCATTGTAATATTCAACACTTTCTTACTCCAAGGGTTGCATTAGCAATGGATAGACCCTCATTTTATCTCACTTATTTTCCCTCCCATTCATTAATCTAAAACTTAGTTCTGCACCTCTTATCAGTTTTTATATTTGATCCTTTTATGGCACTTTTCATTATATTGTATTTATAGAAAAATTCAAGGAGGCATTGTAGAAATAGTTGGTTAGACTCTCTTTTGTTATATGCCCAATTTTGAACATAAAGGATCTCTGAAGCATTGATAGTTATTACATCATCCTCTAGTAGCTTTTCAAATTTCCTCTTTGAGATTTGGAATGTCACTATAACCCGCACAACAATATTGTTGAGCATGGGTCTTTTGAATGATTCGGTAAGAAACCTAAATTACATGGATTTATATTGATTTCCAAGAGATAAATAAAGCATGATTCCATGAATCATTCACAAGACCATTACCAAGTAATGAAAATGTATGAGAATTACACTCATTCACACATCTATTTTCTAGGTACCATTAGACAAACATAAAAAATAAGAACATCATTCATTTGCATTAGTGAATGAGAATATTATATGTAGAGTTTCATATCATTTTGGCTAAGATAATTCTCTTACAATATTAATAAATACTTGACGAGCCTATTTAGGAATTCTATGTATTTTTTTAAAGTTTATCATGAAGGTAGAATAATATGTGGATTGATTATAAAATTATCCAAACAACTAGGAATGATAAGAATCTAAGAATTTGTACTTTGGGTCAACCACAAGATAAAGCATTGGGTCATTTCAAGATTTAATTATTGAAAAAAAAAGAGAAACAAATGCAACACTACTAGCAACAAGGAATGGTAAACATGGAAAATATAGAAATGACACTGTGCACACTTATAGAAGGTGAACAATAATAAAATTGACAAGAGGAAATCATAAGAATGGTACCATGGCATAAAATGAGGTTATATTGAAAAACTCCTAGGAAGGTATTATAACAAATACAACAAAGGATATGAGAAAAGGATAAATGTAATATTTGTCAATTTACAAGTATAATGTATGCAAAAATATTGGGAAACCAATTGTTAGAATTGAAGTTCCACTATTGACTAACATTAATTTTGACACTAATTTGAAGATAGGCAATAGATTGTATGGGGCTAATCAAACCAACAAAAACCTAATTGTGGTTTTTCATAACAAGTATTGTGTTTCTTACATGAAAAATAGAGGAAAATCATAATAGATTATACTATGAAAATAACTTCCAAAATTCCACACAACAAGATCTAAGTGCTTTGAAATACTCCATAATTAACTAAAATATAAGTAATTTGTCACTCAAAACCATATAGTTCTAATGGAAGAAGCATTTGAGGTTGTGTTGACAAATGTATATATCAAGGGTATAATGAATTAAAATGACAAAACTACTATAATAATATGTGATATCACTCTACAAATAATTGACACAATCTTGCCTTTTTAAAATTATATGTGGTTTATAAGTTTTTATTAAGTAAAAATAGGTTTTGAAAGGATCCGAAACCTTATACAAAAGCATCGAAAGATAGGGTAATGAAAGACCATACAAGAATTGTGATGCACCACCAAACAAACCAAAGGACCTAATCATAGTTCCCACCAAGTGGAACAAAAACCAACCCAGCTAACCACAAAAAAGGCATTCAAGATTTACATTTTGGCCCATCCTTATGTGATTGTAAATACATATCAAAAGAAGGTTTGAAAAATGTAACCTTTTTTTTCTTTAACTATTGTCCATCCATCCTCCACCTTCTCAGTAGCTTTCTGCCAATCCAAAGATAAACTAGAAGAGCCCACTAAAGGGCATGTCACATTAGCATCCATAGAGGGGATAGGGATAAAACCACTACCAGTCCCCAAAACCCTCACAAGAGAAACATGGGCAACAAAACCCACAACACTAGTAGACAAGATAGTTTATCCAAAGACAACATCAACGATCTGGTTAGGAACATTAACAACAACACCTAAAGGGACATCATCAATAGTTTGAACCAAAGCCACAATAGCAGCACCTGAAGGGACAACATCAACAGTCTGAACCAAAGCCGCATCAGGGACAACATCAATAGCACCAACCAAAGCATGATCAATCTGAGAAGGGTAAGAAGCCACACCCGATCCTTAGAAACTTTATGAACCATATAATGGTGGTCAGAAGCCCCCAACCACCAAGAAGGTGATTTTTTCGATTTAACCTTATATCGTGCAACAAGATGGCCAATCTTGTGACATTTTCTGCATCTAAACAGAATGCCTTCATAATCTAGATTTTGGGTCCAAGAGCCCTTAGAAGAAGCCAAAGTTATCTTCTCAGGGAGACCCTAAGAAACATCAACCTCCATAAGAATACGAGCATACGTCATCTTAAAAACATCAGAGGAGTCTGAATCAACCATCTAGAAATCGCCAATAGCCTCCCCCACAAATTCCAATACAGAATCTAGCCAAAGATGAAGGGGAGGATTCAACAGCCTCACCCATAAGGGTATTTTATTAAAGGACTCATAAAGAGGATCAAACCCCCGATCCCAGGGTTTGGCCATCAGAGGAAAATGCTCCTCCCAAGAGAAACAACTATCACACAAAATAGTATTCCTATCATCAACATTTCCAAACTTTGCAATACAAAAATCCTTTGCCATAGGGTATGTCTGAACAGTAACAGTTAAGATGGGTTCCTAATGTTTGGAAATCCAAATATGCAAATCTAAAAGAGAAGGCCAAAAACCCCTAAATCTAAAGATTGCATTAGTAGGGGAGAAATCCTCCACATTTTTGAAAATCTCATCAACTATATCAGTTTCAAGATTAACCACAATGGGGTCACTTACAGAGACAGGCATCGCTGAAGGAGTGGACCGGAAGCCCCCTCTCCCAGCAGAGGAAGGTCCATAGATACTTGCTTCAAAAATAACCACATCTGCATAAGAGATCACATACCCAAAAATCCCCTTAATAGAGGATGTCGACAACACTTGAGATCCATCCTGAATCCCACCCATCTGAGAAAGCCCAGGCTGAGACCTATACTGAATCCCACCCATCTGAGAAAGCCCAGATTCAGTTCCATTTAGCCCAGAAATAGGGGAAGCAACACCTCCATTCGCCGAAAAAGAATGAGTCGTTTGAGCGTGAATGGGAGCGGCCGCAATTGAGCAACGCGAATGACTGAATTTTGACCAGGATCAAAAGTGAATGCGTGAGCATGAGTGGGAACATCTGCATTTCGAACAAAGCGAACGCGTGAGCGGGAGCTATTTTCGAATGTGCTATATGTAGTTTATAAGTTATAATAGAATAAAATCTATATTAAATCATTTGATAAATTGCAATAATCTTTAAATGAACACATCCTAACTATTTATTGATATACACTTCTTATAATTTTTTTCTAATATCTATTTAATCCAAAAATTTAAACTCAAAAGTACTCCACTTTTCATATAATAACAAATAACAAATATTAACTATATGTTATATTATTGTTAATTATTTTCTATTAACTTAAACAATTATTATAAAAATTTAGAAAAATTGTTACTATGAAGAAAACCTTATAAAGAATTATTTTCTATGTTCTATTATCATTTTATTAAACTAATTTTGACAATAAAAATGAGCACAGTTATGCTCTACAATTTGAAGAGTAAATACAATTAAAGCCATGCATGCATAATAAGAACTTTAAAATAATATAAGTTATTACATCAGATAATATAATATATAAATTATCATGTTTCATAAAATTAAAACAAATTCAATAATACAATTGTTGCTGAATGGGGTTACGTGCTGCAACGATCTCCCGCTTCATCCATAAGAGAGAATCGTTAATTGCATATTATTCAATCGATTTAATTTGTATTTTGTGGAGAACGGATATCCGTGGCAGGCAATATAATACTTGGCAAACAGATTTATAAGTGGCACACACATTCTATAACTTGTCCTTAAATCCCTGCAAATCTCTACACAACAACATTATACTTTTACTTTTCCTTGTGTATTCTGGTTTATTACAGTATAAATAATGAGATTATGTAACGTGAGTTACATAGAAATTTGTAATGTAGGTTGAGGCTATTGAAATGCTTATTTGTCTTTCTTTGATGATCTAATTAAAAGCAGAACTATTTGGATGGAAGACGTGGAAGCCTGAATGAATGAAAAATTTCTTCACTGTTTGTGAAAAACAAGAGAGGAAAATCCTTGGAGTTTTTGGAATTCCATAACCAGAAAGGGTCTCCATTTGTTCTTCTACTCAGCCAAATGAGCCAAAAATGATATTGGTTGGATTGTTTTATCCAAACCCATCTCATCTGCCAATATACCATTCACGCAGTTTACAAGTCACTGAAGACCCTTCAATTGGTATTCAGTCAGCTTTCACATATCCAAATGTTTTTCAAGCTTGATTGGACAGCTTTTAGTAACACAAAGATGAAATCAACGTCCCACAATTTTGTTGCTTTTGTCACTTCTGATATTTTGAAACAATTTTTTCCTGTTAAAAATGGATGTGTTTGGATATGTTATAGGAACAGAGGCCGTAATGGATAAATAAGAGGTTTGTCAAGAGGATTTGGTCTGTGAGATTTGGAGATGAGTTGGATCAAATTCAGGCCTTATATGAAATGAATGGTGTTATATGTTTTGGTCGACTAATTTTTCTTAAAAAATAAAGAGATTAGAAGTTGCACTCGTAGATCCAAATGAATTATCATTTAAATAATTTTAATTCAAGTGTAAAGGTATTATGTTAGTATTCTACATGGATTTGTTGCAAAATTTTAAGTTCAACAAATTACAATATTTGTTTGGACTATTTACTGATCTACTTCAGGAGCACAACATTACATTAAATATCTTCTATTGTGCCAACAAAAATATGTATAAACACGATTGAAAATACATCAAATAAGATTCTCAAATTCTTAATGTATCCTGTGCAAATTATTTAACATAATCAAACTATCCCGAATTTCTTCAAATGAGACCAAATAGAGGTAATGGATCATGTAAATATTTGCTGATATCTAGTTAGACCACGAGACCACGACTTAAATAAATTAAAAGAAATTTAAGATATGGAATTTTAAGAAATTTAAGATATTTGTTGAAAACATTTATGTTCTCATTACTCAAATGGTGAAGAAATTGTTTAGAGGAACTTTTTCTATGGAATTTTAATAGGAATTAAAAATGGAGAGTTAAAAAAAACTAAAGCTAAATACAATCAAACTACAAGTTATCGTGCGCATTTGGTTGTGAAAAAAGTTTATATGCCAGATATGGTTAATTGCTATTGTATCTTGTAAACACGAGTTAGCCTATTTTTTTTTCAAAGGGTAGAGACTTCTCGAATTCATTCAGCTGTGAAAACTAGTCCTATAATCCCTTAGCTTTATATAACAGTGTGTAAATAAAATTATAGTATGATTAGACATTTAGATTGTATGCTATTTTTAATATCTAACATTATAAAATGACTAAAAGTTTAAATTTTTTAACGATACAAAATTTATTGTCATTTTATCATTCATATCACAAACAAAAGAATCATGAAAACAATTCATTAATTACAGATTGAAGAAAGATTTTAAAAATATCTAAAATTCATATAAATAGAAAAAAATATATCAATAAAGTAAATCAGACAGTGAACACTACTACGAATCGACCTACTCAGATAAACATGGAGATACAAACCCATCAAAAGGCAAATTTTAGGATCTCTGATGTCATTTGATTAAACTAGCAGTCACATGCTTTTGTGCATGTAATGGTTAGCCCATAGGATCGTTGATTTGTAACATAAATATTTGGTGTGCAAATTTGTAAAATTTGTTTAACTATGAACAACTAAGTCATATAATTTAAACCAAAAAGTTATGTGAATACATGAGCCATTGATATTTTGGATGTACTCATTTGATGTCAATTAACATCATCCAAAAAAGTTGTCACCGTATGCATTTTTAATAGTTGAAACAATGTAAAACTAATTTTTGTTGATTTTTTAATAAATACATAATAGAATTTTAGCTAATTAGTAATAGCGACTTTTTTAATTTTTAAAACAAAAAATTCTATTACAATCTTCAAATATTTCATTTTTAATTAGTTATAAAAACACACTTTCTAATTTCATAACAAAGCTATTAAATAATAAAAAACTCAAGTTTCTATTTTTTATTAATTCTTTCTTCAAAAAACTTTCATTTTCATTGTGAATTTTATTTCTATTATAAACTAATATTTATTTATAATTTAATTTTTATTTTTAAATTTTCATATATCATATTTTCTTATTTTTAAAATTTTAAATCAGCCTAAAAAATTAATATTATCTATTATTTTATCTTTGTTCTTCAAATATTTCATCTTAAATTATTTTTAAAAACTTTACTTTCTAATTTTTAAACAAAATTTTATTTATTATTTATTTTTTCATTTTTAAATTTTCATATATTTATTTGAAAAATAATTAGATAATTGAAAGAACAATGATATGTAGGAAATGATTTTTCCATTGACAATTCTTTTGAATAGGTAAGCTTAAACTTTTTAGTGATAAAGATTGCAACAAAGTTTATGTAATAAAAAATATAAAACTCTTATTTTTCCTTTTTTCATTTTAAATCATTTATATTATAAGAAAAACTTGGCTAAATCATCGAGGAACAATAAATAAAAATGAGGCGGAAACCAAATGAATATTTGAATCCTAAATTTAAGATAGAGAATCAGATTACCATCACATAGATAAGCCTCTAGATTTTCTCAGAATCGGTTAGATTTGTCCATTCATACATACACGGTGATGTGCATATTTCACTATAAAAGACAGAAATTTGAGTGGACATAAAAAAAAATAGAATTTCCAAAGAAATATAGTAAGGTGGAAATTTAGTAAATATCAATATACATATGTTTCAAAATCATGCACATGTTTAACTTGATTAGCTTTAGGTAATCTACTCTTGTTTAAGTAGAGAAAAATAATAATTTCTAATAACAGGTAATGATTCGATAAGAAAATAATAATTTAAAATACATATCTAAACTCAACAAAAATGCTACATCTCTCTCTCAGCTGATTCATCTTCCTCTTTTGATTAAAAATTGCTTCCCACCTTTTTAGATTGACATGCAAGAAAGTTGAAGTATAAGAAGAATTGCTCTAAATGACAATGTATCAAATTTGATGGACCAATCTATTGTTCACAACAAATAGTAGCATTGAATGATCTGAATATTTTCTCTCATCCTAGAATACAAAGTTTTAGATTGACTTTCCACATCAAACACTCTCACTTATAGAAACACTATTAAAAACTTTCTGTTATCTATATAATAGAATGTTTTATATCTTAACACAAAATTTTATAATAGAAAATTTTAAATTTTGAAATGCCTTTCTACATGAAACACTCTCACTTATGGAAATGCTATTAAAAACTTTCTATTATCTTTATAATAGAATGTTTTATAGTTTGACACAAAGTTCACTTATGGAAACACTATTGAAAATTTTCTATTATCTATATAATAAAATGTTTTATATCTTGACACAAAGTTTTATAATAGAAACTTTTAAACAAATGTGGAAATTTGAAGTCTTACAACTGACAGAGATCTTTGGAAAAAAATTCTTCTCTGAAAATTAAAAAAACAAGACAAAGGCTGACAATTTACGAAAAAAAAATTTTTCCGGGAGCAAAGCTCCCACATAAAGCCTATCGGCTTAATAATAATTACTAAGCTGAAGGAATGAAATTTTATATGCAAATATAACCCTCCGAAAGTTAACAAATTTAAGGACCTCCGTTTGCCATACATCTCAATTTATATTAAACAAAAGATTACCCAATAATGTTAGATTGTTATTATAAGTATTCGATAGATCTATTTCTGATTAAATAGGAAACCGTTGAAACAATATACAGAACTTAAAGTTTTAGAAAATTTTGGATCGTGACAAGGAATGCTAAGGTTATAGGGAATCAGTACTGTTTGGGGTAAAAAATAAATTAGAGAAGGAATAGAAGTATGTTTTTTAATTAAGGGAAAATAGATTTTAAAGGGATTTGAAATTTATTACAAAAAGATAATTCAAAATAAGAATAGAAGTATGTTATTAAAAAGAAATTAAAAATTTAATAAAAAAATTATTTAATAATAAAAAAACATTTCATATTTCTTATTATGTTTAAGGTTGTGATGGGTGAGAATTTATTTTATTTAAAATTATATATTTATATTAAAAAAATTATATAAAAGATATTGTTCATTATTTTACTTTAAAAAATATTATATTATTATATTATAATTAAATTATTATTATATGATAATATAGTATTTATTATTGTAGGAAAGGCTACTAAGAGAAAGGAAATCAGATATTTTTTAAAGGTCCTCTCATAATATGCTAAGGCTTCAGACCAAGAGATCAACCAAAACAAATCAGAAGTATTTTTCTTTATGACCTTACGTAAGAAAGAAATATAAATTTTGAACATTTCAAATTTTAGAAAAGGCACATTTCCCAATTCCTACCTTGGTTTTCCATTAGAAAAGGGGCTAAGAAATTCTACATTCTGAGATCCACTATTTAAGAAAAAATAGAAAAGAGATTAGACTCATGGAAAGGTCACTAGCTATCTTGGGCAGGGAGAATTGTGATGTTAAAAAACTGTAATTTCCTCATTACCCATTTATTTGTTATCATATTTAGCATTACTTCCCAACCAATCTATCAATGATACAGAAGATGAGAAGGTTCTTCGGGCAAGGTCTAGCAAAAAAAGATAATGTCGCTTTGATTTCTTAGGAAAACGTTTGTAAGCCAAAGCACAATGGAGGGGTGGGCCTCAAAAATCAGATGTGGCAAAATAAAGCACCGAGGGTTAAACTAGTTTGGAGAATGTTGAAAGAACCACAATTGAAGAGGGCGAAGATCCTTCAATTAAAATACCTTAACAAAATGAGTCAATTGAACTACTAAAGATTGCTAATGAGTCAATTGAAGTACTAAAGATTGCTAATCCTCCTAAGAGATCAACGGTAAAGATTGCTAATGAGTCAATTGAAGTACTAAAGATTGCTAATCCTCCTAAGAGATCAACGGTAAGAAACTTTATGACAAGTTGTAAATCAATAATCTTGGATTATGTGTCCTAGGACATTTATGATGGAGATTTGACATTTGTTTAGAGGATTCATTGGGGGATACCCAACATCAATAGCATAAAAATAAAAATATGTTAGAAAAAAATATATCTTAAACGTTATTAAGGTTGCAAACTTAAAGATTATTTAGCATTCCATCAAAATAATCCGATTTTAAGATGGAATTGGAAAGATCTATCCACACGGCCTCTCCCTTGGGGAGAAAATTCCTCTACTTTTAAAGGTCATTTTAGAAAGAAGGTTGGTGTTCAGAGTTGGGGAGATAAACTTAATTGGGCAAGATCAAAGAATGAAAAATTTAATGCAAAGGATGAATAAAAAGTTATTGCTAGATTTGAAGCTCAAGGAAAATCGGACATCCCTACACATCTATGTTGGAGTAAACAATGTGTGCCCTGGGCTGGGGGTTTTGCAAAGGGAGCCATCTAGAAATCTGTTATACTTGAAAAAACAAACTTCAATGTCTTTTGCTCGTTGAAACATTTGTTTCAATGCAAAGTTTCTAGTAATAATGCTAAGTATCTGGATTACATCACTGCAAATTACATATATTGTTCTGCTTTTTAATTAACTGTGGAATTTAGGTGTTCAAGCCACTTTGCCTGACATGATATCTCTTTAATTTCATCTCTTTTCTAGATCACTGTTATTTCTCTCATTAAAGATTATTTTTTGAAATCATTTTGCAGGGGGTACGATTCTTTAGAAGCTGTCTTCAATGATGCATCGTTTGGGACATATTGTTTGTAGAGGTTTATTTATTTTCTTGAAAACTGAAAAGACAAGAGTATCTACAGGCCTTAACCAAGGGTGTTGGTATGAAGCTTAGTGATATAGTCTTTAGTTTTGTTTACATGATGCATTTTGATAAACTGTCCACATGTTTGACATCTGGAATACTGAGTCTATCAAGCAAAATGGTTATAAGTTAAAAATAGATGCATTCAAAATTACAATAATTCTCGCTGGTGGTGTTACAATGCGTATTTGAAGGTACTCCAGGAATTGTGTGGCTGGTGATTTTCCAAATTGGGCGTGTTTTAGAAATGATTCCTTTATGTTATTAGTGGTTTCTTACAGATGTTTCAGTTGTGTCCTTAATTCGGAGGTATGTGGAGGTTTAAATCCGTCATTTCATATGTATCACTGAAGAGAAATTTTAGTTGGTTTAAATCCGTCATTTCATATGTATCACTGAAGAGAAATTTTAGTTGGTTTAAATCCGTCATTTCATATGTATCACTGAAGAGAAATTTTAGTTGGCTCATAGTAATTTAACTCTGGTGTGACGGTATTGTCTTACTAATCCATTTGCTGCCAAATGTCAAGCTGCATTTGGACTCAAAGTCCTACTCATGGCATACTAATTCAATTAATCGTAATCTTTTTATGGACTATTCACTGATCTACTTCAGAAGCACAACTTTAATGATAATGTTTTGAATCAGAAAGCATGAAACAAAGAACAGATAAATCAAAAACACATAATCACCTGAGATACCCTGGGAAAACCCTCCTACTCGAGGGAAAAACCCAGCCACACCAACACTTGATCTTTATTGAATGCTCAAAATTCAAATACAATGTTCCCAAGCTCAATCAAGCTCAATCAGAAGAAAATCAACCAGAGATTGTTAACTCTTAACAGTCAAATAATATCCTCTGAACAGTTTAGGCAACACCTGAATCAAGTACATAATAAATCAGTGGCATACACAGAGTTCGCAATAATAGATATGGTAACCTTCTACAATCACAGTAAGTTGCTATCCTTTTTACTCACACGCTGAAGTCTCACACAGTTCAACTTAGAAAAAAATCCACAGGACACCCTGAAAATTAGAATTTTATCCTTTCTATAAAAAAATGCATGACAGCATAAACATCACTTTTGAAAATGTTGTTTACTATAAAAAGAAAGTTAATATAAATTATGTAAAAAGATTCACCATTTTATCATTATTTTAAAAAATATATTTAGAATCTCCACAAAAAATCTCACAAATCACTAATTTGCACCATCATCGAATACTTAATGGTTTAAGTGTCGTAAGTATTCATAAATGAAATTGTGAAAAATGCAGATTTCATTGTTTTGATTCTTAAAAATGAAACACACTATTGTCGACTGAAACTAGACAATTAAATAGATCCAAAGAAATCATGCTCAACCACTTAATAATAGTCCTTGAATAACTGATCTTGGTGATGAACTATTTCCATTTTCGATCATCTAATGGAGAAATCGCTTGAAGTGAATAGCACAAGGTTTTGAAATGCTTGATACACATTATTGAATAAATTTGCAAACAATCTACAAATCTCGAGGAAGGCTGGATTAATAAAGAGGACGGTGTTGTCATATCAATATGACTCAAGATGAAGGCCAATAATATATTGAAAGGAAAAATAGTCTTTTTTTTTAAATGAAGAAAAATAAAAAATATTGTCTCTAGAATTAAAAAAGAGGACTTGGTTTGTTGTAGTAACTAACAAGTCTCATGAGAAAAAAAACTGTGGAGGGATTAATTTCACATTAGTTAATAATGACACACTAATAAAAAAGGTCAATTAGAAAATATTGATTTGAAGGGAGAAAAGAAAAAAATATGATTTTGTCAATTGATATGTTTAAGTATAGATTAATTAGTCAATTTAATAGAATAAAAAAAGACTAGTAAAAAAATGAAGTGATTTAGTATGTTTAAATATACTACGAAGTAACATGAAGCTAATAATAAAATGGTTGAACTAACTATGAATGGGAACTTACCATGATTAGTCAATTTAATAGAAGAATAACAGACTAGTACAGAGAAATGAAGTGGGCCTAATTCAACAATACTCTAACATTAACCTTGGTTAAATAACAAGATACACAATATCTTCTTCATAAGATATTATTGAAATTTGGTTTTTCCAAAGTTTGGTGCAAATGGATCATATCTTGTATTTTGGAAGCCAAATTTTCAGTATTGGTTAATGGTAGTCCATGTGGTTTCTTTTCTTCCTCTCGAGGTATTTGCCAAGGAGACCCACTATCTCCCTTTTTATTCATCATTCTTGTTGAAGGCCTTAGAAAATTTATTTCCAAATAGCATTCCATTCTGAAAGAGAAGGGAATTACAATTCTCAACTCTAACATCACCACAATGCATATCCTATTTGCGGATGACACACTCTTGTTTTGGGTTGCAAACATGGAAGATGCAAAACTTCTCAAAGTATCATTGGACAAATATTGTTCTATTTCAAGGTAGAAAATCAATCCCCTTTAGTCTAAGATCTTCTTTATGAACACACATTCCCTAGTTGTAGCTTCAATCCAAAGATACTTAGGCTTTAAAAAAACACCCTTGCAAATAGTTGGGCATCCCTTTCTTTACTGGAGTAAACAAGAATTCCTATTGGCTTCCAATCTTTTCCTCAATCTAAGGAAGAATTTCTTCTTGGAAAAACAATTGGCTATCATTGGAGGGCTGAATTTTGTCAATAAAATTAGTTCTCTCTACAATCCCAAATTATATTATGTTTTCTCTCCAAATGCCCAAAGGCATCATATCTTGCTTGTAGCAAAAATTGAGAGCCTTCTTATGGAAAGGAAACATGCATAACATGTCTAAGCTCTCTCTCATCTCCAAGGATAATATTTGCAAATCAAAGGCTTTAGATGGGGTAGGCATTTATAACATAGAAGACATAAATTAGGCCCTTGGGGTGAAATTAGTCTAGAATTCATATCCTATGTCAACATCAAAATGGGAAAGAATCATCTAAACTAAATATTTAGACTCCTTGTCACTGGAAAATATTTTCACAATGGAAAATCCCCCTTGAGGTTCTAGGATGTGGAATTTTTTAATTAAATGCAGAGCAATGATCTTGTCATATCTCTTCTAGATGGTTCATGTTAGAGTTATAGTCTTGACTCTACAACACCTCTAAGATCAAATGAAAGACCAAGATAACTTCCACAAGAGCATGAAAAGACAATTGCAAAAGAATAATTTTAGTGCTAATGAACATAATCAATTGGATTACAATACCATAATAGATGGACTGATTCAACTAGAATTCAATAATATACAATGTAGATGTTCTTGCTTATATAGGAAAGGAAATAAGAGACTATGATAAGGAGAAAATGAGTTATCACCCACACAAGGTGGATTCACATGTCCACCAAAGGTGGATAACCTCCATTATGCAACGAAGTATACATGCAACCTGTAGAGGATGATAATGTGATTTGTGCACTAAAGGTGGAGACAACACATAAAGTGGAATGTTATAACTACTATCACCACCTAAAGTTGGAATATCTCCTACAACATGTGCAAATAAAGGTGCAAACTCTTAGGTGTCTCAAATGCAAACTACAATGTATGTATTATCCTAAGTAATTTTAAGTAAAGTGTAATTAGTAAATATTTAATTATAGCAACACCCCCCTTAAGTGCAACATAGAGGAATGCACTTAAACTCACAATAAAGGATGGGTCCCGACTACTAAGCCATTTTAGGTACCTATGTACAATACGAAAATACATTCTCTCACAAAATTAAGAAATGGAGAAAACTGCGCGAGAGAAAACTCTCCTCCAAAAGAGAGATGAAAATAAATAAGATGCATGGATGGAGAACTCAAGACTCCTAGGGATTAAATACATCATGTGTATACAATCAAGTATTCATCCATAGAAAATAAATAAGGAGATAATTGACCCCCAGTAATGGATAGTATCATGCAAAAATGGCTAGTTCTTTAAGGATAAATATAGTCCAATGCTTACAAACAACATTTCTCCCCTTGGGAAGAAGGTAAACTGGGTACAAATGTGGGGCCACTTCCCATTTTGGATAGGAATTAGGAAGTGGAATCCAAATGTAGTATGATGACGTTGTCTCTTAAATGTGCTCATATTTAGCCATGTCCTTGGATGATGAAGATGCCACAAACCAATCAGGTGTATACCCAATCACAATAGAAGGTGACAAACAAGGAACCAATGGAAATTGATCATGAACAAGCTTCAAAGAAAAATATGAAGTGACTTCATTATTGCCACAATAATCATCAAAAATAATAGATGCATCTGAAAATTGGATAGGAGTCTCCATCACATAAGCATGATCAACCTAAACCATAAAATGTGATATATCATGTGAAGGGAGAGACTCATGAATGTCAATCTCCAAAGACGGTGAAGAAGTATCTCCAACTATGATGAATATGTCATCAAAGAGAATAGAAACCCCTTCAATTATGTCTCTTCAATATGAAATGTGAGACTCCACAAATGATGAGCCAATGTCTAACAAATAGGAATCTCAATCAGGAAGACAAATAGATATTCTTGCAATGACTCACATGAATCACCATGAAGAGATGAATGTGTGATCTCAAATAGAGAAGTAGGATATGCAAGTGGAGTCGCTAGATCATCCTATCTCTCAAGTGTTTCATAATATTCAATCTCCTCTAAGGTATCATCATGATGTATAATGTAATCTGTATCATCAAGTGGAAGTAGACAATCTGCAATAGGATCATTTGGGAATGGATTAACATGTGGATCTCTATGCTCCCAAATAATTCTCAAAATTGTCTGTGGGCATTGAATACAAATGATCTTGGAGAAGATATCATGGAGGGAACCTAAACCAAGACTCAAACCAATGAATCCTCTAATATGACCATTTCTTATCTTCCCAAACTATTTTCTTCCATTGTGTCTTTGGCTAAAAAAGAGTCCATATAGATAAGGCAAGAGATTAAGCCATCTATAATGTGTGATGATTCCTTTTTCCCATGATTCATAATTACCCCTAGTCAAAGTTATTATAGAAGGATGTGTTGCATAACCAAGGATTACATCAATGATACACTTTCAAATTACAAATTGAGTTCAACAATTGATTAGCCTCCACAATGCACTTTGAAAAACAAGAAAAAGTTGACTTTTGATTTCAATGAGTACAACTACTAAATAACCCATGATTACATCAATGATACTCTAATGAACAATGCATAAGATCCCTCAAATATCCAAGTAAATACAAGTGCCAAAATAGGCCAAAATAGAACATATGTTGAAATTTTTGTCCACTCACAATGGATACAATTTAATCGCATAAATAAGTAGACAAAAAATCACGCACTTAAAAAAAATGGCACTTGAAAATGTCCATATATAAGCCTAAACGAAGCCTTGGAAGTTGCAAAATTTAGGATCAGATAGGTACAATCATGGAAAACTAAATTTTCTAGAAATTTTGCTTACCAAAATCAAAAAGCAAAACCATCGCTATAATGTGCACAATTTTCTACCCTAAAAAAAAAAATTAATCAAAAAAAGGTGTCAAAATGAGCAAGTTATGAGCCTTCAAAGTTGGATTGCAAAATAAAAAACCCAAATGTGGAAGGGGAAGAATATTTGAAAACCCTTTTGATGTCATAAAAACACTTGATTAAATTTTATGGCCATATGACAATCACGAAAAGCCAACAACCCCTAGAAAATGATGTGAAGGAGCATGTTAAATTTAAACTCAAGATAAACACATGTCAAGAATTGATTCAACGAATTTTCTAATGTGGCATGTTGATATAGCCCTCCTTATTATACAAAATAATAATGCCAGTAACTCATTTTATTAGATGACATTGAAATATCTGATGTGTGCTCTTCATGTGGGGATATCTGATTGGTCTGGGCTTTTTTGATATGTGGCATGCATGTTTTCTACTAGTAAACAATATTCACTAATGTGTCAGCACGAGTGATGGGTGGCTTACCACATGTACTGGTAAATTCATGTGGTGGATATTTATGATGTTGCATGGTGTACCGAGCTTCTGACATATGGTGGGAAGGAGTGGCATGGCATGTGAAGCTTCACCAATGAGAATGTATGTTGTTTGTGGTCCTTGGGACTATGAATAGTCCCACATGCATGGTAAGGAAAGTTTTACCGTTGTTTTAATATAAACACACCTCCAACTAATGTGCCAATGAATAGATGGTGGTGAATTCACTTTGTAAGTGGTTTCTTTATATGTTGGTGTCGGTATTTAGTATTCACTGCCTTGGCCTAGTGGGTATAGATCTCATTGCCACCTATTTGGTGTTACAGAATTAGGATATTCACATGACTATTGGAATCTATGTGGACTATCATATGGTCAAAGTCACCTTGATTTTATTGTTTATGGGGTTACAAAACTGTGAACTGCAATTAACTTTAACAAATAATAGGGGCATACACAGACCCAGAAAACCCAAAATTTTCTAGAGAAAAACAATATTTTTGAAAATAAAATATTCTATAAATATAAATAGTAAAATCACAGAAAATAAAAAAATATTTTTCTAGTCATACTGGATTGAACAGGTAGGTTGTACGACCTTCCTATACAAAAAAATGCCTTGAATTTGGCTTTTGCATAATATAGGGAAATTCATAGTTGATTTTCACCAAAAAGACCTATTAGATTCAATGGTGTTGCCCAAATAGTCTTATTCTATACCCACAATCAAATCAAGCCAAATTTTCTACTCCTGAAAAAAAGTCTTCATGCCTTTGAGAGCTCAGATACAATGTTAGAGTTTATGGTGACTCTACAACACCCCCAAGATCAAATAAAAGACTAAAATAATTTCCACAAGAGAATGACAAGACAAGCACAACAAGATGAAAGAATAATATTGTTTTTGCACAAAGTAAAATAGATGCAATTTCAAAATGTATGTATAGATCACTTCCATTTTCATGAATTGCACATCTAGGAAGGACGATGCTCCCAATAGGATTAAGAGGTGATTCAAGCGCTAAATGGGGAAAATGATTCCTTCACTAAAATATGTAATGGATGAAATGAGAATGATAATATATATTAATATAAATGATCAACTAGGAAATTCACTGAAAAACTAGTAAAAATAGACTATATTAGATAGAACGTGAGATGAAACTAACTAAATCAGAAACTAGAAGATACAACTAACTTGTGACAAAAATCTAAGCTTAGAATGGAAGGAACATGATGACAATAGAAATATGTTCTTGGAACATGATGACAATGGCGACGTGTTCCTGGTGATTTTGATTAAATTTTTCACAATCTTTCGACTATACTTATTATACATAGATCTAATCAGATGACTATGTAACATGTTCCTGCACATAAAAAAATGAGGAAAAAGGTTGTCTAAAGAGGTTTTCCTTGGTCAAACCCCTATTTAGGAATCAACCTATTAAATAAAATAAAATTTCATAAAGGACTATAAATAAAAGGTAAATAATAGGTTCACCAAGAGATTGCATAAATCCTCATAGAAGGATGTAGGAATCACTCATATCCATGACGATGCTTGAATGTGATTGAGATCCAAAGAGTTGAACTTTGAATGAGATGTAGAATCAAGGATTCCCTCAAAAATTAATAGATTTATGAATGCAACTCCTAGATCTTGTATGCATAAATTCTTGATAACACTTGGAAAGGAGAGAGAAGAAGGATGGAAGGAAGAATCTTATTTCTTGACGAATAATTCGTCTACATAGCCATCATGAGAGATAAACATGCATAAATTGGAGAAGATTTCCTTTAATGATCTTGAAGAATTAGAGACTTGAAGATCCCGACTTTGGGTGCTTTCCTTCAAATATTGAATCCAATTAATTTTTCTTTCTTGAAAACCTGATATCTTGATTGCCAAAATGCTTGCACTTGATAATGGATAATGAATCTCAAAATGAGGAGTGATAAGGGGTTATTATACTAAATCCATCATTTTGGGACTCAAATTTGATCTAGGTCGACCACAAAAGGAAATCCTCAGAGAAAACCCCTACATTAGGCCCTGAGTTAAATTTGGGCCCCAAAACCTAGGGATAGGTCACCATTGGTGATATGTCCCAATAATATGTTATCATTGGATACATGTGTAATTGGGGAAAAGGGCTCAAATTCAAATTGGACCTTGGGGAGAGTGAAAATAAGAGGAAAGTGATAAATCATCTTGCCATGATTAAGCATAATGGACATTCAGATCTTGAAATGACCAAAATGGGTCTAACAGATCCTAATAAAGAAACCAATCATGGGTGCTAACATTTTAGGATAGTATGATTTCTAATGAACATAATCAACTAGATTACAATACCAGAATTGATTGATTGGTTCAGTTGGAATTCAATAATATACAACGTACATGTGTTTTCTTATATAGGAAAGACAATAAGAGACCATCATAAGGAGAATATAAGTTATCTCCCACACAAGGTCGAATCACATGTCCATAAAATGTGGATCATCCTCTATTGTAAAATGAAGTATGTGCAACATGTGGAGTATGATAATGTGATAAGTGCACTAAAGGTGGATACAACACATAAAGAAATGGATTGTGATAACTACTATCACCACCTAAATTAGAGTTTATCCTTCTGACACAGGATAGGCAAGGAGGATCCAATTAAGGACAGTCCTCACAAGAAGCCAAACACCACAGTGCAAAATAACACAATAAGATAATATTTTCAACTAAATTTTCATTAACATTCCTGGCTGTAAGGCCTTCTGGGTTATGGTGAATTACAATCAAGAAAAAGTTCTACAAGATCAACAAAGAACTAAGCCCTAACTCCAGCTAGTCCAGTTCTGAAAAACTATCAGAAACTTATGGAAACCCTAAGGCATATCTGAACTTGAGCTCGCAACCCTCCAAGCAATCTCCTCATCTCCAAGAAAATAAACCACTAGCTCTATTTTTACAAACTATCAAATAACAATTATATCTTCAAGATCTCATGGGATCTAGATCTAATCACCCTCCAATCTCCTGCCTTAAAAAACTACCCAAACACTCCTTAAATAGTAATCTTCAGCCACAAGTCGATAGGATGACATAATTAACTCCTAAGCCAAGTTGGCTCCTATTACAAAAACATATTAAATGCAATAACAGTTGGCTCACAAATAGCCTTACAAACCTTTAATTCTCCATGTCGGCATCAAGATCTACATAGGAGAATACAACAAAAGATACCAACAATAAATGCACCAAGTTAGCCAACCAAGTCTCCAATAACTCCAGTCGGTAAGCCAAAACTACTAATCGCCAGAGAAACAACCAAGCACTAGTAAAACAACCGACCAAACCAAGAAAAATCAAGCAAAAAAGGTATCACTGAGCACAAGTTCCACTGAGCACAAGAGGTTTCACCGAGTTCCTTCAGTGACCAAGTTTCCTTCAATAACTAAGATCGTTGGTTAAAGATGCAACTAAGTACCACAAAACCCAAATAATACACCACCATGTAGATTCACTGAGTACCCTAGAATTCCCTTGCATCAAACACCCTAGGTTTGAAAAGATGTTCTCATAGGTTGGAAGAACATCTTCTGGGATTCAGAAAATAAACCCCAAACTGATTCTTCACATATAATTCCTCTAAGTTTTCAACTTGCATACTCTTCCACTTCAGCTTCCTCTATCTTTTCAAGTCTTTCCTTGATAATACACAGGATTGTGCTCCGTACTAATCATCATTCCTCTTAGGATCCACCAACTCAACTCAGCTACCAATACTTAGACTTCTCCTATCAAGTGTTGTATCCAGCAAAGGCATCAGGGAAAACTTCCTGTCATTCTTCTCAACAGTAAATACATTCTTGACACAATCATACATAGCTTTGCAATCATATTGCCAAGGTCTACCGAGAAATATATGACAATTATTCATCTCCAAAATATCACACAACACTAGATCCTCATACTGGCCAATCTAAAAATCAAC
Source organism: Chamaecyparis obtusa (assembly GCA_027943335.1). Classification (NCBI taxonomy): domain Eukaryota; kingdom Viridiplantae; phylum Streptophyta; class Pinopsida; order Cupressales; family Cupressaceae; genus Chamaecyparis; species Chamaecyparis obtusa. The sequence continues at coordinate 17,819 of BSBK01004967.1, read as the reverse complement.
AAAGCATTGCTCCCTCACTTCCAGACCATGAACATTTTGTAACCAACCAATCCTATAAGGATGAGGATGTTTCATTCTATTCAAACCAAGTTTCTAAACCATGTCCTGAGCAACAAGGTTATCAGTACTACCACTATCAAAAATTACATCACAAAGTTTACCTCTAGGCTTGCACCGAATCCTAAACAAGTTACTCCTTTGACAAGGTTCCTCCTTTGTACTGAGCAATGTTCGTTGAACCAACAAGTTCTCAGATTCAGGTTCATTCTGAATGTTCACATTTACCACAACAGTTTGTTGGTCACCAAGCTTCTTCTGTGTACAATCAAAAGAACAATGTCCTTCTTCACCAAAGTTATAAAATGTACCCTTAAAGATAACCCTACCTATCTTCCTTTTCAATTCCATAGGTTTTGGTTCATGTTCAACAGTTGGTTTGTCCTTCACTGAGTGATCAATATTTTTCTTCCCTCAAGGATTACTATGTTGTCTCTATTTCAACTTATCTTCTACCTTTAGAGCATACTGATAAGCATCTTCAACCGAATCAATCCTCAACATACCAAGCTCATCTTGAATATTAAATCTCATCAAACCATTCACATACCAAGCTACTTTTTCTTTACCAAGTTCTCTATGTCCAAAATGAATAGTCAACTTATAAAAATCCTTGGTATAGTCTTCCACAGTCAAATATTTTTTCTTCAGATTCTGCAACTTCTTAAAAAATTCAAGCTCATAGTCGATAGGTAAGAACTTAGCTTTCAATTTAGTCACCATCAACCTCCATCGATTAATCTTCATTTCACCTTCATCTTCTCTATCTCTTTGTAATTATTTCCACCAAAGAGCAGCATGTCCTTTCAACTTAGTCTATGCCAATCTTACTCTAAGAGGATCTTCAATTTCTTCAAGTTCAAAGAATTATTCCAATTCACCAATCCAATCAATCAAGTCCTCGAGTTTCAAACTACCAGAGAAAGTAGAAACTTACATTCGGTAACTAGTGCTTAACCAAGCTCTAGCTATATGAAACTGACTAGTTCTATCTTCACTAGATCTATCTCTTCGGTCATCACCACTAGATGCAACATCTTCAAAGTCTTCAACAACTTCCTCATAACCATCATCAGTACCAAGATTCCTCGCCATACTAGCAATAGCTCTCATGACCTCAACAATCATGTCATTCTTCATCAATTCCATCTCAAATCTAAAATCAACTTTAACCTTCTCTGTAATCTTTGATTCCACAGCATCATAGAGATCTGCAATCGCTCTAGCATCCAATCTTGTTAGAGGCATCCTTCAAGATTTTTGAAAACCCAAACCAATAAGTCACCAACAAGGTCCTGGTGCAAACAGCCTCAACCATTTTACACACTCAAGATCTTCAAGCTCTGATACCACTTGATACAAGAGAGGCAAGGAGGATCCAATTAAGGACAGTCCTCACAAGAAGCCAAACACCACAGTGCGTAATAAAACACCAAGACAATGTTTTAAACTAAATTTTCATTAACATGCCCAGCTGTAAGGCATTCTGGGTTATGGTCAATTACAATCAAGAAATAGTTCTGCAAGATCAACAAAGATCCAAGCCCTAACTCTAGCTAGTCTAGTTCTGAAAAACAATCAGCAATTGATGGAAAACCTAAGGCAGATCTGAACTTGATCTCACAAGCCTCCAAGAAATCTCCTTGTCTCTAAGAAAAAAAACCACTAGCTCTACTGTTACAAACTATCAGATAACAATCTGATCTTCAAGATCTCGCAGGATCTAGATCTAATCACCCTCCAATCTCCTGCCTTAAACAACTACCCAAATACTCCTTAAATACTAATGCTTAGCCACAAGTCAGCTGGATGACATAATTAACTCCAAGCCAAGTCGACTCCTATTAAAAACAAATATTAAATGCAACAACAGTCAGCTCACAAATAGCCTTACAAAAATTTAATTCTCCATGTTGGCCTCAAGATCTACATAGGAGAATACAACAAAAGATACCAACAATAAATGCACCAAGTCGACCAACTAAATCTCCAAGAACTCCAGTCGGTAAGCCAGAACTACTAAGCACCATAGAAACAACTGAACACTAGTGAAACAATTGACCAAGCCAAGCAACATGAAGCAACATAGGTATCACCGAGCACAAGTTCCACTGAGCACAAGAGCTTTCACCGAGCTTCCTTCAGGGACCGAGCTTCCTTCAATAACTATGATCGTTGGTTAAAGTTGCAATTGAGTACCAAAGAACCAAAATAATACATGACCATGTAGATTCACAGAGTACCCTAGAATGCCCCTGCATCAGACACCCCAAGTTCAAAAAGATGTTCTCATAGGCTGGAAGAACATCTTCCATGATTCAGCACATAAACCCCAAACTGGTTCTTCACATACAAGTCCTCTAACTTTTTAGCTTGCATACTCTTCCACTTCAACTTCCTCTATCTTTTCATGTCTTTCCTTGATAATACATAGGCTTGTGCTCCATAATGATCATCATTCCTCTCAGGATCTGCCAACTCAACTCACCTACCAATACTTAGACTTCTCCTATCGAGTGTTGTATCCAACAAAGGCATGAGGGAAAACTTCATGTCATATTTCTCAAAAGTAAATACATTCTTGACACAATCATACATAGCTCTACAATCATATTGCCAAGGTCTACCGAGCAATATATGACAACTATTTATCTCCACAATATCACACAACACTAGATCCTCATATTGGCCAATCTGAAAAATCAACAAAGCAGTGCTCCCTCACTTCCAAAGCATGAACATTTTGTAACCAGCCAATCCTATAAGGATAAGGATGTTTCATTCTATTTAAACCAAGTTTCTGAACCATGTCCTCAGCAACAAGGTTATCAATACTACCACTATAAACAATTACATCATAAAGTTTACCTCTACACTTGCACCAAGTCCTCAACAAGTTACTCCTCTGACAAGGTTCCTCCTTTGTACCGAGCAATGTTCGCCGAACTAGCAATTTCTCAGATTTAGGTTCATTTTGAATGTTCTCATTTACCATAGTAGTTCATCGGTCACCAAGCTTCATCTGTGTACACTCAAAAGAATGGTATCCTTCTCCACCACAGTTATAATAAGTACCCTTAAATATAACCTTACCTGTCTTCCTTTTCAATTACATAGGTTTCGGTTCATCTTCAACATTTGGTTTGTCCTTCACCAAGTGACCAATCTTTTCCTTCCCTTGAGGATTACTATGTTGTCTCCTTTTCAACTTATCTTCTATCTTCAGAGCATACTAATAAGCATCTTCAACCAAATCAATCCTCAACATACCAAGCTCATCCTAAATATTAAATCTCAAACCATTCACATACCGAGCTACTTTTTCTTTATCAAGTTCTCTATGTCTAGACTGAATATTCAACTTATAAAAATCCTCGGTATAGTCTTCTACATTCAAATATTTTTTCTTTAGATTCTACAACTTCTTAAACAAGTCAAGCTCATCGTCAACAGGTATGAACTTAGCTTTCAATTTAGTCACCATCAACCTCTACCGATTGATATTCATTTCACCTTCATCTTCTCTATCTCTTTGTAATTCTTTCCACCAAAGAGCAGCATGTCCTTTCTACTTAGTCTATGCCAATCTTACTTTAAGAGGATCTTCAATTTCTTTAAGCTCAAAGAATTATTCCAATTCACCAATCTAATCAATCAAGTCCTTAGATTTCAAAGTACTAGAGAAAGTAGAAACTTCCATTCGGTAACTAGTACTTAACCAAGCTCCATATCTATGCAACCGACCAGTTCTGTCTTCACTAGATCTATCTCTCCGATTGTCACCACTAGATCCAACAGCTTCAAAGTCTTCAAAAGTTTCCTCATAACCATTATCAGTACCAAGATTCCTTAGCATACCAGCAATAGCTCTCATGACCTCAGTGATCATGTCATTCTTCATTAATTCCATCTCATATCTAAAATCAACTTTAACCTTCTTTGTAATCTTCGGTTCCACAACATCATAGAGATATGCAATCGCTCTAGGGTCCAATGTTCTCGGTGGTATCCTTCAAGATTTTCAAAAACCCAAAGCAATAAATCACCAATAAGGTCCTATTAGAAACAACCTCAATCGGTTTACACACTCAAGATCTTCAAGTTCTGATACCACCTGACGCAAGACAGGCAATGAGTATCCAATTAAGGACAGTCCTCACAAGAAGCCAAACATCACAGTGTGGAATAACACAACAAGACAATGTTTTCAACTAAATTTTCATTAACATGTCCTCGTGTAAGGCTTTCCAGGTTATGGCCAATTACAATCAAGAAATGGTTCTGCAAGATCAACAAAGATCTAAGCCCTAACTCCAGCTAGTCTAGTTCTGAAAATAATCAGCAACTGATGGAAACCCTAAGGCAGATCTGAACTTGAGCTCACAAGCCTTCAAGCAATCTCCTTATCTCCAAGAAAAAAAACCACTAGCTCTATCTTTACAAACTATCAGATAACAATCTGATCTTCAAGATCTTGTAGGATCTAGATCTAATTACCCTCCAATTTCTTGCCTTAAACAACTTCCCATACACTCCTTAAATACTAATCTTCAATGACAAGTTCGTTGGATGACATAATTAACTCTTCAGCCAAGTCGGCTCCTATTAAAAAAATAAATTAAATGCAACAACAGTCAGCTCACAAATAGCCTTACAAACATTTAATTCTCCATGTTGGCCTCAAGATCTACATAGGAGAATACAACAAAAGATACCAACAATAAATGCACCAAGTCGGCCAATGAAATCTCCAAGAGCTCCAGTCGGTAAGCTAGAACTACCAAGCACCAGATAAACAACTGAGCACCAGTGAAACAACTGACCAAGACAAGCAACACTGAGAAACACAAGTATCACCGAGCACAAGAGGTTTCACCGAGTTCCTTTAGCAACTGAGTTTCCTTCAATAACTAAGACCGTCAGTTAAAGCTGCAACTGAGTACCATAGAACCAAAATAATACACCACCATGTAGATTCACTAAGTATCCTAGAATGCCCCTACATCACCTACACCATGTACAAATAAATGTGTAATCTCTTAGGTGTCTCAAATGAAAATTACAATGTATGCATTATCCAAAGTAAGATTAAGTAAAGTGTAATTAGTGAATATTTATTTACACCAATAGTTCAGGATGGTACAAAGGCCCTTTTTTGGGAAGACTCTTGGTTGGGTAAATCCCCATTAATAAATATCCATCAACTCCAACAAGAAAAATAAATTTTACAAGTGGATTAGGGGTCAAAAGTTGAGGACTAACTTGTTTTCTATCAATATCAAAACCTGTCACATTGTAAATGGAGGGATTTCTCTAGCCTTCCCTTTTCCCAACATTAGAAATAATTTTTATGTAACTTACTAAAATCATGTCTGTTCCATCTATCTCCACATGGAGATTTCATAGTTTGGGAAGTGTCACCAACTGGTAAATATTTAGTAAGTGATATGAATTCTTGAATTCTTATGCTTTCAAGGCCTCCTCAAAACCTTTTCATTTTTTCTAGAATCAAGTAGTTCTTCTGATGAAGGGTGCTCCCATTAATACCATAAACACCTAACAGAAATAGATAAACAACAATAATTTGCAAGAACAGAAAATGGGCTTCTTATTACCTCCACAAATGTGGAATTACAAATTTCAGAATTACAATATGCAAAGCCACATGGGAATTTTCCCTTACAATATTCTGTAGGACAAATCCTCAAATTATTACCCAGACCTACCCATAACTACTCTGAACTACCTAAGACAACACTACAGCCTTCCTTATATAGGCAATTTTCCACCGTCTGGGAAGGTTCTAGAATTTTAGCCAATAAGGCTGACCAAACTAAAAATTATTTTATTTTACAATTTATTGCATCAAAGTCAGCTCAAAACAACTTTTTAAATCCAAACAAAATTTTTGAAGGAAAATCATTTTCTACCATTTCAGGTGACCCAACTTCCGGAGACCATAAGCCATCACCATTGACCTGATGGACTATTATGACCCCATTTCAAAAAGGGCACGAAGCACTCTACAACTCTTGACTCGCTCAAACTCCAATCAGCCAAAGTTTTGACCTTATCTGAGGCCTCTAAAGCCTTCAAAATTGAGTTCAAAGTTTTTGTACCCTACTGCCAATACCAAAAATTTTCAATATCTTCAAACCTAAACCTGATTTGGCAATGAAACTCTACTGGCAGGCTGATATAACCAAAATGAACCTCAAGGGAAGAAAATAGACCATTTTGAGCATGAAAGGAAAACTTGCTAAAAATAGTAAATTTACAAAAGTAGAAGCTCTACACAAGATAACCCTTATTAAAAAGAAACCATAAATATTTTTGGGTGATGCAAGATTGCTCTTACACCCCAGATGCTCCTGCATTAGACACCCAGGGTAATTTGAGAAGTGACCTTGTCATGACTTAGTGTGAAGAGGGAAACCAAGATGGTTAACCTCCTCCCTTGTCAGCCATGATGAATCTTCAATAGGTCATCCTTTCCATTTGACAAAATATTCATCATATGTCCTATTCCTTGTGATTTTTCCAACATGACTATACAGTATGTCCTCAATCTCCTTGGTAACTGAAATAGTTGTTGGAATACTCCACTGTGCTTCTATGACCTCATCTTCAACACCTCCTTCATGATACTCTGTCAAATCTGAAATGTTAAATAATGGTGAAATGTTTAGCTTAGTAGGCAATTCTACCTCATAGGAATTTCCTGAATCATGCTTCTTCAGTATCTTACATGGCCCAAACTTCTTCATTTTCAGCTTGTTATATATACCAACTGGAAATCTCTCCTTCCGCAAATGAACCATGAATTCATCTCCAACCTGAAATTCCTTATGCCTCCTTTTCTCATCTTCCTTAGCCTTATACTGCACATTCATCCTAGTAATATGCTTCCTCACCTCCTCATGGATGTTCTTCAAATGTTCTGCAAAATCCTCAGCTTCATCACTACTTATTTCTCCTTTATCTATCTTACTCAACTTAGATGCGTTTCTGGGACTACTTCCATATACAATTTGGAATGGTGATTTACCAGTGCTCCTATTGACATAATTATTGTATGAAAATTCTTCCTATGGTAAAAACAAATCCCATCCTATTGGCTTGTCTCCAACCAAACATCTCAGGAAATTTCCCAAACTCCTATTCACCACCTCTGTATGTCCAGTAGTCTGTGGATGATATGATGAATTGAACTTCAAATCTGTCTTCAGCTTCTTCCACAATGTATGCCAAAAATATCCAACAAACTAAGTGTCCCGATCTGAAACTATACTCTTTGGCAAACCATGTAGTCTCACCACTTCTTTGAAAAAAAATTCTGCTACATGAACAACATCATTAGTCTTCTTGTAGGGAATGAAATGTGCCATCTTTGAAAATCTGTCAACCACCACAAAAAATGAATCATGTCCCCACTAAGTCCTCGACAAACCAAGAAAAAAGTCCATACTAATATCCTCCCATGGCTTCTCTGGTATAGGTAATGGTTGATACAACCCTGTATTCTACTTGACTCATTTTTCCATCTGACATACTATGCAACCTTGTACAAACTTCTTGACATCTTGCTACAGCTATGGAAAATAATAGTTCTCACTAACCAAAGTAAGGGTTTTATCACAACCAAAATGTCTAGCCAATCCTCTGCTATGCTTCTCCTTGATGAGATTCTCCCTCATTGAACTTTGTGGAATGCACAACTGACTCCCTCTAAATAGCATATCATCTTGGATGATAAAATCTAGCCACTTTGTTCGGTCTAGAGTAACAAGTTCTCTACAAGCTTTCCAAACTTCACCAAAATTAGGATCCTCTGGATAGAAATTCTTGAGTTCCTTGACCCCAACCACCTCAATCTACATTTTTGTTAGGAATAGTTGCCTTCTGCTAAGCGCATCTGCAACCCTGTTAGACTTTCCACTCTTGTGTTTCAAAACAAATGTATAACTCTACAAAAAATCAACCCATTTCAAATGCCTTTGATTCAACTTTCCTTGACTATTCAAATATTGCAAAGCCTAATGATCAGTATATAAAACAAACTCCTTAGGAAGCATAGAGTGTCTCCACTTCTTTAATGCCTAAACTATAGCATAAAATTTCTGATCATAAACAAAATATTTTCTCTTGGCATCATTTAACTTCTCACTGAAATAAGCAATAGGTTTATCTTCTTGGCTCATAACAACTCCTATTGCAATACCATTAGCATCACAGTCTACTTGAAACACCTTATTAAAATCTGGAAGTGCTAAAATAGGTTGTTTTGTAACTTTTTGTTTCAACAATTTAAAACTCTTATCTGCCCCATTAGTCCACTTAAACTCTTTTCTATCCCCTCTCATTGTTTCAGTCAAGGGTCCAAAAAATTTTTGATAAATTTTTTGTAAAAGCTAGAAAAACCATGAAAAGATCTTACCTCTGTAGCACTCCTTAGAGTAGGCCATTCAAGGATAGCCTGCACTTTCTCTGGGTCCATTTTTAGACCTTCTACTAAAACTACAAATTCCAAATACACTAATTTGTTCTTCAAAAAACTGCACTTCTTCAAATTAATCAACAATTTCTCTTCCCTCAACTTCTCAAACACCATACGAATATGCATCATATGCTCCTCCAATGTCTTACTAAAGATCAAAATATCATCTAGGTAAACAATGACAAACTTATCCAGAAATTCCTTCAGAACCTTGTTCATGAGCCACATGAAAGTGCTCGGTGCATTGGTTAGCCCAAATGGCATGACTAACCACTCATACAGTCCTTCCTTTATCTTGAAAGTAGTATTCCATTCATCTCCTTCTCTAATACAAATCTGATGATATCCACTCTTCAGATCTATCTTTGAAAAATACACAGCTCCACTCAAACAATCCATAATATCATCCATTTGTGGCAATGGAAACTTGTACTTGATTGTGATCTTGTTTATTGCTTTGGAATCTATACACATCCTCCATTTTCCATTCTTCTTTGGCGCTAATACTACTGGTATAACACATGGACTCAAGCTCTCCTGAATCAACCCCTTCTATAACAACTCATGTACTTGTCTGTTCAAATCTTCACTTTCTGCTGGTGTCATTTTGTGTGCTACCTTATTTGGAAAACTAGCTCTTGGAATCAAGTCCATCTGATGATTGATCTTCCTTACCGGTGGTAATCCATCAGGTACATTATCGGATACAATATCTTGAAACTCATTCAACAAATATGCAACCTCTACAAGTACATCTTCTACTTCCTCTTTACCAACTTTTGGAATTAAAGAAAAACACACATGCTCATGCCTCATACCTTCTAGGTATTTTCTTCCATCAACAAAATTTATTCTTGCATTACCACATACCTTTTCTTCTGTGTCCTTCAATGGCTTTAGCTTATTTCGAACTCCATCCTTTGTTAGGGAATAGGTATTTGCACGACCATCATGTACATCACGCCTATCGAACTGCCATGGTCTACCCAACAACATATGACATGCATCCATAGGTATGATATCACATAGTACCTCATCATGGTATCTGCCAATCTTGAACTTCACTAGGCATTGTTCACTGACCATGACCTTATGGTCATCCTGAACCCAGGAAAATCTGATATGGATGTGGGTGTTTCTCTCTCTTGAGTTTCAACTTTGTCACCATCTCTTCTAACACAAAATTATCAGTGCTTCCGCTATTGATAATCACATCACAACATTTACCTTCACACTTGCACCTAGTGCAAAACAGGCTTCTTCTTTGCTCATGTTCATTCTCCCCACTCAGTAGGACTCTCATGTTAATTAGCATTTCTCCTCTTTCAGCATCTTCAAAATGTGATGATGTGGCATCTTCATCTACATGTGCAACTTTGGCCTGGCCTTCATTCCTCCTATCTATCCTTCCTTGGTGTTGAGGACATTCATATGCCCTATGACCTTCTTCTCCATAGTGAAAACATGTTCCATAGAAGCCTCCTCTTCTAGATCCTTTTCCTCTTCCTCTTCCTCTATGATCTCTATTATTCTAATCATGGAAATGATTGGAATTGTTTCCTCTCTAATTTTGATTATTGTTGGCCTCATCCTTCTTTTTCGGATCTTCATTTCGGCCTCCATATGACTGTCCACCAGATCTTCCACCACGGCTTCTTCCATTTTGTTTGTTCTCAAACTTCTTGTTCAACTTTTCCTCTACTTTTAGGCAAAATAGATATGCCTCTTCAATACTGTTCATTCGAACCAAATTCAACTCCTCTTGAATGCTCAGCCTCAACCCATTAAGGTAACAGGCAACTTTCTCCTTATTAGTTTCCACATGGCTTGTTCTTATGAGAATTTGATAGAACTCCTCTGTATACTCTTGAACAGATCTTCCTGCTTGCTTCAAACTTTGCATTTTCTTTAGTAGGTCAAGCTCATAATCAATGAGAATGAATTGTCACTTTAATTTGTCCACCATTCAATCCCATCTTGTGATTTTCTCTTTTCCTCTTCTATTTTTCTCCAATTGAATCTCTTGCCAATAGATCTTTTCATGGCCCTTCAATCTGGCCTTCGCAAACTTGACCCTATCAGGATCTTCAATATCTTCATACTTGAAATATTCTTCACATTCATTGATCCAGTTAGTCAACTCCTCTAGATTAAGATTTCCTAAAAATGTAGGAACCTCAATCTTAGGTCTTTTCCCAATCTTGGAAATGGCCCAAAAAGCCTTTCTTCTTCTTGATTCACAATTTTGACTTCTTCAGAATTTCATTTTCCTTCAGCTTCATCATCACTTCCATCTCTGACATTAAGATTCAGTCTTGATCTACAAATCTCTTCTTGCAATGCTCACACTTGTCTCTGGAGCTCTTTAACCTCAGGTGTTACACCACCAGCTCTTTCACCACGTTCCCTTCTTGGAGGCATTTTTGTGCTACTCATTGGAACCCTAACCACGGTCCTAGTGCAAACTACCTCATAGTCGATGATCTATTTACACACTTAGGAACTCCTGCTTTGATACCACTTGATGAAGGGTGCTCCCCTTAATACCACAAACACCTAGCAGAAACAAAGAAACAACAATAATTTGCAAGAATAGAAAATGGGCTTCTATTATCTCCACAAATGTGGAATTACAAATTTTAGAATTACAATATGCAAAGCCACATGGGCATTTTCCCTCGAAAGACAAAACCTTGAATTATTACACAGACCTACCCAGAATTGCTCAAAACTGCCTAAGACAACACTACAACCTTCCTTATATAAGCAATTTTCCACCACCTGGGAAGGTTCCAGAATATTAGCCAATAAGGCCGACCAAACTAAGAATTATTTCATTTTACAATTTATTACATCAGAGTCGGCTCAAAACAACTTTTGAAACCCAAACAAAATTTTTGAAGGAAAATCATTTTCCGCCATTTCAGGTGACCCAACTTTCAGAGACCATAAGTCATCACTCGTTGACCCAATTGACTATTATGATCCAATTTCAAAAAGGGCACGAAGCACTCTATAGCACCTAACTTTCTCAAGATCAAGTCAGCCGAAGTTTCAACCTCATCTGGGGCCTCTAAAGTCTTCAAAATTGAGTTCAAAGTTTCTGTACCCTACTACCAATACCAAAATTTTTCAATATCTTCAAACCTAAACCAGATCTGGCAATGAAACTCTACTGGCAGACTGATATAACCAAAATGAACCTCCAGGGAAGAAAATAGACCATTATGAGCATGAATGGAAAACTTGATAAAAATAGTAAATTTCCAAAAATAGAAGCTCTGCATAAGATAGCCCTTATTGAAAAGAAACCAAAAATATTTTTGGGTATGCAAGATTTCTCTTACACCCCGAATGCTCCTACATCATCTTCCAAAAACTAGAGTTTTCACATGTACTACACTAAAAGAGAATTCTAAAAAGTGATTGAATCTCTGACCTTCAGATTGCAAATAATTTTAATTGTGTTTTATGTATCTCCACAATTGAGACAATTGATCACCTCTTCCTACAATTTATCTACATGCAAACTTGTTAAACCTGGTTGAAAAATAAAATTTCTTGGTTAGCCCCTTTTCCAAATTATCTCATTGAAGTGTTTGAGAGATGGAACCTTCTCTATAAATATTTTTTCTTCGTAGTCATCTATAAAATTTATCCTTCTACTCTCCATTGGAATATTTTGTGGCAACATAACATTAGGATCTTCAAGAAGAAATATCTCTTTTTTGATAAGGTTATTGCGAAGATTGAAACTTCAATATCAAAATTTTCAAAACCTCTACTTGTGCAAGTAAATGTTTGGAATACATATTTACTTTGTGGGACTCAAACTTTCTTTCCATTTGGGAACAAATATCCCTTCCCTTTAAAGGAAGTGTTATGATCAATATTCTTCAAAAAGTTAACAGAACTTCTATTAAATGGAAAGATCCTCCACCCGAGTTCACTAAACCAAATTTTGATAGTTCCTCTAGAGGCAATCCAAGGCCTTCTGGAGTGGAATGTTTCCTCATGAATCCATCAGGGACAACACTAGCTTTTTTTCTCATAAATTTCAAGATTGCACAAATAATTTGTTGAGACTTGGGCATTTTTGCTAGGGCTGAAACTAGTAATGAAACTCTCAATATCCCATTTGGTAATTAGAGGGGACTCCTTAATCATTATCATTGTATTAAGAACATGATAGTAAAAAAATTAAAGGATTAAATATATAATTTTAGAGGCTTGGAATCTTCTATTATCTTTTCAATCTTACTAGATATCCCATACTTACAAAGAGGGCAACACAATTGCTGATTTTTTGGAAAACAAGGGAAATGATTTGATCTCAAGGGAACTAGTTTTAACTCATGATTAATTTTTATCTTCCCATATTTGTTTGATAGAATTAGCCTTGGCCTCTTAATTTTTTTATGCTAACATGTGTATTTGTATTGTGCAACTATTTTGGCCTTTTGTGGATAGGAGTCACATGTGGTCTTCAAGCTTGATTTAAAGAGTTGTAGAGATGGAACAACAAAGCCATGCAATGAGAAAAAATAAAAATATAAGAAAAAAATATTGTCACCAATGAGAGAGTGGCTCTAAGTGAAGTGCAATGCCAGTTTTCTTTCTAATTGTATTAGTTGAAGTTAAGGAACAACAAAACCATGAAAAGAGAAGCACAAATATATGAGAACAACAAGTTTCCACTAATGATATTTTGTCTCTAAGTGAAGTATAGCAAGTTTTTGGAGAAAGGAATAACAAGTGCTCATTAGGAACAACACCTCCTTTGGTGAAAATAATAGTTTTCTAAAGTGAACAAAATGTATGTCTTGGTAGAGAAGAAAATAGAAATGCTCAAAGAAGATTTCATAGAGGAATAGAAAATCCTCTTCAAAATAAAAAACCTCCTATGTATTTGGATTTCTATATATGTAGACCACTAATGGAGTACTCGATTCACAATGCTATATTCCCATTGATCTTGTACTTCTTTGCCTCTATTTTTCTTTGTTGCAATTTTATCTGATCACCTAGTCATGTAAATTTTACAGATTCATGCATATTCATCTGGGTTTCATAGTATATTGATTATTTTTGTAAAGGATAAAATAGTGTATGGGGTCCTAGGGAAATGGCTTGCACATAAAAGAGACCCCAAAGCCAATATTTTACACTTACACGAAATTGTATTGATATAAAAAGTAAATGTAGATGACTAATATTGAAATTAAGAAATAAAGGTACTTACCTCTGAAAAAGAATCGGCTGAAAACCCTGTCAAACGATCTCAAAAATTGCTGATTCTCATTGAACTGAAATAAAATTGCGAGATCTACAAAACCCAAAAATATTTTTCCGAGATGAGATCAGGTAGACCTTGACCCTCATAAAAGGTCAAGGATGACCTTAGGAAAATGAAGGTCGAATTTAACTTTGTTCGTGGATCTCGGAAGTTCGGCAAAAAGGGTATCCAAATCTACTCTCAGATTTGAAGTTCCATACTTATACCTACAATAAAAAGAGGGTTTTTGGTTGTTTGTTTTAGGGGGTTTGCCTTAGTCAAACCCCAATTTAAGAATTAACCTTGAAATTGAATTGAAATTGTTGGAGTAAACAAAGTAAATGGAACAATTCACCTTGCTTGAGTTGAAACCCTTATGGAGGATTCGAATCCTTGAATCCACAAGAATGGATGAATGTAAAATCAAATGTAGGATGTCTCCAATCAATTATCTTTAGATCTTCAACACCAATCTTGAATGGATCTTGAACTTGGAAGAGGCTTGAATGGAAATGGATGAATCTTCAACAAGAGAGCTCCATAGAGCTTGAATCCTTCAATGGCTTCTAATGGATCTCCTTGATGAATTGGATGCTTGAATGCTTGATCTTCTTGCTTGCACTTGAGAGCTTGAGAGATTGTAAGATGAGATTGGATAAAATGAGAGAGGAAGGCTCCCTTTTATAGTGATCTAGGGCACAAGAGGGGCCTCGTAGAAAACAATAATTAAAGGCCCATGGCACAAAAATCTAGAGAGGTGCACATGGAGAGGAAATTAAATTAAAGTCTTGAAACAAAACTCTAGAAGGGGACCACCCTTAATATAGAAATAAAATAATTATTTAAGAGCCTTGTTGCAAAATTTGAGGTAAGGCCAACCCCAAAGTTAATTTGAGTATTAAGCACAAAACTTGAGAAAGGCTAATCTCCACTAATAAATTAGGAATCCTATACAAATATCAAGAAAGGTCCACCTTAAATATTAATTTGAGAATTTGACACTTAATCTGAGAAATAGTGGCCCCGAAGAGGGAAAAAGCAAGATTTTGATGAAATCCCAAAATCGGAAGCAAACCCTGAAGATCTCAAAACCTAGGGTCAAGGTCGAGCTTGAACCTGACTAGGTTAGGGTCGAGGTTGATCCTGACCTAGTCAGGATTGAGGTCGACTTTGACCTTATCGTCAAAAACCTCAGGTTCATGGTCCAGAATGCTAGGAAAGTGCTAGGAAGAAGTGGAAAATGGGGTAGAATAGGGGGAATAACTAGATCCAAGTCGAATATCCATTCAAGGCATTCGACATGACCCCAAACCACTTACTCAGAGGGATAAACGCTCTTGCCATGGAAGTGCTTCCATTTTAAGACGATACAGTTTTAATGCTCCCTTATATATTTTTCTAACTTTGGTGGTGTTGGTGGCTTGCCCTTGACTTCCTTCTAGGGCCCTACACTTTGATAGGTCAAGATTTTATCTTTGTCTCTCCTCTTCTTTCATTTCTTAGTTTGTAGTTTTCTATATTATGTATCATTTCTTCTTAATTTAATAAATATATGAATTACACATCTTGCCAATAACAAAATAAGATACAAACAAGATGAAACTATGTATAAAAACAACATATATATTGGTGAAAATAAGATTTGACAAAAAGTATTGAAAGAGAAAAAATATCATAATTAATGGGTACATTTAGCCCAAGTAAGCACATATGGATATGAATATTTTTTGGAGAAAATATGTGAATTAAATCCTAAGGTGTGGAAAATATTATAATTAATGGGTACATTTATCCCAACTATACACATATATGGATATGAATATTTTTGGAAGAAAATAGGTGAAATAAATCTTAGGGTGTGGGTCCAATTCTTTAAATTGGATTCATGTCACAAAATGTCCAATATACCCACCAAGATTGAAAAAAGGGACCATGGAATAAGATGATTTAGTTAAATTTTTATGTATAGCATGTAGATTTCGGACATAAGCAAGAGGGTGATTCATGCTTTAAGAAGTACTAGTGTAGTCTTGATAATGACATTAAGCAATATCAAGGGGAATTACACCACTTGAAGGATAAAGTAGTTGAATTGGGATACACAAGAACATAGAAAGCTAGAGATTTCATATCTTAAAAGGTGCAAAAAGTTATATTGATGTACAATAATATGACCACAAAAACATAAGTAGAGGGAGAAGAGGACTCCTGATACCTCATTGTGATAATAGAAGAGAGAGAACAAGAATTGATAAAAATAAAGGAATGAGATGAAATGGAAAATTTATATCAGATCTTAAAATATGTAAGAAATGGAAGAGATGAAAATGATTTAAATTTGACAAAGCTAACAAAATAACACGCTCATGCAAAAGATAAAAGGGTACTTGAATTGCTAAAAAGCGTATTAGTCTATCTATTTTCCAAAAGTTTCATAGCTTTGAAGGGAATCAATAAATAGGAAAACAATAATGAATGTATTCATCAAGGAAGCTTATCAATTGAACTATAACATTTAAAAACAATTAAAGAAGCAATTAGAAAAAATGTTGGTCACTAACCTCGTATAACTAGTGGAAGGTGCATAATAGATCAATTCAATGGTTTTGTAAAATGAAAAGATAAGGAAACTATGGATTTATATTTTTTGTATCAGTTTTAGGGCGAAAAGGATTGTTAAGATGTGGTAAAATTTGGAATAGGGGAAATTTTAAATTTTCTATCTTATTTCCTTGATGTATGTATAGTAAAACTATAGTGTACTAGAGTTAGAATAATATTCTACCTTCTATGAGATTTCCTATATGATGATAATATAGATCTAAGATAAAACTATGAACTTCAAATACAACAATGATATAATTCTTTACTTAAGAATACTTGATATGGATCTCTATTGTAACTTGTAATCATACTTGTAGATTTTTGTATTTTCCAAGTTACTCTTTCAATGTGTATATATGATATAATGGGACATGTCTCTCGTAGGGACATGCCTCTACATGAACTTTGTTCATGTAGATACATGTCTCTACGTGAGAATGTCTCTTTATAATTATTTTAATCATTCATTTATTACTGATAATATATACCATTGAACTGATCCATAATGATTGATTTACAACTTAATAACAATGATGCAAGATAGTTGATATAATAATCAAATCACATATAATATATGACAATGGCAGTCGATATGGGTATCGACTATGATAACCACATTCGACACCAATTGTGATCATCGCATTCGATACCAATATCGATGCTCATAATATATATATTAATATCAATGATGTGTATTGGCCGATAGTTTTTACTGGTTGTGATAACCACAATCCATATTGACTGTGATCATCACAATTGATATCAACTATGCCTTAATATAAATGATGTTTATTGGTAGATTTTTTTTATCGGTTGTGATAACCACAATCCATGTTGACTATGATCATCACAGTCGATACTGACTATGCCCTTATTGATTCTTTCATTTCCGTTTGTTATTGATTATTGAGTTGATTCTCATTATCGAAATTATAGTCGATGTCACACATGAAATATTTTTTTAGTGTATTATCATCATTATATATGATAATTATTTATTTTTATGTATATATATAATATATGTTATATGTATAGTATAATACACACACACACACATATATATAGATATATATATATATATATATATATATACATACATACATTATATATTATACATATATATATATATATACATATATATACTATATATACATTATATATATATATATACATATATATCTATATATATATATAGATATATATATAGATATATATATATCTATATATCTATATATTATAATATATATATAGATATATATATATATATATGTATATATATATATATATGTATATATTATATGTATGTATGTATATATACATACATACATACATACATACATACATACATACATACATATATATATATATGTATGTATGTATATATAT
>BSBK01004966.1:0-189862 GCA_027943335.1 Chamaecyparis obtusa | reverse complement strand
ACCATCAAAACTCAATTAAGCTTTTCCATTAAGAGTCCTTACTTTCTATTTTCAATATAATAATAGAAGGAGTGTAAAGTACTTAACCATATATTGCTAACCAACATAAACCATTTAATGAATCATTTTTGCCACAAGTTTAACTTCCACAAATTATCAACTATAACCTTGTAAATAAAGGATTTATATTAAAACCTAGTTTGAATAACCAAACATCACTCACATTGAACTATACATTTAAGAAATTGCATCCCATTACTTCTTTCAATAACATACATGTTTCCTTTTACCTTATTACTTCACCTGGAGATACCCTTGAACCCTTAGCATATCTTTTCACTAACCATATATCAAAACAAGTTTCCTTTTAAAGAAGTTTGCATCCATAAGTACTTTGATTACAAAGGTTTGCATAGAACCATTACTTTCAATTTCATTTAAAATTCACAAGAGATATAAGGTAGGAAATTACTCACTAATTTAACCATATTCAATCCATTTTTAGATTCAAAATTCTACCCTTCACATATACATAACAAATTTCTTACAATTTCATTTTACAAACATAATTACAGTTATTGCACATTGCCCGAAGGCATATAGAAAGATAATTACATCAAGTTGCCCAAGGGCTTACAATACATCTTTACATCTTGATAACAAAAGATAGAGATACATGATACAAGAACAAAATCTTCACCACTGAACAACTCAGAATCCAAGCCATGACAAGAACCATGAATAATACCTCAAAAGAGATTTGCCACCCAACCATGTGAAACTGATAAAGTTCCACCCCCCATGCTAGGAGATAGAACCAAGGTAATCTCAAGACCTTAAGGCAATCTAAGTCTTAAATACCAATAAATCCAAGACTCAAAATAAAAAGAATAAGGAACATAAAAATATCATCATATTAAAACACCGAGGTTAAGGTTCTAGGAGACCACCTAAGTGAGTGTCATCACACAACCTATATATTGGGATCCTTCCTAGCAACCATGTAACCCCGGTCCCCCCTTTATGAATAGGGATCCATCCTGGCAGTTATCCCTGGTCCCGGTACTCCAATCAGGTTTGTGTGGCCATTATTATATTTTCTTTCATTATCTTTTGAATACCCCCGTTCCCAGGTTAATTTTTAAGGTTATCACTTTTTACAAACCCACCCATAGGATCATCTGGCAACCACTTTAGGGTTCCAACACCTATGGTGAGCCACTCACTTAGGGTTCCTATCCCCTTACCCTATCACAATCCACAAATACAAGATAACACTTCCAAGTCCTGATTCATATGTTTAGGAAACTCCCTTACGCACTCAGGCCCTCAGAGCAAGTCCTAACCTTAGCCATATACATAACATGAACCATTGGAAGAATGTCTATCACAAGGCATCTCAAAGAAAAACATAAAAATTTCCACATGCATTTGTACAACTTTCCAAGGCTCATTTATAGGTCCAAGTAACCCTCCCGTGCACATAGGCCACCGAGACGAGTCCTAGCCTCATAAACTAAGCTCAAGAATATGCCAAGTGCAAAAAAACCAAAAGTATACCATATAACCTCAACACAACAAGTAATAAACATACATAGGGAGTAAAAACTTCCACATGCAAAAACACAACATTCCATAGCTTGTTCTTATAAGTCTAGGAAAAACTCATGTACCTAAAATTTGGCTAAGTCTGAAATTTAAAAAAAACAAACCAAAATCTAGAATTTGCATCTTAACTCCTATGAAGTTGAAACCTATCCCAATCATCCTGGAAGGTACCTCATTCCTTTATACAAGTATAACTTAAAGTATAAGAAATTAAAGTATCGTAACTTATACTTAAATGTCCTGTAAATATTAAGCCCCTGAAACCCTAAAATTCCAAAGGAATTTCTATATAAACTTGTACGACAATGTATGTATTCCCATATGACATTTCACCAAGTGTCGTATGGGTATGACTACACTTTCGTACGACACTGCAAGATACTTCCACAAAATTAAATTTTAAACTTCCTGAAAACACTTAAAAATTGATTTTAACCCATACGAAAATGTATGCATTCCCATACGACTTTTGACCAAGTGTCATATGAGTATGGATACAATGTCATACGACACTACAGGGCACTTTTACAAAATTAATTCAGAATTGCCTGAAAAGGCCAAAAAATGACTTTTTAAGGCTTGGAGAATGCCTGGGAAAGGTTCCCTAAGGTCAACCTGATGCAGGGACCTCAGTACCACATCCAAAACACATCCTCAACATTACCTAAGTCTCATATAAGATTAAATGAAATTAAAAACATCAATTCACAGAGAAGGCCTACAAAAAGGAAAAATGGAAAAGAAGGACTGCAACCTTTCCTAAACCATCCCAAACCTTCCTAAAATTCCCTAAATAATTACATAAATCTCACAAAATAGAAAAGGAAGTATCACAACAAATCCCAAACTCCCAGGAAAGATTTTACTATTAAAAACTATACAAACATTTACATAATTTCTTTCCGGCAACACAATAGAAATACACAGATAATATAACACTTAAATTTCCTTTTTTTTAAAATTTTGTAGTAAGCTATCACATAACAATCAAATAACATAGCACTTAAAAACACAAGCACACACACAAGAGAATTGGAGAATTCATCCCAGTATAGACCCTACCTGGGGTCCTATGGAGAATTCTCTTCCCTTGGCTGGAGACCTTCTTGGAAATCTACAAGCCTTGAGTAGATAGCTTCCTGACAAGCTCCCTCTGGCAATCAAAACCCAGAAATCCAATCCCACTTGTTCTCACCAAATAGAAACTCTCAAAATTAGACATCACAAATAAAATTCTGGAAAAATCCATTTAGAGCATTCCAAAAATCTTCCAGAAAACTCCCCTTTCCAAACCACACAAAATTGAAATATTTATCCTCCAACTATGTGGTTGGGGGAGTTGCTTTACGGGAAGCAACTTCTCCAACTTCCACAGTTGGTTGAAAAATAAACAAATCATTCCTGTAAGCACTTAACAAAGTTTTAATAAATTTAATTAAAAATAACTTCAAACGAAATCATAACAAGAATACTCAACAAATAAATTTCAAGAAAACCACATGGCACACCTAGAAACCAACTAGCCTAACTTCTAGGAGGTCTCAAGTTCAACTCCCTCCTAGATAGCTAGTATTACTACAAAGAGCATTTATTTTTATTATTACTATTATTAATATTATATTCACTTTTTATTTAATACACTTCATTGAATTCACTATAAATAACATACCACTAAAACAATCGATAAATCCATACAAATATTATTATTTATATAAGCATGGGTATATGCATGTGCACCCACATATACACATACCTATATAACATACAATCAATGTAACACATATAAAATAAATATATATATATACATATACTTACAAGGATAAATCTAACTCACATCATTAATCTCATAACCACTTCAAATCACAAGGCCACATCACATACTGCATTCAAATCCCCCAACTAGGGTAACTTCCTAAACAAAACTCTAAGTCCATGGGTAACCTTGAGAGTAATCTTGGTTAAATCTCCACACAACAACAGCTCGAAGATTTTGAAGGCATGCTCAAACCTATGTAGCCAGGTGGAGTCGATGTCTGGTACCTGCATCCTGCAACACCAACCGACATGCATACATACATACATACATACATACATACATACATACATACATACATACATACATACATACATACATACATACATACATACATACATACATACATATATATATATATATATATATATATATATATATATATATATATATATAGACAATGGAAAACAAGGAGGGAGAGTGTGACATTGTCTAGACCTCCTGTAGGAGTAACTACGACTGCCTCCCATCATCCTACACTCACATCAGATAGTGACATCAACAAAGCATTATTGGATTAGTTTGGTTAGTACTAGAATAATCTCTTTGTATAACAAGAATGCATCATAACATATTCATGTAAATGTAAATCATCTATTAGCTTTCACAAACCCATTAAACCATCAGGCATGTACTCAAAATGTCTCATTATCAAAACAAGATAAACAAATCATATAACCCTAAATGTATTAATCATGTCTAATCCCAAGTAATGTTATTAGAGAAGGTAACACATCTAACCCTTAAGTGATTATAATCAATTAACCTAAGGTACACATAAATAATAATAATGAGCATTTCGCATAAAAACATATAAGTCTATCAGGTGATCCTTTCAGCATTAAGGTCCTAGACTATTGTTGACACACAAGAAGATGTATAGGAACATACCTATGCAATTATTATTATTTCCCATATTAAAATATGATGTTAAGGTGAGTTGGAAGAGGTTCAGTTTAAGAAACCATTTCAAGAAGGACCATTCTCACATATAGCTCTTCCTAATTTCTAGAAAGCATAACCAAGACTTGATAGGGTTGAAGGGGCATTACAAGGTAACTAATTATAAGTTTTCTTAATCATTAATCATAAATTTCTCAGAGAAAACCTAGGGATTAATACATTAAGCATGAAAGCCTTTTCCACACAAATCAAACCCAAGACATTTTCAATGACTTTTCTTTTCAATTTCACAAGCATGGTAAAAACCATAATCTCAACCACTCAATTCAACAATTTGGAATACACAAAGAGAATATATTTTTAGAAATAAATATTTGCAAAGGAAAATATAAATCCTACCTCAAATTCAATAGATCTCTGACGACACAAATCCATAATTCAAGCACCAAAAAATCCAAGCTTTCAAGAAAATTTTTCAACTCCAAAGTCCAAGAAAAACCTATTATCTCCAAATTTGTGTGTCTAATAATGACCAAAAGGATTTCTAATATAGAAAACACAACAACCAAGTCTAAAACATGCAACTCCAAAAAAAAGACAAACTCAACTTTAAAAATAATAAAAGAATTACTTAACTCAAAATCTTAGAAATAAGAACTCAACCCCAACCTCGTTTTTATCAACTTTAATTTATTAAAAGAATTATTTTAATTAATAATTCACATTCACGCAATTCACTCAACTTTTAACTTAAATTATATTTCAATTTTCTTAAACTGAATGTGCAACTTAAATTACCTATTAATAATTTATTAATAATTAATATTTCTAGCATATTAATAATTATGCAATTGATCATTAAATATCAATTCATTAATTATGCTTTTTAAATGTTTATTTTGGATTTAATAATTAATTAAATCCTCTATTCATAAAATTGGACTTTTTAATAAATAAATGTATTTAATTAAGTCTCATAAATTAAATACCGTTATATTTAATAAGATTTAATTATTTAATCACATAATTAACTTTAATTATATCTTTTATATATTTTAACACAAAAATCACATCAAACCTATAGATATGAAAACCTGAAGAAACCGACTACATCGAAATACAATAATCAAGCACAAAGGAGGGTTCACAAATTCATGTCACCTTGACGAATTCACAGGGTAGTAAATTAGATACTTATCCACTAGTTCAGGACAATTATTGGCTTAGGATTGGGATTTGGACATGTCTATTATCTCCCCTCTCTTACCATTGAGATATTGTGATAGGGCACACTCATTCTAGCAATTCAGGGAAGTCAATGCCCAATACCTAAAATTCCACATTAAATACGAGTATGTACATACATGTTTAAATATATAACAAACAATGATGGGGATCAGTCGATCGTGTGGATCTCACAAGCAAGTAACTAGCTACAGCTCTGTCCCTCAACCATATCAGGCATATCAAATAGAAATATAAAACATACATGCCAACCATACACATGAAAGTATGGGGTCAGTAAAACCATAAACATAAATAACATCAAATCTATCTGAGGATCTTATATACACATGAAACACAACCTAAAGGATTCTGGTCAATTAAACTATTTAAAGAAAACTATGGGAGGGGTATTACATATTATGTAGTCTATAAGGATATGATGTGAAACCATTGAGAGGTTCTACATTTATTACACATGTCATATACCTAATAATAAGAAATGATTTCTTTACATGAATGAGTACATGTGAGAAGACACACCATTCCCATTTAACCATAATAAACATTGAAATATCAATGTGTATGCCAATTTCAATCTTCACATAAATAATATAACAAATATGGCCACCTCATTTAATTTTGGCATCAAACTAAATATTTTTATATTGAAACCTTCCTTAAACACAAATATTTCCTTCTAAGCATAATATTGATGACCTCATTACCACACAAGTGCTCCCATCCTAGATTATGATTTTGGAAAAATTAAATTGTTCACAACCTTCTTTATCTACCATCATTACTACTACAATTGTCTACAATTGTCTTGAATTACACCCTATACATCTTGTTATTAAATAACTTAAGAAAAATGTGCCATGTTTATAGCAATAACTTTCTTCACTTTTCATGAGTTTGTAACCTCTAATTTGTACCTATTAACACTATAACACAACATCCCTTTTGTGTATCCTTTATGAGCTTTTGGGTACCCTATTTTGATGAATATTATGGCAATAGTGATCTACAATCATAGGGATTTTTTTAATAAAAAATTTCCCTTCCTTATCTAATAGATTTTTCTTCAACATAGATGTTCATGAATATTTTCCCCATTCCCTATAGAATGAAATTAGATTATATTTTCTCTCATTCTAAACATTCTATTTCAACATTAGACTAATTTATCAAACAACCTCTACAATGCTTTCAAGTAAATATTCACTTGCAAGTTACCCACTTTGTCTTGGTTCATTACAAATGAGTTGTTAATGAAAAACTTATATATTATATATTTATTATCATTCCCCATTTTTATATATTCCATATATATTCCATATATATTTCTTGATTCTAATGTGCATAATGTTTTCATAGGAAACCTTCTCTTGTTATGTCCATGTGAAACTTAAAATACTTGGGGTCATCCATTTTTTCCTCACTCACTCATTTTCCATCAGCAAGGTCCTATATTTTATTTAACAAGATAACTACAAATAATAAATATTTTTCTTTATACATGGAGCACATGCTAGTATAAACAACACATCTACAACCTTTTAGTATTCTCTGATTATTGTTTCAATGTCAAGGTTAGAGAAAAGGTTTTATTTTACTCCACTTTTTGAATCACTCTAGTTCTTCCAATTATAACTTCTTTTGAACAATACAACCATATTTATTATATATTACCTCTGAACATAAACACATTTCTTAGTGTCATAAGCCCAATTAATGAGGAAAAAACATAACATTGAAAATTGGATAGCCTTATAATTCCATATTTTTCTCTGGACCCATTTTGGTTTCCATCTCCTCTCCTATACATTAGGCTCATTTTTTCCTTTATTAAGTCTTTTTCTCCCATGGTATCAAGGTCATACCTCATGTGGTTTCTTTTGTGTAATATTATACTTTTAAATATGTTAATCTTGTTATTTCCTACTATTTGTAGTTTCTAGAAGTTGGAATGTCTATACAATAGTAAAATATGCCAACATCCAAGTAATGTTCTTGCATCCCATGACAATTTATCATTCAACAGTTGGTTTTGTACAATTTCACCACCTAGTGCCTACTTATGTTGATGATAAAGGATCTTTAGTGAACATGAATGACTTTTTAAGACTTGAACTCATTATTTTCCCCTCCTATGCTCTCATTGAATCTTGGACACTCTCATCCCTTGTGCTTTCCAAATTTTACTAGCACTTTTGAGAAACATATAATGCTTCTTTTGCATTGTGATCTTCACATGAATACAAAAGCAATATACAACACTCTCTTGAAGGCTATGACAACATTATTTAGCTAGCATTGTCTCTCATTAGTTCTCCAAATAATTTGATGGTATATTGTTATTTTCACATTACTTTTTGTTTTTATGTTTTTATGGTTAAATCCTTTTTGGCTCATTTGATTTTGGAAGTTATATTTTATTTGTTAAATTTTCAATTTTTTCAAATTGTTAGAATTCTATTCCATTAGAAACAAACTAACATTTTTTATTCTACTCCACATTGCTTTTACTTATTTTAATAAAATTTTCAAGTTCAAAACATTTTTAAGATAGTGTCATTATTTTTTCTGATTTCTTTAAAATAACAAAAAATTACTTTAAACACCATATTCTAATTGAAACCTAGATTTATGCTATAATAAAGAGAAAAAACATTTATTTTAGAGAACAAATATACTTCTTAAGCTTTTGATCTACAATAAGATAATAGACTTGAAAAATTACACCATAAACAAAAAACAAAAACTTCAACTAATTAAAAAAAACAAATTACGAAACAAATCTGATATATTATTTTTTCGTACAATAACATACATTATTTACATAAAAAATATACCTAATTTGCTAACAAGTAACAACTTACTATACATGTTTAAATTTCACCATCCATACTATAATAATTGTATCTTAACTTCTTACTTTGCTACTCCCAACTTTTGATAACTACACTTCAACTGTAATTTCAACCAGATTTATACTATAAAAGTATAAATTTAAATGAGGATTACAACTAATTTAATAGATTGAACTTCATTGTTAATATGTTTTTTAATTGATTAAATATAGAGTTCAATACATCTCATTAGTTGAAGGATCTCCTTGAAGAAGGTGCAACCTATTGTAAATTTAAATGAGGATTATAACTAATTTAATAGATTGAACTTCATTGTTAATAAGTTTTTTAACTGATTAAATATAGAGTTCAATACATCTCATTAGTTGAAGGATCTCCTTGAAGAAGGTGCAACCTTAGAAATTAAAGTGTGAAAGACGCTTTGGTGATGAGAAGAAAGTTAAAAAATTAAAGATTATTGATGGGACTTTATTTTCCAATTGCAGAAATTTGAAAGAAATGTTTTCCTAAATCTAATGTTTAGTGTTTTGTGCCATTTAACGTGGAAAGTTAATGTAGCATTGGATTGCCCCACATGTTTGACGGCATTTAGATAATGAGGTCAATTGGTCTATATTAGAAATTAAAGAAGCAAGTGCCTTAGTATTAATGTTTACAAGCTTAAATTTAATTAATGTATTACATGGTGTGCTACATTAATTTTTGGTCCGCCCTGATGCCTTTATACTTTATAGCATGCCCCCCAGTTTACGCTATATGAGACTTGTCAAAGTGTGTGCACATGGTAATGTTTTTTTTTTCCCTTTTCCTGCCTTAAAAGACTCGAGTCAACTTTGGTGAAGTAAAACCATTAAGAGGGCCTATACTAGTGCGGGTAAATTAGTATAGACATTTATTAGAGAGTTAAATATACAAATTAAAAGATAAGAGTGATTATAATATTAATAAAAAAGTCAAGATAATTAGATGTAGAAATAATTGTAATGTAGTGATATATTTGTCTTAAAAATATTATAATAACTTATTTGATTTATGTTAAAAAAGTATTTTGTAATATTTATATAATTTTAATATTTTTATTGTTGTAATGTAGTATTATGTTAATTACATTGACAAGAAATCTTAAATATATCTATTTTAAAAATAAATATTGATTTTGAAATATTATATTTGTTTAAAAGTTATTTTATATTGTACAATAGATATATTATATTCTAGTCCATATTTATTATTTGATTTAAAAGTTATTTTATTTTTTATTATCTAAGAATTATTTTCTTTGTAAAGATTTCAAATTCAAGAGTTTATTTTCAATTAAATAGTTATTTTTAGGACATGTTTAATGTGCCTTATCTTAGTGGTATTTGTTGTCTAATGTATGACTAATTTGCATTAAACTAGATAGTACCCAAGTGGTGGAAAATTTGTAGGTCTATGTTTAAATTTTATAAAGAGCATTGAATTTATGTTAAGAGGGTTTTCAAAAATTTTCAAGGGAATTTTAGCTATTATTTGTGTTATCATGGGATTGATAATGTGGACAATCTATGGGATATACATGGCTTTGAGGATTACAAATAGGTAGCTAACTTCCATAGTCAAATATCAACTAATGACTATGTTTTTCACTATTTGATAGTGTGAGATCTTGGGTGAATATGGATTCTATAGTTTTGGCTATCAAGTTGTTCGGTTTAGTTGTGATAGTTAGGGTTCTACATGTGCACACACAAATGCATGTGCATGCATGCACATGCACATGCACACACACACACACACATGCACACACACACGCACACACACACGCACACACACAGGCACACACACACACACACGCACGCGCGCGCGCACACACGCACACGCACACGCACACACACACACACACATGCACAGGCACAAGCGCGCGCGCACACACACACACACACACACACACACACACACACACACACACACACACACGCACACGCACACACACATGCACATGCACACATGTCGATGATATTTTTATGTCATTGAGATGTTTCGAGGGTATGTTGTAAACGATTTTGTGGAATTGCTTGTATGAGAATCAATATTTTTCAAATGAGTTTATGGAAATTAGTTTACATGTATATTAATTTATAATATAAGTGATAATTTGATATTTTTCTATAATTTATACCATGTTGATTTGATAATATTACTCAACTCTTTATTATATGGAAAAATTATACCTAATATTTAATCTGATTGTCCAAAATAATTATTAGTATTAGACCAATAATTGGTATGTTATTTTTTGAAATAGATTTTTCTTAAACGTCCCTCATTTCTTACCCTTGTGAATTCCTACATTAACCCTATATCTAGATAAATGGTAATTTTGATATATGTATATTGGAAAAAAAAATATAACATATGGTTGAACACTTATTTCTATATTTAATTTATCTAAATTACATAATATTTAAAGATATTTCAAAATGTTTGTTTACCATTTTTTAGAATATTAAGAATTTTTATTGAGAAGATAATATTCAATGCTTATATTGAAATTATGAATGAACATAAAGTTCCACTTTTGAGGAGATCGTTATGATTTTGTATGTATTTCCACCCATGTATTGTGAAAATAGCATTAGATAACTATTTTATTAAGAGAAAGGGATTGTGAACCATTTCCTAGAGAAATATCTACAATCTTAACTTCTTAGACTTGTTCCTAAGCCAAGTGACTATTAATTGAAGATCCATGGATGATATTAAGACCTTTGCTTCCCATATTGTGTTGATAGATCCTCATCGGATAATTTGTATACTTTCCATTGTCTCTATAGTTGAAAAAAATTATTCATCACCTATTGCTTCACCTAGAGTTTATTTATTGAAAGCTTCCATGGATTTTCATACTACATTTCTACTAGAGTTTGTATCTTGGTATGTAGGGTTTTTATTTATACATTTGGCTGAATAAAATCTTGATTTTTCTTGCATGGAGTTCAAGTTCACACTTGACCCAAGAGTTCTTTTTAGAAAAATCATCAAACTATTGTGATAGTTCATTTACTACAGTACTTCCTAGCACATGAGATTCAAAGATGCTTCTTTGAGTGTATTTAAATATTAATTATAGTAGAAGATTAGTTGGTGTAGTTGACCAAACATTTAAAGAGATAATATGTGGAATACTTTCATGGATTTTTCTTAGTGCACTTCCATTCCATTTCATTTTATATCTTTTGTAGGGAAGATTTTATCCATAGATTTTTCTTCCTTTCTCCATTTTTATGAGAGTTTTATTTATATCCACCTAAGATGTTCTTAAGGGGGTATGTTAGTTTTAAATTTTTTCAAATCCTAGTTCATTTTCAAAAAGAATCTTGCATGTAGGTGGATTTCCATTTAGACTCATAGTTTCTCAGTTGCATGCCTTCATCCTAGGTAAAAATTATTATTCTAGATTACCTTGCTTAAATAATAAATTGATTCTTATATTGTAGGTTAATCATAAAAGAAAAGAAGATATCTTACTACTTAATTCTTATGTTGTGTAGAATTTCATGTTTTCAATAACTTTCATATTAAACATGTGTTAGTTGGAGTAATGTAGCTCTACTAGTATCATCATCCCTCCAATTGATGCATGATTTCAACATTGTATCAAATCTCTATCGATTATAAATGGTAATAAATGTTATTTTACATGGATTTATTGCAAGTTGTGTTGATTTTAGTGTGAAAGAATTGAGGCATTGAGTGAGGTTGTGGATCTAAGTTGATCATGAATTTCCACCATTAGTACTCTTACATGTTCATGAACACACATCTTGGTTTATGGTTTATTTATTGTGATACAATAAACACTTTTTAATTTTTTATAATAAAATCATATGTGATTTCTTAGAGGATGATCCTGGTGCTTGACAACCTTGTGACTTGTGACTCTTTTAAGTTGCACTACTTTATAGCCACGAGGTTTTGTAGCTTCAATTCTAGATTGTGGCACATTTTCATCTACAAGTTTGATAGTTCTATACTTCATTAATGTGATAATTAAAGTGTCATTTACATTGCATGTGATCCAGTTGGGTTTAAGAGAATGAAGCACATCATGATATACATGTGTTTCATTTGATAACTTTTTCATGATGGTTATTTGTCTTGAGGGTACTTTCCTATCGAGGAGAAAGTTGAACTACTCATTTGGGAAAATTTTATCTAAATAGCTAGGTTTTATTACCTATTTAAAGCTTAGTATTTAGATTACCTAGTTTTCTTTTTACATTTGACTTAATTCAAGAAATTAAAACTCGTAAGACACAATCTTGTGAGATTTAGGGATTTTTCCCTTCTTAATATAGAAACATTATTTATTTTCATTTAAGTATTATCGTAAGTATTTCTTCCAAAGAAACTTAATTTTTAATTGTAGATATCATTTATGTAAATATTCTTTCAGTTTTGTTGACAAATTCTTCTACCTATGGATTCATTATTGCTCCAACAATCACATCATGTAGATTTATAACATGAAGAATATATAGCCACATGAAGATATCTTTGAGTTCATTTTTTTTTCTTAAAAGAAGCTTTATGAGGGAGAAAAGCTAGATAAAGTACCCCCTAAATGCATTTCTAGCCTTTAATCACTTTATGGGTGGATCCTAAGATTTGAAAACTTGTTCATAGTTATTATAAAAAGGGAAAATCCTTTTTTCAGAAGATCCTCTAGATGTTGAGATCCTTTTTGATGAGATTGATTACTTGTAAATTATGAATACGTCTTTGAGATTAAAAAAATATGCATAAATTTTAGCAATAAATTTTATTTGATAAATAAAATTTTTAAGTTGCACCCCTTTGGAAGATTGGTTATTTGAAATATACCTTTTTAGAAATTTTCTAGTAATTATAAGCTATAGAGAGCTATAAGATGGTTACTCTTCTAGCTTGGTAGTGATATGGCATAGTTTTATGGTTATAAATTCATAATTGTGATAGTAAAATGTGCCAAATAGATCCCAAAAATATGAGTAAAAAGGAGGAATGTTGAAGATTACAATGCTATCACTCATTCATCTAATATAAAAATAGGGATATGGATCTAAATTTCATGTTGGATATGAAGAAGGGTAGATTAGTTACTTGGTAAAGAGGCATTTAAGGTCTTTTTGTGGATTTGGATTAGCAAACTTATAGTCAAATGAAAAATTGGATAAAGAAATGATTAAAAAGGAAAACATTGACAAATGCTCAACTAGCAAGGCAAAATTATTGGAAAAAGACAAAAAGGATTGGATTGGAATCATAGTTGCATCTAGCCTTTTAGGGATCTATTCAGAATTGGTATAGAGGGTATTCTAGAGATGCATACAAAAGAAAATGGATGCAAGGATGACCAATGTTGGGATAAACATAAACTGATTTAGTCTATATATAAGTTCGACTTTTCTTTCATTAGTGTTCTAGAAAATAGCTTGATTAACACTATCATAATTGTAAGAAGCATCTTCAACCATATTAAAATCCTCCAAAATGACCACAGAAAAAGGGTGTACTAAATGAACAATCTAATACCAAGATTAGATCATTCAACTTCACGAGGAGTATAAACTTTAATCAACCCAAAGGAAGAATCATCTATATTGAAGAGAGTTCATGATGTTCTATTATTGGGGTTAAATTTTTGGTTTACTATATGTGGCTATCATTTAAAGGAGAAAAGTAACAACTTTTCTATATCTCACCTTGTCATTATTGCATAAGGAATGACTAGCTAGCCATATGATATAGTATATAAGGAAAAACAAAACTGTGAAATTTACCCTTATGTAAACAAATAATATCTAGGTTTCTAAATTGTTATTGAACATCTCACATTATAAATTTTCTTGCAAGGTCTATTTGACCTCGGGCATTCCATTAGTCAATATTCATACCAAAGGCATGCCATTGCTATCAAGCTTATCTAATGTTACATAACTATTTTGCTAGATTTCTCCATCTAACAATAGATTGAAATTTCAAAGTTGACTTATTTGTCCATCTAACTACATCATTTAGGATATTAGGAGACATAGTCCATAAAAGACATTCAAAATAAACTTTCAAAGATGCTTTTGAAGAAGAACCATTTTCTTATAGATTTGAAACCATTTAAATATGAGTATTCATTTAACGACAAAATACCAAAAGTTTCCACTAGATAAGTATGAAACAATACTAATTTTTCTTTAAAAATTATAATATGAAAAATGATGGATAACGCATACAAACTAAGCACTAAACTCTAATTGAAAAACTAAAAAGCAAAAACCATAGCATCCCATCCTTTTTATCAATCTTTTAATGGAAACAAGTCAATATACATAAATGTTGTCATCTCTTACATTATATAGCAGATTACAACAATATGAGTAAGCATACATTTAAACTTGTAGCCTCTTTTAGCTAAGCAACCATATGCAAAAAGATCGCATTAAACTACAACCAATTATACTTACCTCATTAAACTACAACCATACATAAAGATTTGTGAAACTATATGCTTTTACAAAGGGCAAAATTAGTGAAACTTTGACGGGCGAAATTTGTAAAACTGTGTGCATTATTAAAGGCAAAACATTGGAAAATGAGACGTGTCTCAAAAATTTCATGACGGCAGAAGTCGACCGCTAAATTTAGGGTTTGAAGGAGCGGTCAGAAAATGATGTCGGCCAAAAGTTTGACGTCTACCTCCGAATTCCCCGATTTGGATGCAAGTGGACAAATTGAAGCGAAATTCTACAAAACTCTGAGAAGTTGAAACTCGTTTTTAATATGAATTTCAAGAGACAACGGTGCATCCGGCGGCGCTGCTGTTGTACAAGTCGTCTCTCCAACAAAGATGCCAAAACCTTGTCAACCGTTGAATTCATCTACAAAAACCATTTCCATGCCATTCAAGATTATGTTTCTCTCTGTTTTTTTCTGGTGTACTCTCATTTTGAAGAGAAGAGTGCACGAAATAACCTGTTTTCTTTGAATTCTCAGGATGGATGAAGAATTGGATGTCGGTCACGAGGGTAAGCAGATGAAAAGATCTCTCCCTGAAGGCCCCGTGAATAAGGATAATGATAATAATAATGCTAATAGCGTTAGTTCCAGAAAGAGGAGGGCTATGGAAGGTCGGATGGATCGAGTTATGGAGATTGATCTTTCTGTTAGATTAATGGATGAACAGGAGAATGGAGAATCTGAGGTCAAGGAGAAGGGAGCAAAGAATTCAGTGAATTCTGTGAGTATTAATGGCGAAGAGGAAGATGGAGATACCGTGGAGGATAGTGATGAGATTCATAGTGATAAGAAATCTTCTGTAAGGGCTTCTGCTTCTTTCAGCGATTCTCAAAATGGTGAAAATCCTAAGGTACGTTCATAAATCTGGTTTAGAATATATTGGGTATTCATAATATTTTTAGATTGGGATTCTGGTTCGGTTTGGTTGGCCAGAGTTTTTTGTGGTAAGCAGGTCTAGTCTCCCCACGATAAAATGTTTATCTAAAAGTAAATCCTATAAAAGTTGATAGGATTACCTAATGGGTAGATTTAAAAAAAATATAAAGACTATTGCCTGAAATCTATTGATATCAAATTCGAATGGCTTCTTAGAAAAAAATTGAGAAAAAAAGTGAAAATTAGAGGTACATGGAAGGAAAAGATGAATTGGGTGGAGAAATATTATGGGAAGATTTAAGAATGAGTCATTATCTGCCTAATTCTTCTTGGTTTTGTTTCTTTCCTATGGTAGTAACAGAAATTTTTCGATAACTGTTAGACCATTTGGAAGATAAGTGATTTTCCTAAGACAATTTGTATAAACATTATGATCTTAGAACGTCCTTGATTGTATTTGAGAGGCTGGTCTTAGTCCAATTGCGCCCAATAGAAGATCTTATCCTCGATCGATTGCAGGTTTTGGCTGAAAATTTGGGTATTTTTTAATAAGTGTTTCGTTTCAATCAGATGGAGTTCTGCCGAAATCCCCTTGAATGGATTGGAATGGTACATCTGAATTTGTTCAGATAGACTTGCAGTGCTACGTAAATATTTTCAAAGGATTGCTACTGAGTAAAATATAATGTGGGTGTGCAGATTCAAAGTGAATTGGTGAATGTTCAGAGCGAGCGATCGTTAGCTACAGGTGATTGTAGCCCACCACGGGATCTTATGGTAGGAAGTCAGGTAGGGATTGATCTTTCATGTCTGTTTTTAGCTTTTTTTAGTTCATGGTGGCCAGTTGTCATTATGTTATGTAATATGGGTCTCAAAAAATTACTTCATTCATGGTGTTTGAACAGCTTGAGACTTTACATGGAGAAGTGGACAGGATGAAAGAGGAAAACAA
The DNA here is from genome assembly GCA_027943335.1 of Chamaecyparis obtusa. NCBI lineage: Eukaryota > Viridiplantae > Streptophyta > Pinopsida > Cupressales > Cupressaceae > Chamaecyparis > Chamaecyparis obtusa. Next base: position 173,076 of record BSBK01004966.1, on the reverse strand, counting down.
GAGGTTGAAAGTGGCTTTGTCTCAGCTAATGACCAATTATCAGAATCTCCAGATGCATCTCTTCAGAGTCATGCAGCAAGAGCAACAAGAAGAAAACAGTGCACAACCAGAAGAGTCTTCAAAGGTGAGCAGTCATGGTATCCAAAATTAATCAGAACTGTGTTTGATATCGAAACTGATCTCTTTTATATTCCGCTGATGAGCCATAAGCCGTGCATTGTAATTTCAAACATCGATGCAAATAAGTCGCAATTGAATTCAGAAGCAATTTAAGAAATATATTTTTGAGCTATTAGATTTCCACAATTCATAAGAATGCAATAGAAGTTTCTGGATTAGATTATGTGAATAATTTTTCCTATCAACATTTCCAATCACACTACGTTATCAATCATCAGAATTTAAATATATTTTATATAAATCTCACTCAATTAAATACAGAAACAACTTTACAAATATATTTTATTTCAGGAGGTGGAGAAGTGGGAAGAGGAGTCAGAGCTGGTTCATCTGTCTCTTGGGACAAATCCCCCCTCAACAAGAGCCACTGATGAAGAAACGAGAGGAGAAAGTGGGAAAGAGGGTGCAGAACTTACAAAGAGGTCACAAGGGCATCTCAAAGGCGTCAGTCTCTCTTTAGATTTCAAGGATGAAGACACAAGCGAGGAAACTAATGAAGAAAACCTTTCTCTACGAAGTAGCCCTACGAAATCAGAAGGTGGTTTGATGAAGTCAGAGACTCTTGACGTTGCAGTACTTGGTCAGCAACACCAGGCAAATCGTAGCCCTGAAAGCATTTGTAGAGTGAAGGAGGAAGCAATTGATCATCGGCAACAAGGGTTTTGGCACCCAAATAAAGCTATCAAAACATCACATGATGCGGGAGAAAATTCAGAGCCTGCACCTCCTATAAGGAAAGCCAGGGTCTCTGTACGTGCCAGATGCGAAGCACCAACAGTAAGAGCCAATTTTCGTTCATGCTTCTCTTTCAATTTGTGTTATATTTGTATATTCATGCTCCATCTGGTTGGGAATAAGTCATTTCAATTTGTTTTGCATAACTATTATTCATCTTCCATCTAGTTGGAGATAGTTATATTTTGACCAGTAATGGATTGGTCACAAAGGGGTCAGTACTTCAGTGGTAGAACACTCCAGCAGTAAATTGATTGTTCAAAATTCTAAGTCTAACTGATCGATAAACAACCATCTATACCAATAATAGATTCCATAAAAAAAAAGTCAATTCTAACTGATCGATAGACAACAATCTATACCAATAATAGATTCCACAAAAAAAAATTCAATTATTCAATCAGAGAACACTCCAGCAACAAGTAGACCGTCCCAAAACAAATCCTAATTGATCCATGAACAGATGTTCACTTGATTGATATCTCCCAGAGCATTCTCAACTCATCTACCCCTTTGCCAGATGAAGTTTCTATTGTTCTTCCAACCTAAAACTAGCTCCAAATGTAAAAAGAACAGCAATATAGGTTTCGAATAAATGTTTGTTTAATACATTCCCATGCCAACTCCTTTACTTGTCTTAATAGCTTTATTGAAAAAAAATTGTATAGTATCTCGTGTAGTTGATATACTTTATCTCGTCATGTAAAGTTTTAGCTTTTTAACTGCATCGAGACTTTAGTCAAAAGAAAATCCAGATAGAAAAATCCAAATATAATCTGATAACTTGAAGTTTGTGGATTCCACATAACATTTCTGAACAGCCTGCTAACTTTTATCTGATCTATGAAGTTTCAAGTGTTCTATGGATAAGAAAGTATATACTTTGACCTCATCCATTACCTAATTGAGTTAAAATCTATACTAACTAAACCACCCACTCCATCAAACTACAAATTCATCCATCCAAACTGAACGACTTACTCACTATATCAAACAACTAGTTCGTATCACTTTGCTGACAAAAAGTTGATATCACTTTGCTTCATAAAATTTCTTCTTCTAATTTTAATTGATGATCAGAACACTTGCATATGGATGAAATATGAAGTTTAGTTTATTATATAAAAGAAGAATATAATTTCTTTTAAGAAAAATATAATAATCATTATATTTTGCTTTTTCTTTTGTTTGTGTATAGCTAATTAGAACAAACTTCTAGATTAAACTGTGTATAATTTTTGGATTGACAATCCAAGAGTTTGTTCTAACTTCGTGAACCCTAAAAAACTTATAAAAACTACTATGTATATTGATGTTTGTATCCCATAATTAAAAACAATAGAATGATAAATTGAATTGCACGATGAAATATAAGTTAGTCAAATTTTTATTCAATATCTTTGTAACGTACTAGATTTCTTAGGTTATCTTCATGGTTTTATGAAGTTTCTATATGTAGCTAAATAATAGCTTTTGTAATCAAGGGAGAGTAAACTTTCTTCACTACTTTTTCAGATGAACGATGGGTGTCAATGGAGAAAGTATGGGCAGAAGATAGCCAAGGGCAATCCCTGCCCCCGAGCATACTATCGCTGCACTGTGGCCCCTGGATGCCCAGTTAGAAAGCAGGTACCTTTCTATCCTAGAACTAAAAACAGATAGCAGATTACATGTTATTTTAGAATTAAACACCCAAAATATGGACCATTTTTAAGCTCTATCCTTTTTTCTTGAAATAAATTTTCATCTTTATGTGATACAAACATTCTTTTTAAATCTTGGAGATTGATGAGCTTCACTTAAAACAATGGTGCAGGTACAAAGATGTCCGGATGAGATGGCCATACTGATCACAACATACGAGGGCAGTCACAACCATCCACTACCAATGGCTGCCACTGCCATGGCATCCACCACAGCAGCAGCAGCATGCATGCTTCTCTCTGGTTCAACTTCAAGCATGGAAACCAACAATCCATACATTTCTAGGTTAGACCAATGCTTTGGATCCAATCCCACTATTAGCACCTCATCTTCTTTTCCCACAATCACATTAGATCTCACAAAAAACCCTACATCACAGTTAAACCTACGTAATTCAGTAGCAGCTGGATCATCCTCCACATCATTGGCTTCAACATTTCCTCTTCCATTCCGATACCCATCTGCAGGTCCCAACTTTCTTACCAATCCTCATCTTAACAACACAATACTTCGCCCTGAGCATTCCCTACCAGCGGTCTCTGGTTCCAATCCCTGGAACAGCACCCATCTCTACTATGGCCAACCTCCTCCTCCTCATCATCCGTATTCCAGACCCAATTCCTCCATTCCCAGTACAACCACAGCAAACTATGATCTTGCAAACCAGAGGTTCCAAAACCCTCTTGATTTATTACCCAACAATCCCTCTGCAAGAGCCATTCAAGGAGCTCTCTCAAGATATTCTTCTCAGTCACTGATTCAGAACGTAATGTCTGACAGTTCTGCAAGAAGTACTGTCACCACAAGCAACACTAGTTCTACAACTTCTCTGGCTGATTCTGTCAGTGCTGCAACTGCTGCCATTACTTCAGATCCCAATTTTACAAATGCTCTGGTGAATGCAATAGCCTCCATTATCAGTCAGGGCACCCAAACTAAAGGAGGAGCAAACAATGGAGCAAATAACATACTGCCCAATTCTGATGAGAGGAAATGGGGAGAACCCATTACAGATCCGGCTGCTTTGAGAGCTTCTCCACATACTTCTCAGGCTAATATGCTTTTCTCATCTGCTTTAGTTCCTTTTTCTGGTAAACATTGGCCAGCCACTGAGAATCAGAACCGTTAATAGACAAAATGAAAAAACTGTGAAAGGCTTGACTACGATAGCAGATTTGCTTAATACACCTCAATTGCATTATGATGCACATGAGGTGTTTTAAGGATTTCTGTTTCTTCTCATAGTCGTAGCTATAATAATCTGTAAGAGATCCCAAGTTCCGATAATGGCAGCGGATATCAAACCCAGTGCCAGCGAACTTTTCTGTTCTTAGATACTTTTGTAGCAAAACATTTATGTGATCGAGTTCAGGTTATTCAGTCAGATCTGTACATTGCAATCTCAAGAAATTATTAAAAAAGTGAAAAAAAATTGTAGTTTTAATTTTGGGCCCTATATAGTTTTGAGTCATGGATTTTTCGTTGCCGCTAAACTTCAGAATAAATTTGATTTCGTTGCATGACCAAATAGAAATTGAAAACTCAAAAAGTCGTTCCACCTGATATGGTCTCGAACTTTACACCACCATCGAGATCAACATTAACTAACTAGAAACAAGAAAATGTACAACAGATGCAGTTTAATGGTCCATAAAGGCGTATTGACCACTAGATGCACAAATTCTTCCCTGAGAAAGGTGTTGCCTTATTAATGGAGAGTAATTATTTGGAAAAGTTGTCATATTTTCTGCTGTTATTATATGTATTATTTTATTATTTAACTGAATTATGTGAATTATTATCTTTTAATTAGAAATATATGTATTATTTATTATTTATTAAAATAAGTGTAAGATGTAATGAATTATGTAAACTTTTAAATGTATCTTATACATTTAAACATAAAATGGATTAGACATTTTTAAAAAATGTAATTTCAATTATTAGATAAATGTTATTATCAATAATTTAAATAATATTTATTTTACATTTGTAGTTCTTAATAATTGTAGGGTGGGATTTTCTAAAGGGTTATGCATTTATTTTGTAGCTCTAGTTTAAAGATCATGGATGTAATCAAAGCAATAATGTAATTGTTTAACATTATTAGTAGAAATTTTCACAATCTTAGTTGCTTTTATGTAGTAAAAAATTATTTAATATCAATAATAATGAATGCAATTTTCATTACAATAAAAATACATATCCATAATTATTTACAAAATATTAGTAAGAAGGGAATCCATGCCTATAACAAGCTAAGTGGACGTTTTCTAGGTAAGCTAAGAATTAACTCTAATAAGAATAAAGATCTAGAAGAAGATGAAGATGAAGTGGTCCATTACTTTTTATTACATTAGGAAATACTAAAAAGGCTAGAGATAATTCATGAATGAGAACAATATGCAAGCTAACTGATTCATGGGACAAATTTAAGTAAAGTAGAATCATAAGGAAGGAAAAGCATTTCAAGGGGTCTAAGAACTATTGTCATAGACGGAAACCAAGAATATCTATAATTTTGCATCTCGAAGCAATCTATCATGAACCATAATTGAAATTTTCATGTAAATTATCTAAGAGACTTTTCATCAATTTTAACATCTCTCTCTCTCTCTCTCTCTCTCTCTCTCTCTCTCTCTCTCTCAATGTTAATGTGTACCATATTTATGCTTCTTATAAACATTAATAAATAGTAATTTTTTTGTTGAATATGTAAAATTTCAGCTATTTCTTTTATTCCTTCTGGAAACCTAAGATAGTATATCTTTTAATATTGCATTGACCTCTAGTTACATGTGTAACTTGAATGATTTTGTTGACAATTGTTATCAATAATTCCTTATTTTTTGTTATGTTTTTAAGTTCTAGTGGTTGTGCCTTAGGATCCATGTTGTTTAATGCTAAAAATTCAAGTTCATACTTTTCTAGTTGACATCTATTGCTAATTGGTCCTTCAAGCACTCATGTACAACCTTCATTCTATGAGAAATATCTTGAAAAATATAGAACATACTTGGTGTAGTAAATTTATCTAGTCCATATCAAATCATCATTTGTAAAGTTTCCAAGTCAGTCTTGAAATTTCTATTTAATTATTAACTATTACTTAATACCCTATATTTTGTGCTTCTTACGAATTTCCTCATCTTTTTGGTTGTTGACATTAACTGCTTTTGCAAGCTACTATTTTTGACATGATTTTGATTATCAAAATCATTGCATCTTGAGCTCTATTATTTGATATTTGTAGCACACAATCTATTATAATAGATTTTATCCTTTCAAAAATAATCTTATCATACCCATGAGATTGATGATAACTAACTGATAGTGACACGCATGTGTTTATTGTTTTTCTATCTCATTTAATTGATCTAAACAAATATATATTTTCATTATTCTCCCTTTCTCGAGATGTTCATGTTCAATGTGTGCTAGGATTATGGTTTTTATGTCATTGATGTCAACCACCTTTGGTGTGGCACTAATGTTAGTCTATAAAGGATTTACTTTCCAAGGTTATGATTGACGAAGAAGATTTGAAAAGAAGATTAAGGAAGTTACTAAGGCTATGACATTAATTGGTGAAGAAGATTTGAAAAGGGGATTATATAAATTATGAAGGATATGGAATTGATCAATGAAGATGATTTGAATCTAGAAAATTCAAATATGTCAAAAAGAGTATTTGAAGGTCTTATTGAAGAATGTCATGAGAGGATGGATCATTTTTCTTTGGACTTAATGACTAGTTACTTTGAACACTGCACTATTATTTGTACAAGTTCCTAAATTGATTATTTTCCAAAGATATTATGTAATGTTTGGCTTATAGTAAGGCCAACTATTTTGATGATTTGGATAGGCTTAAAGAATGACTTGCATTTCTCCATAGAGTAATTTTATGGTATGTGGTTTTTTGGACTTGATTACATTATGTTTTTGGTGTTTAAGTTTAGATATCTCTTATTGGTTTGTTCCACAAGTGTAGATTTATTGTCACATGCAGTATTTTGTTCTCTATATTGGCTTTTGGATAACTCATGTATTTGTGGTGACTTGGTTCATGTTAAGTGGGCCTAGATACCGGCCAAAGGAAGATCTAAGAGGCTTATTAAACTTATTTCATGGTGTGTCATGCTTCATATGGTGCTTCATGTACTCAAGAATTTTTTGGGGCCAAGTGGTGTTGGAGATTTTCTAGCAGGCCATTACTGACTGTATGTTTGTCATTGATGACAACATATGGAAAGTAGCATGCGTGGAAGTCTTATGTTGTAAGCTTTCAGTATATGAAGCATGGACATGATATCAGCATGATATCATGGGTGTAGAGGTTAACTATTAGTACATACAATTATATAGCAGCTTGCGTCAGTAGTGTTCCTTATAGAGTAACAAGAAGTGTTTAGTGTATGGTTGTTCGTATAGTTATCATGGAGCCTTGAATGCTTGGATATATGTTGAAGACATGTTAGTGATGTTTTAGTCATGGACGCATAGTCTGATATTCAGTAGAAGTGAAGTTATGTGGTCGCTATTCACCAGTAGCAGTTTCCTGTGTTTATTCAGAAGAGCCGATAGAGATTTTATTGGTTCTTGAGTTGCACCTATATTTAGGATATGCGCCCATGGAGTTAAGCTTAGAGGAGAGTTATTGATGTTTTGTTAAGAGTGCATGAGTTAATTCAACTTGAGGAGAAAAATCCAGTTGTTTTGGTAGAGCCGACAGTATGTAGTGTGAGTCTACAATTATCTTGTTGGATAGGTCCTAGAATGTGTTGCGTGCATAGTAGAGCTGACATAATGTTTATTAGAGCTTGTTATGGTTTCTCTAATATGATTTCAAGGTGGTTCTAATAGGCCGACTTGATTATATCATTTAGAGGAAAGATACTTATAGGCAGCCATTTATGATTGCTTGAGTGTGGTTCATGGTTGGCTAAGAAGAGAAAAGGAGAGTGTGTGAAGTGTTCAGCCATTAGAAGAAGGTCTATGTGACCGAGTGAATTATTTCTGCTATACATTGGAACTGATCTAGATAGAAGGTGAAAGCATAGTTCACCAAGATCCAGATATAGTGTGTATTTGTTATTCAAAAATTTGTAGCCTTCGCCCCTTTGAGCAGTGAGCTCTCGAATAGTGTGTCCTCTCCCCTAATAGGGACTATTGTAAAAGACTCCTAATAGGGTCCAACCCTTGACCAGGTCTACAGTACTAAATATATTGTAAAGAAACTCCTAACAGGGTTAAGGATCTTCTAACAAGGATCATAATACACTAGTATAAAATATTAGTGGGTGTCAATTCCCATCGGGGTTTTTACCTATTTGGGTTTCCCCGTAACCAAAATATTGTGTTGTGTTCAAGTGTTCTTTCATTGTGTTTATGCTTTATGTTTAAGTATACTTGATTGGATAAAGAATTGAAACTTGTAGATAACTGATTCACACCCACCCCCCTCTCTCAGTTATCTCTTGGGACTATTCCTAATAATTGGTATTAGAGCCAAGTGCCTCGGAGAGAAAGTTTAATAGCTTGAGGTTGATCAGATGACATACTTTAGGAAAGAAAGTCCTAAGTTCGATGGAGAGAATTATCTTGATTGGAAGAACAAGATGGTGACCCACTTGCAGTGCATTGCTTTTGAAGTTTTTGATGTAACTATCAAAGAAGCCAAGGTTCCCACCTTAGAAGACCTTGCAAAGGATGATGCTACTGATAGGAAAAAGGAATTGTTTCATCAGAATGCTATAGCTAAAGAAGCTCTTATCAGCACCCTATCTAATGGTGAGTTTTTAGAAATAAAAAAGGTAGATACAACCCACAAAATATGGAAGCACCTAGAAGACATATTTGAAGGAGACAAACAAGAAAAGGATGCACGCAGAAAGACATGGAACAAAAGATAGAATGCATTAGAGATGTTCCATGAGGAAAATATCAGAGCTTACAATCAAAGGATAAATGAAGCAGTTGATGGAATCAGAAACAATGGTGGAGAGATTTCAGAGGAGGACATTATGGACAAGTTAATGACCACTCTCACTCCTGAATATGAAAGCAAGATCAACATCCTTGATGAGACCATGAAGCTTACATCTAATTTCAAGAGAAAGACCTTGATCAGCAAAATCTCAGCTTTTGAGATTTCAAGATTGAAGACAGAACCAAAGAGTGAGATAGCCTTCAAAGCAACAGTTCATGGTAAGAAATCTCCAAACACTTCTGGTAATTTTGATGATGATGAAGAAGAGAAAAAATTAGATGATTGCATTGCTATGATTTCCAAAAGAGAAAAGAAAGGAAAAACAAAATATGAAGGTCAATTACGATTTAAGTGCTTTTCATGTAATAAGATCAGTCACTTTGCATCTAAGTGTCCTACTAGAGCTAGAAAGTTAAAAAAGGATTACAAGCCTAGGTACTCTAAGGAATGCTACTATGCTGGAGCTAGAGTTTCAGATGATGAGTCAAGTGAAGAATAAATTGGATTCATTTCTATTGTAGACAAAATGAATAATAAGTCAGTTCATGAAGATAAGAAAGAGAATCAAGAGCTAGCACCGATTTCACAAGCTGACATAAGGACAGATTGGATTATAGACAGTGGGTGCTCACATCACATGATAGGTGATAAAGGTAGGTTTGTTCATCTAGACAAATACAGTGGTGGTATGGTCAGATTCAGAGACAACACTTTAAACCAATAGTTGGTAGAGGAGCCATCACCTTGAATGGAAAGAATAGTACTGATGATGTTCTCTATGTAGATGGTTTGAAACATAACCTTCTTAGTGTTGGACAGTTACTTGGAAAAGGCTACCAAATGGAGTTTAAAGATGAAAAATGCATCATTAACAAAAAGGATGGTGTTATGATTTTGTCAAGCTCAAAGACAAGAGGTAATGTTTTTCAACTTAATTTAGAATCAAGTTGTTTTGTTGCTAAAGTTGATGATAGTTGGTTGTGGCATAAAAGACTGTCATATCAATTTTGATAACATAGTAAAGATAAGTAATGTAAAGGCAGTAAGAGACCTACCTAGCATAGCAAAACTAGTTGATACTATATGTAGGGAATGTGTGATGGGGAAGCATGTGAGAAATTCATCCAGGAACAAGCAGAATTCAGCAAAGAACAAGTTGGATCTGATTCATACAGACCTATGTGGTCCAACTCAAACAAGGTCATACTATGGTGAAAGATATTTCATTTTGTTTGTTGATGATTATACTAGGATGGTGTGGGTTGTGTTCTTGAAAGATAAGTCAAAAGCATTTGAGAAATTTAAAATATTCAAAGCTAAGGTTGAGAATGAATTTGGACTAAAGATAAAATGTTTGAGATCGGATAGAGGAGGAGAATTCACCTCTGATAGATTCTATGAGTACTATAAAGAACATGGCATAAAGAGACAGTTGAGTGCACCTAGAACCCCTCAGTAGAATAGAATTATGGAGAGAAGGAATATGATCATTATTGATACAACGCACACCATTATGATAGAAGGAAAAGTTGCACACACCTATTGGAGAGATGCAGTCAATACAACATTCTATACCATCAATAGAATTCAGTTGAGGCTAGGCACTGACAAAAGACCATATGAGGTATGGTTTGGTAATGTTTCCACAGTAAAATACTTCAGAATCTTTGGAAGCAAGTGCTACATCAAGAGGGATGAAGCAGTAGGCAAGTTTGATGCAAGAAGTGATGAAGGTATTTTTCTTGGTTACTCTACTAGAAGTAAAGCTTATAGATGTTTCAATTTAAGATTGAAAAAGATGATTGAAAGTGCTCATGTTAAGATTGATGAAAATTTTATGGTTCAAGAGAGATATCATGATTACTCACCCATGATTGAAGGAGAACCCAGACCCTCCACTAGTGAGACAGTCATTGAGGAAATGTTTGATAGTATTGATGTGTTATTCAATGACCTTGAGACAAGTGAAGAAGGTACTCCTAAGGCTGATGAGTTAGCATCACCTAAAGTTCCAAAGTTTACTTCTTGAAACTATTCCAAGAAAGACATCATTGGAGATTAGAGAGGCAAAGTCTTAGGAAGATCACAAGCAAAGAACTCAGCTAGCAGTGAAGCGATATGTTTACTATCTTAGATTGAACCTTTAAGTGTTGAAGATGCTTGTAATGATTGAGATTGGCATGATTCTATGAAAGAAGAACTTGATCAGATTATTAAGAATGACGCTTGGGAATTGGTCCCAAAACCTAGTGATAAGAATGTGATTGGAAGAAAGTGGATATTCAGAAACAAGATGAATGAAGATGGTATAGTAGTAAGAAACAAAGCAAGGTTAGTATGTAAGGGATATGCGCAAAGAGAAGGCATTGATTATTTAGACACATTTGCACCTGTGAGCAGATTAGAAGCTATTAAGTTGTTTCTAGCTTATGCTACAGTTAAAAACTTTAAAGTATAACAGATGGATGTCAAGTTAGCATTCCTAAATGGATATTTGCAAGAAGAAGTATACATTGAGAAGCCAAAAGGATTCACCTTATTAGATAAACCTAATATGGTATGTAGATTGAAGAAAACCCTCTATGGACTTAAGCAAGCCCCTAGAGCATGGTATGAGAGACTAGATGGATATCTAACAAAGATTGGATTCAAGAAAGGAGCAGCAGATTGTAATCTATTCTTTAGAGAGACATCTAAAGGTCTACTACTTGTAGCTATATTTGTTGATGACATTATCTTTGGAGGTAATGACAAACTAAGTGCACAATTTGCCAAAGAAATGCAGAGTGAGTTTGAGATGAGCATGATTGGTTCTATCAAATACTTTTTGGGACTAAATGTGCAGTAGACAAAAAAAGGAATTTTCATTAATCAGTCCAAGTATGTGAAAGAGATACTAAAGAAATTCAAGATGGATGATTGCAAGCTAGTAGGAACACCTATGATCACTGGATGCAAGCTTACAAAAGAAGATGAATCACCAATAGTGGATATAACATTATACAAGTCTATGATTGGTAAACTCATTTATCATACTTAGACTAGACCTAATATTTCCAATGTAGTTGGCATAGTTGGAAGATTTGTAGTAGAACCTAAGCAAATTCACCTCATGGAAGTAAAGAGAATATTCAAATACTTGCAGGGCACTATAGATTATGGTCTATGGTATCCTAATTTAGAAAATGTTGAGCTTCATGTGTACATTGATGCAAATTGGGCAGGATGTGTTGATGATAGAAAGAGTACATCAGGTTGAGAAATGTTTCTTGGTGATAGACTTGTCACTTGGACAAGCAAGAAACAAAATTGTATTTCTCAGTCAACAACATAAGTAGATTATGTTGCAGCAGCCTTGAATTGTTCTACAATTGTTTGGATCAAGCAGATGATAAAGGATTTTGGAATTCAGATTGATTATCCTATTGTTATTCACTATGATAACACTAGCACTACCAATATATCGAAGAACCCTGTGATGCATGAAAATACAAAGCACATTGAGATCAAGTATCACTTCCTAAGAAATAAAGTGGCAGAGAAAGAAGTCATTGTGGACTATGTGAGAACCAAAGATCAGTTGGTAGATATATTCAAAAAGCCCTTGCCTAAGGATACGTTTGTGTATTTTAGGGAGAATTTGGGAGTAATTCCCTTCCCTGATTCTGCTTAGAAGAAAGAAGGAAAGACATTAGTCCTCGGGGACTAATGGAAGGTTGAATACTCTACCTTAGGAGTAGTACCAGTGCTTAAAATGAATGGAACCCTTTTCGATTGATGTCAAAGGGGGAGTAATATACAGAGTCATGAAAAATAGAAGTAAAAAGGAGTAGTATACTAAGGGGCATATGTATTCAGTTATGACAGGAGTACAATTGAGAAAATGGAAAATATTGGAAAATATTGCAGCAGATGGAGGATTCATCTTTGGGGGATTTTTGAAGAGTAAATGGAGAATGTTATAAAAGAAATTTTCATTTGGGTTGGTGGTGGTTTTTCATTCCACATGTTGCCATCAATGCCAAAGAGGGAGATTGTTGGAGATTTGCCAACAGGGTATTACTACCTGTATGTTTATCATTGATGACAACATGTGAAAAGTAGCATGCATGGAAGTCTTATGCATTAAGCTTTCAATATATGAAGCATGGACATGATATCAACATGATATCATGGGTGCAGAGGTTAACTGTTAGTACAGACAGTTATATAGTAGCTTGTGTTAGCAGTGTTCCTGACAGAGTAACAGGTAATGTTCTATGTATGGTTGTCCGTATAGTTATCATGGAGCCTTTCATGCTTGGATATATGTTGAAGACATGTTAGTGATGTTTCATTCATGGACGCATAGTCTGATATTCAGTAGAAGTGAAGTTATGCGGTTGCTATTCACCAGTAGCAGTTTCCTATGTTTATTCAGAAGAGCCGACATAGATTTTATTGGTTCTTGAGTTGTGCCTATCTTTAGGGTATGCACCCTTGGAGTTAACCTTAGAGGAGAGTTATTGATGTTTGGTAAGAGTGCATGAGTTAATTCAGCTTGAGGAGAAACATCCATTTGTTTTGGTAGAGCCGACAGTGTGTAGCATGTGTCTACAATTATCTTGTTGGACAAGTCCCAGAATGTGTTGCGTGCATAGTAGAGCCAACATAATGTTTATTAGAGCTTGCTATGGTTTCTCTAATATGATTTCAAGGTGGTTCTAATAGGACAACTTGATTATATCATTTAGAGGAAAGATACTTATAGGTAGTCATTTGTGATTTCTTGAGTGTGGTTCATGGTTGGTTAAGAAAAGCAGAGAAGAGTGCACGAAGTGTTGAGCCATCAGAAGAAGGTCTATGTGACCAAGTGAAGTATTTTTGATATACATCGGAACTGATCCAGATAGTAGGTCAAAGCACAGTTCACCAAGATCCAGATATAGTGTGTATCTGTTATTCAGAATGTTGTAGCCTTCACTCCCTTTGAGAAGTGAGCTCTCGGACAGTGCGTCCTCTCCCCTAACAGGGACTGTTGTAAAAGACTCCTAACAAGGTCTGAACCTTGACCAGGTCTACTGTACTAAATATATTGTAAATCAACTCCTAACAAGGTTAAGAATCTTCTAACAAGGATCATAATACACTAGTATAGAATATTAGTGGGTGTCAATTCTCACTAGAGTTTTTACCTATTTGGGTTTCCTCGTAACCAAAATATTATGTTGTGTTTAAGTGTTCTTTCATTGTGTTTATGCTTTATGTTTAAGTATACTTACCCCCCCCCCCCCCCCGCCCCAACTCTCAGTTATCTCTTGGGACTATTCCTAACAAGTGGTAGTTTTTTTTTAATATATTTTCACATGTTACCTTTTGGTCCAACTTTGAAAAGATTTGCGATACTTAAGGTTTAATTATATTATATGAAAATAGTTCTTTTATAATTTAATTGGGTCCTCTCTACTTCTTGGAGTAGATTGCATTGAGTATTTCTATTCAAGGTGGCCCACCTTGTTTTAATAATGTCTATTTTTTATGTGGTCAATCTTGTTAATTTTTTTGAATGAAAAATCACTATATGTTTTGATGGAATGGATTGAGGATGAAAAGAGCATGTACAAAAATAATTTTGAAGTCTATATATGATTCAAGCGTAAAGGCAAGACTCTGTGAACAAGGAAAAACCAAGAAATTGTTTGAAGGATCATACTAGAAGGTCAAAACTATTGTTGAAAAGATTTAATTATATCATTTCTAAATTAGTGAGTTTTTATTTATTTTTCATTAAGGATTAGTATAATCCTTCGTAGTGTGCCTAAATTAGTAGGAATAATGAGTTCCTTGGCTTTTGGCCTAAAACATTATAACAAGATATTCCAATATAGCGAGTACATTTCTCATTATGGTATTTGGCCTTTTGGGTTTTCCATATAAATCTTGTGCTTTTATGTGTTCATGTGTTTCCCAAATCTTTACTTTATCTCCTACTGATTATTAATTAAGATATTTCAAATTTCGGATAATATTGTTAAAATTTTAAGTGTGTTGATTCATCCCCCTCTCAACCTCGGATTGTGTTAAAAAATGCACGTATCATCTAGAGCAAGGTTAGACTCTCAGTGAAGCATAACCACTTGAAGAAGATCTAGGATGGTTAGAGAATAGAGTATTCAACTACCTATGTTTGATGGAAAAAAATATGACTTTTGGAAGGAAATGATGGAGTCTCATTTGTATTATTTTCCATATGAAGTTTTTGATGCAATTATAAAGTTATATGATCATACAATAGTATGTACTCTTACGATTCTATAAAAAATCAAGGCATATGAGAACAATGCAAAAACAATAAGTGAAATTATCAATAGTTTGGGTCATTCTAAATTGTTGAAAGTTGTGAGATGCAAATCCATATTTGATGTATGAGACAATCCTGCTAGTATCTATGAAGGAGGTAATAAAATCAAGTAGACCAAGTTGAAGAATCTAAAGTGTAAATTGGAAACCTTGAGGATGTTCTAAGATAATAAGATTAATGGCTATCTACATTGAGTAAATAAAGTTGTCAATTCCATTATAGGTTTTAGAGGAGTGCTTGAAGATAATGCGGTTGTATTGAAGGAAATGGGGACTGAAGGAGATAGAACATGAGCATTTGATATTTTATTCATTGAATTTGCATCACTTTATACATGAGATATGTGCAGTTTGTTAATTGTAGATTTATAACTGATACGAACCGTATTGTAATTGATAGACAATTACATGCATCAATGATATTATGCCACCATTCCCCAACTTAATACATTGATCCTAAAACACATCAAATTTACTTTTCCTTGGGGACCTCCCATAAGGTTGCCATAACAAAAACATGTTGATTACATAATTTGAATACATATTTTAAGAAAAAAATTCTTCTAAAGTAGAAAATATTGAATCATGCAAGGCTCCATCAAGTTGTCTCCTGACCCTTGGAAAGGTGTAGCTTCGAGCTATGTTCTTAAGCTCTCAATCCCAAATTCTCGAATCACAATCTTGAATTATTCAACAATGACCTGTAAGAGATGCAACATATCTCTATCATTGTTTAGTGACCGCAAAAGGGTATAATTTTTGATCATATACTCTGAAGCTTGTTGGACAAAAGTCCATATTGAGTGCAATATCAAGTCCCAAACTTGTCTCCAAAAGGAATCTTAAGAAAAAAACATCCATTCTGCAAACTTTTCAGCATTAGGAAGGAAAACAAAATAGAAAACCAAAAAATGCCAAAAATGCTCCTCATGCTGAACACCATCTCAAAGTGAGAAGCTGACTTGAGATGATGGAAGTTCCTCTGTCCTCTGATGTCGCCAACCTCCAAATGTGAAGGTTCAAAGAACAATATTGTGATTAATGGGAGATTGAAAATCATTAATGACCTCTCCATCATCTGATGTGTCATTTTAAATGCATGCAAAATTGCCTTCTTTCAATTGTTCTTTTATTTTCCTATTTAAGAAAATCACTAGCTCTGGTTCTACAAACCCATGCGGTGTGCCCCTTTTTCTTACAGTAAAAATATATATTGTCTCTTCTATTTTTATTTGACCATTTTTTAGTACTTCATGAGTATAATGCCTGGCCTATTTGATGATCTTCTTTTATGACTTCCTTTGTCCTCTTTTCTTCTTCTAGAAGGGTTGAAATCATATCTCTAGAGTCTACGAAGTTAGTTGACTTAGTGTAAAGACAACATTACTATATTTGGATGATAAGATATTTAACAGGATGGCCTTAGCATCATCATCATCAACATGAGCCTTAACCTCTCCAATTGGTCTAATGAGAGACCTTAAATTACTTATATGATTTGATATTGTGATCCTATTTTCTATTTGGAATCTAAATAGTTGAAGTTTTAGAGAAAAAATTGCATTGACAACTTTTGCTCCAAACAACTTGTTTAGATTATCCTAAATGTCAGTAGAAGTGTTATGTAGATCTATGTGACGAAGTTCAGAATCTACAAGAGCAAGACCAATAATAGTCTTGGCTTTATCATCTCTATTGTTCTATTGCAACAATTTATTTGCATTTGTAGGTGGTTTTTATTTTCTTCTTACTATGCCCCATAGGTTTTTATTCATCAATTACATTTGCATTTTTATTCTCCATGTATGAAAATTGAAATTGGAGTATTTATCTAATAGAATCTCCATTGAACAATAACACTAGAAACTTATTTTTCTTACCGCCAACCACTCACAAAATTTAAAAAATAATGTATTCTATACTTGTTTGAAAGTATGTACTTACTATGTTCTGGCTGTATTAGAAATGAAGTGCTTCACCAGAAGCCTTTATCAAAATGACCATCAAGCGAGTGTTAGACACCAATCAATATTGAAGCACAAGCCCATAGTAATATTGAATGCCAATGTAACTCTGTCGCCTCATATCCACAAACTCTTCAGCAATAACTAAAAATCGCTCTTCTTTAATTATTGGTTCATACCTTCATAATCTTGCTCATGTCACTGCAACTTCTATAATAACGGTGTCATGTCTAGAGACCACTACATAGCACGTGCATTCTTCATTACAAACACTCAAATTCACATAGTTAAGAGTCATTTATCTAGCCATCAACCAGACTTGGATGTAGAACTACTTGGGGACAAAGACCAACGCGGATCAAAACCAGACATTTGAAAATTATGTTCGAATGCACATTACCAGAGGCACGACATGCTACCACTACAGAGGCATGACACATTACACTTGCGCCATGTTCCCAAGCACGTTCTCTCTCAATCCCTATCCTTTAAAAAATTCCAATAACATATCGGCCTAGACCAAATTGGGAGTTTCAGAATAAGATAGTGGAAAACTATCAAGAGAGTGGAAAACTGGGACTTTTCAGTTGAAATCACTTTGCTAGCAGCCACTATAGGAAAATATCCTCTTGGCTCTTCATCGCAACCATCCATAAGAAGTGTCTCCAAACATCATACCAATGTCATTTCCGAAATACACAGTCACATGAATATGTTGTGCTCTAATACCAAATGAAGGAGATAGCAAACGAGCATTCAATATTTTATTCAATAAACTCTCATCACTTTATACAGGAGATATATGCAGTTTGGTAACTCTAGATTTATAACTGATACGATCTGTATTGTAACTAATAGATGGCTACACACATCAATGCTATTACGGCAACATGGACAATGAAAAAAACCTATAAAACCATAGTGATTTTTATACCATAGAGTTGAGATATAGAAAAGTATATTTTTGAGGAGCAATATAGTGCTATCACTAAATTCAAGATATCAAAACTTGAGGAAAACTATCATTGAAAGAAATATTTCTTTCAAGGCTACTCAAAATACAAGAGAATACTTTGATTTGAAAGAAGATGAAAACTTTTTAATAAAAATGAAGAAAGGATCTAGAAAATACAAAGGTAAGTTTCCTTTAACTGTTTTAATTGTGGAAGATTAGGAAACTATGCTACTAAATCTACTTTAAGAGAAGAGAGAACGAACCTTGATGTTGATGAAAAGAAGGAAAATCATAGAGAGCCTTGTATACATAATAAACAAGATGAAAAATATAAGAATTATTTCACAGTAAAATCTCATTCATTAGAGGATGAAGAAGAAAATGATTCAAATGACAAGGTTCTATTATTGGCCATCACGGATGAAGATAATGCTAGATCTAAAGAGAAGAATACTGCTCTACATGCAATAGAAGAACTCTGCTCTTGGGTTATTAATTTTGGTTGCCCAAATCACATGACTGGATATAGAAAGGTATTTAGTCACCTAGAAAATTATTATGGAGGATCTATTTCATATGATAACATATGTTCAACACCTATTTGTGGCAAGAGAACCATTTAAATTTATAAAAAGCATAAATCTACTAATATTTACTATGTGAAAAGATTGAGGAAAATCATATTTAGTGTTAGTTAGCTATACAATAGGGGTTTTAAATTTAGTCTTCTTCGAGGAATGCATCAAACCAAAAATAGGACAAAAAAACTTGTTGCAAAAGGAATAAGAAATGGAAATATTTATTATCTCAAAAATAGCATTGAAGAAAATTCCTCCTTGGCATAAAAAAATGAATGTTGCCTATGGGAAAAAAGGATGTGACATATTAACTTTGACAATCTGGTGAAGATTAGTTCTTCCAATGTTGGAAGAGACATGCTGGAAGCAATACTAGACCTACTAATACTAGATGTAAAGATTATCAAACTGGAAAGAAAACATGTAACATATTAAAAAGTAAGGAGTACTCAACCACAAGACGTTTTGAGATGTTACACATAGATATGTGATGAACAACTAGAAGAACAATGCTCAATGGTAAAAGTTACTTCATGTTACAAGTATATTGTGTTGGATACAATTGTCTGAAGGAGATTGTTGGAATGATTATGTGTTGTCTTGGATGTCACACAGATGTCATATCAATTTTTAGCTCAGTCGGTCAGCAAAGCAATTCCCAGTGTCTACCGAGCTCAGTCGGTCAGCAAAGCAGTTACCAATGTCTACCGAGACCTCTCGGGTGTCAAAAGAAAAGTATGGCAGAAAATAGTGTTAACCGAGCTTCCTCAGTTATTGAAGGAAAGTTAGTGTCTACCGAGCTCACTCGGTCTCCAAAGGATGTTGAAGAATTTGCAGTACTTACCGAGTTCTCTCAGTCGCCAAAGGAAATCTTCTTTGGATTAATGTTTACCGAGCAAGGTCGGCCCAGTAAAGAATTTTGTCAATTTGAGAAATAAAGTTGGTTTATTCCAGCCGACTGTTGTAATGATTAGTGATGTTTGTAATAATTATTAGTGCTGACTTGACAATCCAAATGGTATGTATATAGAAGGTCAAGTTGTGAATTATGAGCAAGAAAAAAGAAGAAAGAGAAGAATAGTATGAGCGAATTTTGAAGGATGGTTAGATATCCTTGAAGAGCAGCAGAGATATATTTGATCAGGAAGGATCTAGTGAAGTAGAACAAAGATCTGTAATTAGCAATTTAGTTGCATCACTATTCAGGTCACTTCGTTGTTACTTTCTTACCATTGTAGCAGTGATTTCAAAATCTCCTAACCGAGTTGGTTTAACAGCCATTTTTAAAATCCTCTAACAAGGTGACAGTTCTATTGAATTGTTTCAAGACCTCTTACAAGGCCACTCCTAGCAGGGTGATTAAATCCTCTAATAAGGTCACACCTAACAGTGTGTTTTGTAACCTTTTACTGGGTTGGCTCCTAATAGGGCATCACTTCAGAAGAGTGAAAATCAGTAACTAGTTACATTGGTGGTTTTTCCCATATTGGGTTTCCACGTTAAATCTAGTGTCTCTTGTGTTCATGGTATTTTCTTTATTCATGCATGTTAATCACTAATGAATGCTTAAGAACAGTTATAATTAACACTCTCTGCAATTATCGAGTTTCAACATTTCTCTCTATGTCAGCAGTAAATAATTTAATAGGAAATCTAAGGGATCAGTGGTAATATTTTGTGGTTAACTGATTCACCCCCCCCTCTCAGTTACTACATCTATATTTCCAACATATTGATGATTACACTAGAATGACATGGGTAACATTTTTTACAGTGAAACATGATACTTTAGATAGATTTAAAATTTTAAAAGTTTGGCTGAAAATCAAATCGATGTTAGTATTAAGTGTTTTGCATTCCATAGAGGAGGAGAATTTACATAATATGAATTAATAGATTCTGCGAGAGATATGAGATTAGAAGGAAATTATCTACAATGAGGATTTCGTAGAAAAATAGAGTTATTGCAAGAAAGAATAGGACTATTATTGAGATGACAAGGACAATGTTGAAAGATGGAAATTTCTCAAATGTCTACTAGAGCATGATAGTAGTAAACATTGTTGTTTATCTTCTCAATAAACTAAAAATTGGAGTAAACCATACACGTGCCCCTTAAAAGTTATGGTTCAAAAGGACACCCACTATCAGATATTTTAGAATTTGAAGGGAAAATGTTACATCAAAGAGATGAAAATAATCTACATTTTTTATGTAAGATCAAATGAAGGTGTTTTCTTGGGATACTCTATAATAAGAAAGGCTTTTTGGTGCTATAATTTTAGACTTAAAAAGTAGTAGAAAGTAAAAATGTTAAGGTCAATAAAACATGGAATCAAGCTACTTTAAAGTTGGAGATTGAATTAGAATGGGTTCTTGTTACAATAACTAAAAAAAATCTCATAAACAAAATGATGAAGTCTCAAAGAATGAATATAAAGAATCAAAACAAACTTAAAGGAAATCTACTAGGTATATATTTAGAAAGATCTTTTACAAGAGAAAATCATTGGAGACAATGATAAAGACATTCAAATAAGAAGAAAATTAGCTAGAATAGGTGAATGGTCAAATTGCTATTTTCTTTCTTAAATAGAACCAAAATGTTATGCAAAAGCTAGTAAAGATTAAAGTTGGATAAAATTCATGGAAGAAGGATTAGATTAGATATATAGAAAAAAAAATATTGAAACTCGTAGCCAAATTGATGGACAAAAATGTAATTGGAACAAAGTGGGTATTTATGAACAAGCTAAACAAAGATAGACAAGTTACTCAAAATAAAGCAAGATTAGTTTGGAAAGGCTATACTCAAGTTGAAGAAATAGATTATGATGAAACCTTTTCTTTGGTTTCTATAATAGAAGCCATTAGTATGTTTTAGGCTTTTTTTGCATATAAAAACATCAAGTGTTATTAAATGGATGTTTTAAAAGTGTGAATTTTTGAATAAGTTACTTTAGGAAGAATTCTACATTGAGAAAATAGATATTTTTAAACTCTCAAAAGAACCAAACATGGTCCAATGATTTAAAAAAGAAATTGTATGGTCTCAAACAAGCTCTTAGGCCCTGGTACACCTAATTGGATAAGTATTTAATGTAAGGAAAATTTGACAAAGAAGGAAGATGCCATTTTCATCTCTCGGACCAAGTACATCAATGAGCTACTACAAAAATTTGAAATGAAAGAATCTAATCTAGTAGTAATGAAATTTAGAATGGATTTCTATCCTCCCAAATGTTGCTTCCTCACCTGCATTGAATCTTATGGCTGATCTAGAGCTCCTCAAACAAGTCAACACTCTGATTTATTCAAGTGCTTGTAGATATGCTTTTAGATCTTCTACATTATCTTCTGGGGTCATGGCTATCTATAGCTATTTGATTCTATCTTTTCCCATGGATGGGTCTTGTGTTGTCATGATGAGGTTGTTTCTTAGCTTCATTTATCACTTGAGAAGGGGGATCTATCTCCTCCATTGACTTGGATTATGTTTGCATAGATTCCTGGTGAATGTGTTTCACTTGTTGTTCCTATGTCTAGATGAAGGTCTCTTAAAGACTCCTTTATGGACCTCTTACATATACCCTCTTCTTTTGTACTTGACAAGAGAGGTGAACCTATTCATTGTGCTTCTTTTTTCCTTTAGTTGGTTTTGGGTCAATATGTGATATATAATGTCTCTTTTTTTTCTAGCTAGGTTTGATGGTTAGATTTAGCCATTTTTAGCCAACACTTTCTGATTTGTTTCATTGGATTTTCAACAACTAGATTCCTATGGTAAAGGTTAATAAGATGCAAATTAACCTATTTACTCCTATGGTAAAGGCTATTTTAGTTGTTGAGAATTAGGAATAGGATATGCATCCTCTATATTTTCTTCTATGTAGCGTCCTTCATCCATCTTAGAGAGTCTACCGACGTTTTTCCTATTTGGGTGAAATAGTTTTATCTCCCCTTACAATTTTGGTGTAAATATACCCATGTGATTTAAAATGCTACATTTTTTAAAGGTGGACTTGACAAGTACTAAAATTTCTCATACCTCATATGCTTGAATTTTAGTGGATGTTTATCTCTCCAAATACTTTCTTGGAGAAGTTGTCTTTAAGATTAATGAGGATTCTTGGATGCAATTGATATACTCCGAGGGCACTCCTTTTTGTTGTAGAAGGTACTTTGCTACAAGACACTTGACCTCTTCTTGTCCTCTTGGCTCTCATTGATTATCACCCTCAACTTGGTGGACAAATGCTCATTGTGATCACCTAATAGTTTTTCTTATCGATTCAAATGATAATTCTAGATATTCATATTCACTTATATTATTTGAAGTTATTTTGATGGTTCATCCTCCCTTCAATGTGAAAAATATTTTGAATGTGCTGAAGGATCTACCTGAATAGTTGTTCAATACAAAAAAGTATATTCTGCTAAGAGGTCTTCTCCTTCTCGTGTTAGATTGTCAAATAAGTAAACCTGAGATTCTATTTCAATATTGGATGTATCCTAATCTATTTCAAGTAGGATGTTTCTTAGTTGGCTGCTCCATTTTACTGTTTTTGTGATACTATGCTTTTATTTAGTTAACTCTTCGTATAAGGTTCTCGGTCCTTTCAAAACCCTTCTTTTTCCAAAGTGGTTTGCTAGCTTGCTTTCCAAATCTTTAACAGTTTTCTATTTTGACCTATAAGAATTGGAACCCTTCCCCATTATTTTATAAAAAGACATTAATTTTACCTTGATATTATTTTTCCTTTTACAAAATTAAAGCTCATATGCATTTTTTAAGTTATAAAATACTAGCTTGGTAGGTAAGTAGGTTAAGTTGGAAAGATTTTGATCACCGAGTTCATTGTCTGTTACGCTTTCCCAATCCATGGTTCTGGTACTATTACCCATTTTTAACACGTGCCTCTTTGAAGGTCTCCACCACGCACCAAGACAAACAAATAATGTGACTCACACTTATATTTTAGAAATAAATTGACACATTAGCATCATATATGTTTAGTAGAGGTTGTGGTGCCAGGAAAATATAGAATACTGACATTTTGACTTGTAATTACTTGGAATATTTCTGACATTACTGTAATAGTTGTATATTTGCGTTTACACAGCTAAGCTTGTTCTAAATGAATGGAACTGTGCCTGGAAATTCCAGAGTAATGGTGTAGAATTCAAGTTATTTGACTATTTCCATGGTGGTCAAGAATAAGCAATTTAAACTCTGTGTTGTGCAGCTTCTATATTATATATGTTAGATTTTATCACAAATCTCCTCTAACCCAAAGTAAGGACTGGGTATTCCCTCTTGACCCAAAATCTAAAATGATTCAATTCCTTTACACATGTTGTTAGATTCTTTCTCCAATACCAATGCTTCAATCTCAATTGAAGATAATACTATTACACTTTTTTTTTTGCCCAAATTTTCTAATATATATTGCAGAGAATTCGAAAACCGAAAAATATTTAGAAGTTGAAATATATATAATGGGTTTTTAATGTTGTCAGAGAAGGAATCAAATTTTAGTTAAACATACGATTGCCATGACATTAAATAATGCTAACTATCAATTCACAAAGAATAAATTCTTGAATTGTGAAGATAATTCAATGCTATCGGTATTTTAGAATATTAAATGAGTGAAGCTTAGCTTGCTTGTTGGCATAAAAATTACAGTTCTGGAATAATACGTAATGTGTTGGATAGTTTAGTTTTATTTGTTTGTTTATAAAATATCGGTGTTCACATTATGGTTCCTTAGTTTTGTGGTTCTACTTATAATAATATCAAATGAAAATTTTGAAGGAAAGTTCAGTTTATGTTTTTCAAATTTTGATTTTGTCATTAAAAGAGTATCTTATTGTTAACTTACAGAATGTATTGTTATATGTTCATATAGTCTTCTATATTTATATTAATATATTGTGATTACTATAATGATTATTTTATATAAATATTTAATTTTGACTGTTATAAAAAATTCTATACAATTGAATCTAAAAATATGATGTAATAAACAATTAATAAGAATTTAATTCTTATTTAAACAAATTATATATTATTCATAATACACTGGTTTTAAATTCTTGTAAACTATATCTCTTTCTATTGATTCTAAATGACATAAGCTTGATGTACCAATTCAAACTTATTGTATTATTAGTTCTTGTGGCACCCCTAGAATTATAGCATCCACTGAAGTTAATTGGTTATTAATAATTCATTTCTAAGCAAATCAAGTGCAACATATTTTTCTTATTTCAAAATAATGTATCTTAAAGAGCCCTTTTTCCAAAAATATGAAAGAGTTTTATAAAGTAGATTTATTTATTTATTTATTATGATATCAATGCAAATACATTATAATTTATATTAATAATCGAAGGATCAAAAGGAGTTTACAAAGAGAGTAAGGGGGAGGCAACGCCTCAACCCACAAATATAGCACAACTAATCAAAACATTACAATAGAGAAGAAAAATAACAAAGTATATAACATTCCTCATGAATATGCGTAAATAACTCAAGCTTGTCAAAATAAGGACCTTTGTTGTCCCCGATTTCCTTGATCAACTTCTTGAGCGCATCATCAAAAGCAGTTTGGTTGTCCGCAATACTAGCCCACTCAAAGCCATCCTTCATTTCGTATATGAATATAGTAGCATGTTCATCTTTGAAGAATCTTAGCAATTTTCCCCTTTCCAAATTCATCACATAGCAAACCTGTGAAATAATTTTAAAACGAATGAGTTTTCTATGAAAACCAATAAGAGCTCTGTCATTACCTTGAAATTTTTCCTCATTTCTGTACTTCCAAATAAACCAAAGGATGAAAGAAGAAAGGATTTTCCACAACAAATTAGCATCTTTTTTAAAACCATGTATAAATCCAGTAATAATATCAAGAGTACAAACATGTTCAGTAAGAGATATCCCAAACATCAACCAGACTTCCTTGGAAAAAATATAGTAAAAGAAGACGTGTCTCATAGTCTCAAGCATCCTACAGACCAAGCAAGTGTCATATTCAACAAGATGGCTTCTAATAGGCAATCTATCAAGCATGAGTTTCCATCTAAAACACTTAATTTTCCAGGGGATAGGAGATTTCTAGAACTTTTCAAAAGTTTTCTCCTAGTCAAAGGAACTAGTGTCAACATACCAGAGGGAATTGATGTGATCAGTAATCGAGGTGTCATGGTTGAGAAGCCTATATATGTCTTTAGCTTTAACTTTAGGGAGGAGGGATCCATCACTCCGGTAGAAGGAGAGGAATCTATGAGAATCCACATCAGTATTACGGGGAAGGTTAAGGGGAGCACAAGCATTCTTAATCATATTATAAGTTCTTTTGTGAGAATCAAGAAAGCCATAGGTCATTACTAAGGGTTTCCTAACTGATAAGGTTGTTGTTCTCCAAAATATCCATAATGCATTTAATACCCCTATTATGCCAATGTCTAGCAAAGCAGCCTTGGGTTAAGGCAAGAGGTTTACTATTGTGGAAGAGATTCCACCAAATTAAGCGTTCCCCATGTAGGGTGTAATTATAGTCAAAGTTAGAGTTGTCTATAAATCCACGCACATGCTCCCAGGCTTTCCATATGGATTTGAAGACTTAGGGACACCATTTTGAATATTGTAATACATTATAATTATTACTTAATAAACTATATATTATATTATATTATATTATATTATATTATATTATATTATATGAATAGTAATATTTATAACATTAAATTATTTTATTATTATATTATACTATATTCATATCATTATTAAATAAAAATAAAATATTCTAAGGTTATAATTTAATACCAATTATATTATATGATATTTATATTAGTTATTTTTTATATTATTAATTAAATAAATTTTTATTTTATTATTTATGGTATTATATTAGATTATAATAATAACATACTTTAACATAATTATACTACTTCATATGTTATTTTATTAATAGAGGAGCTGTATTTTTCTTAATACATAATTCCTAATTTCATTAAGGGAATTTTTATTTTTTTCAAATTAACTGATGATTGATTATAATAGAAACAACTATATGAAAATTATAATTGTTCTCACTGAACAAAAAGGTTGCAAATACCTTGCCTTATAGATATTTTGTTTAACATGATTGTTTAAATTTTACAACATAAATCAACATTTTTAGTCTCCCTTTTTTTTAAACGTTTGTTCACAACTAAGTTATAGTGCACCATTCTAATTTATATTTCATATACACGCAAATATATCTTCTTATAATTTGCCAATGGTTTGCCCCCACATGAAAAAGCTAAAAAATTATAGTAAACTATATCATTTTACATCTTGGCTAAAATCATATAATATAATACTACCATTGACCAAGGGGGAAAGTAATTAATGCATGGTAATGAATATAATTTATTTATCTTGAAATTGTTGTGTTGTAATGGCTACGAATCAGTCTTTGTTAAGTCGCCAATTTTTTTTCCTGAATGGATATAGCCAATCTTTTGAAATTGTCAGAATTCGGTCTATTCACTCCATCACCAAATTATTTAAGGTCTTTATCATTCTCTCTGCACTATTTCAAAACTGAACATTTATAAATAGCAAACACTTGTTGAACTTTAATTCAAAGGAGCCATTTATATGTTATTATTAATATATTAAAGACATTTATGATATGCATAGGTCAGTTAAATATAATATTGGTTGAACAACTACTGTTTGTTAGCAATATTTGGGATGAACATTTTCTATGATTCAATACTTAATATAGTTGTTTAAGATTCAATTTTACATCTGTTATTATCTTCTTTGATTGACTAAATTGTATTGTACTCAATATATTCTTAATACTTTAGAATTTAGTTTTATTAAATATTTAAATTTTATAATTTATAAATTATTTCAATGATTTTTTATAATATATTGTATAAGTAATTTTAATTTTAATTTATAGTAATATGATGAAATTTCATTGAGAAATGTTCAAGTTTTGACAATATACTCATATTTTAGTGTTTACTTTTCGTCTACTAATATCTTTTTTAGATTACATTTTATTATAGAAGAAAATGTAAATCATAAAAGGTCTTTTAAATATATATCATAATATATGCATTAGACATATCTTTACAATTAATTATAAAAATAATGTACTATTATAAAATCTTGATCATTCTTACTAAATATATTTAGCAATAAGAAATAATTTCTATTGCAATTCATGAATAAAATGTTTGATAACATGTTCTATATGTGTAATGATCTTTGGATTAAGGTAAAAATAGGTTTTGAAGGGGCCTCGAAACCCTTTACAAGAAGTTTTGAGAGAAATCTAGAAACCCGCCAAGAAGAATCT
Organism: Chamaecyparis obtusa; assembly: GCA_027943335.1. Lineage (NCBI taxonomy): Eukaryota > Viridiplantae > Streptophyta > Pinopsida > Cupressales > Cupressaceae > Chamaecyparis > Chamaecyparis obtusa. The sequence goes on along the minus strand of BSBK01004966.1, from coordinate 145,258 downwards.
TTGTAAGAGATACGACATTGTTAATTAGAAGCCTAGAACCAGCAGGCAATCAATATCAAAAAATAAGAACCAATAAATCACCAACTGCCCAGAACCCAAAACACAAGGCCAAGGCCTAATGCAGGAGCAACCTAGGTGTAAGAGCAATTTTGCATCACCCAAAAATATTTCTGGTTTCTTTTTCAATAAGGGCTATCTTATGCAGAGCTTCTATTTTTGGAAACTTACTATTTTTAGTAAGATGGTCATACAATCTCGGAATGTTCTGATTTCACAGTTGGAGGTTCATCTCAGTTATTTCAGCCTACCAGTTGAGTTTCATTGCCACATCATCAGTATTGGTGAAGTTATTGAAGTTTTTGGGTATGAAATCTTTGAGCTCAATTTTGAAGGCCTTAGAGGCTCTGGATCATGATCGACTCCTAGTTGATTGGTGCTTGCGCATGCTAGGCACTGTAGATCTCATCATGGCATTTTTCAAAAAGTGGTTACAATAGAAAAACGGAGGTACAGTTAAAAAGTTATGGCCTCCGAAAGTTGGGCTACCTAAAAGCATATTTTGTATTTCTTTTGAGCCGACCCTATTCTAAAAATTGTGAAAATAAAATAGTTCTAAGTATAGTCGGACTTAAGGGCTAAATTTCTATAACCTTCTCGAGTGGTGGAGATTACCTATATAAAGAAAGCCCGTAGTATTGTCTAGGGCAGTTCGAGACAGTTCTGGGTAGTAGATTTGGGTATTGATTCGAGGCTTTGTCCTACAGAATATTGTAAGGGAATGCCCATGTGGCTTTGCATATTGTAATTCTGAAAGTTTGTAATTTCACATTTGTAGAGATAATAAGAAGCCCATTTTCTGTTCTTGCATATTGTTGTTGTTTCTCTATTTTTGTTATGTGTTTGTGGTATTAAGGGGAGCACCTTTCATCAAGTGGTATCAGAGCAGGAGTTCCCGAGTGTGTAAATAGATCGCCAATTGTGAGGCAGTTTGCACTAAGACCGTGGGTTAGGGTTTCTGTGTAAACAGATCACCGATTGTCAAATAGTTTGCACTAGGACCGTGGTTAGGGTTTTAGTGCGCATCATAAAAATGCATCTACGAAGGGAATGTGGCGGAAGAGCTGGTGTTGTAACACCTGAGGTTAGAGTGCTCCAGAGACAAGTGCGAGCATTGCAAGAAGAAATTCGTAGAGGAATGAATCTTAATGTTAGAGATGGAAGCGAGGATGAAGCTAAAGAAGAAGACCAAGAAGGACAAGTCGAAGTTACAAATCAGGAAGAAGAAAGACTTTTCCAAGCCATTTCCAAGATCGGGAAAAGACCTAAGATTGAGGTTCCTGCATTTTTAGGAAATCTTAACCTAGAGGAGTTGATCGACTAGATCAATGAATGTGAAAAATATTTTGAGTATGAAGATATTGAGGATCCTGATAGGGTCAAATTCGTGAAGGCCAGACTGAAAGGTCATGCGAAGATCTGGTGGCAAGAGATTCAATTGGAGTGAAATAGAAGAGGGAAAGATAAAATCACAAGATGGGATCAGATGGTGGATAAATTGAAGCAACAGTTCATTCCTGTTGATTATGAGCTTGACCTATTGAAGAGGATGCAAAGTTTGAAGAAAGCAAGAAGATCTGTTTAGGAGTATATGGAGGATTTCTATCAAATCCTCATCAGAACAGGCCATGTGAAAGCTGATAAGGAGAAAGTTGTCAGTTACCTTAATGGGTTAAGGCCGAGCATTCAGGATGAATTGAATCTGGTTCGAATGAATAGTATTGAAGAGGTCACATTGACAAAAGTGGCAAAAGACAGGTCACAATAAATACTTCCTCCCATAGAGGCACTCCACTTTCTAGATAACAACATTCCATATTGAGGAGGAATGTCAACTACAAGAACACTCATAGTCAACTATTTATCAGTAAATGCAGCTAATTTATAAGGCAGAGCCTTGATGGTACCAATAACTGACACTTCTCTTGAGTCCATAGCTTGGCATCTCCCATGAGGTGTATCAACCTTTAGTCCTAATGTTTTCATGATCTTTGTAGGCATGACAGTGTTTGATGCACCTGAATCAATCATGCAATTCTTCAATATTTTACCATCAATAACTAGAGACAAGAAGAAAGGATCAACTGTCCCTACTGCATTGTTTACAATATTTGTATCCAAGAAAATTTGAGGGATCTTAGAAACAATTTCTTCACTCTTACTGTCAGGTGTGTCTTCCAAGGAAGCCACATGCTTGTCATTTCTACTCACTTCTTGGATTCCTGCAGAAGAAACACCATTTACTCAATTCAAGGCCTTGACCTTATGTTCTTCTATTCTCATCATTTCCAAAAGGGGAACCTTGACAGTGATCTGTGAAAGCAACTTAGACATATCTATTGGAACATACTTCTGGCAATTCATGTCTTCATAGAAAATAGTGACAACTTTATCTTTTGTGGACTCAGATTTGTCCTTGAGAGAGGATTCCTCCTCCTCCTAAAAGGCAGGAACAACCACACCTGATGTTTTTGCTTTGTTCCTAGGTGCTGTAACAGGCATAATTTTAATTTTTACCTTCACTTGGTCAACAATACAAGCACCCTTCCCCTTTTCTTCATGTTGTTGTACACTATTTTCTATCCTCTTGATGAACATACTACTCGGTTTACCAGCTACATTTTCAACTATCTTATTTCTCAAATTGTAATTGCTTCTAGCTTGAGTGACCATGTCTGCAGTGATTTGAGCAATTTCTTCATCTGATGCTCTTCTTAAAGAAACTTGCTCCTCACCCCTTACTGCACCACATCCAACATCATCAAACTCTACTTCTTCACCATCAGTAAAGTCAGCTTCATCCCATGCATGTGAAGAAGTCATTCCACAACCACTCTTGTCATACTGCTCCTCCTGTTCTTGATTATCAGGTAAATTTAGAGCAATGACACAATGCTCTAGGTCATGAGGAGACTGAGAAGCAGCACACCATGGAACCTCATCAGCTAAATTCAATGAACTTCTCTGCAAAGGATCAGGGATGCTTCCATCAGGCCTTTCTTGCTTGGTTGGGAAAATGGGCTTGCCATCCTTCCACTGAGTGTTGTAGGGGTAATTTTGCATTCTTGGCTGTCTGCTAAAATTATTTGGAGCTGACCTCTCCATAGTCACAACCCTGTTGTTTCCCTTTTCTCTAGGCTTTAAACCTTCCAAAGCCTTCAAGATTTGTTTTAGATTGTCATCCTCTTTGGGTTTAGAGTTAGCAGACCTTGCCATTTCTTTCTTACTCTGCATTTGAGGCCTGCAATCATCTCTTCTTCCTATCTTTCCTGATATTCTTCTATTACTCTCTATGTTGATAGCCAATTTGTAAGCTTCCCCAAGACTTCTAGGGTTCTTATCTCTCAAGAGGTATCCCATCTTTGCATCAAAGGCATTCAATTATGTCACAAGACATACCCTATCATCTAATCTGATATCCTGTAAGAGCCTATGGATAGCCTTTTGGAATCTTATATTAAATTCAAGGACCTCTTCATTCTGATTTTTCTGTATGTTATTGAATTCATTCAAGATAAAACCCTCATTTGTCTTATCTCCATAATGTTCCTTGAAACAATTTTTGAATTCATTCCATGACCCTATACTAGCATGGGGTAACCCTCTAAACCAATCCCTAGCATCCTCAATCAGGGATTATACAAATAGCTTCATTATAACATCATCAGGCTCTACATTATAATCATTTATTACATCTACGAAATTTTTTAGATGTTCTTCACATGTGATGAAATTATTTTCAGTAAATTTAGGAAGCTTCTTTCTAATCTCATCAGGAATTACATTAGGATAGCTAGGAATACCAAAGAAAGTAAGTTGTTTGTACCTTTCATGAATAGGAGCTCTAGGCAGTGGATCCATCCCTTGAGATGTAGACATCCTTGTGTTTGAACCATCAGGAATCCTAGCAGCACCTAGTACACCATTTGCTTGAGCTGCATTGTTACCCTGATTTCCACTTTTCCCTAAGAAGGAAGTAGCTACATTTGAAGGTCCTGAAGCATGCCTGAGGAAATCAATATTCTTTCTAATTTCTACAGAAGAAGCCTCCAACTCAGCTTTTTCCAGTTCTTTGTCCAATATCTCTTTCTTCCTTCTTGCTATCTCAATGTCTGAATCTAATCTCTGTCCTGGATCTGATGTCCTATCCACAACAGCTTGTTCATTAATCTGAACTCCAATGGCCTTCTGCTTTCCTTTATCTCTTGGTTTGGTTTCTTCACATATTCTTTGAACAATAGGCTATTCATCTACTCTTTCAGGCTCTGGGAAAAATTTAATTGCCTCCAAATCTAGTAACTGCCCCTTTAGTTGATCAGCCCTGATCATAGCTTGTCTTACTTTATCCTCTTTTTCTTTATCTCTTTGTTTCCTAATGGCAAGCTATTCTTGAACTTTTCTTTCTAGTTCATAAACCTCTTCAAAAATATCTTCAAATACTGGGAGTGTGGTCTGAGACTCATCATCTTCCACTTGAATTTCATCTTCATACTGATTCGATCCCAAGTCAACATCAGCCTCTTCATATTCTGAATTGTCTTCTTCCTGACTAGGCCTGGCTTGGGTCTCTTGTCTAATATCTTTCTTGTTTCTCTGAGTCTGAGAAACACCTCTTCTTTTCTTTCCTCCCCTTGTCTGACTAGGCCTTGAAGTACTTAGAATACCTTCTTCCATTATGTCTTTAGAATGCTGCTTTCTCCAGGACCTAGTAGCTTTATAACTCATTCTTGCAAAATTAATCACTGACCAGTACTGCTACTAAGATTTTTGAGTCACCACCCAAGTGTATTGGGAATATCAAAAGATGATTTATTGACTTCAGAAATACCCAAATGAGTTAGAGAGATAAGGGACAAGAACAACCCTGTTTCTTCCAATGATGACCTACTGGTTAAGATGAACATGTAAAACACTTCCCCAACAGAGTCGCCATCTTGTTAGTGTCCAAAATGATGCTTATGCTCTAACAGGCTACTAGTATACCCTCAAATAGATTTTAGGAATGGTTAACTCCAAAATGTTATGAGGTCTTAGGGTGACTGTACCAACTATAGGGACAAGACTACCCTCTTTTGCTTTTGGCTTTGCAAAACCAAGGTGGGTGCACCTAACCTAGTATAAAATACTCTTCATACACCAAGAACTAGGTTTGATAACAGATAAGTGGATAGCAAGAAAGTACTAAATGTTAACCACACACTCATTGACTCTCCATTGCTATGGAGTAGAACCAAAAACAACCAAATGCTAAAAACTTAAAGAATGGTTCTTAATTTATGCTTTTGAGATCATAAGAACAACAATCAGTATTTATTGACAAAGAGATAATCATTTAGGCCAGTGCCTCATCCATTGGGAAAGATCTCCTAGAACAAGAATGCTACACACAACAGACAATAGATGATATTCAAAGCCATAAACACACCTACAATCCCCTTTACTACTTATAAGATATCCTTATATAGACAATTAGATAGATCTATGTCCCATCTAAAGCATCTTTTCATTTAATCCTGGATTAGAACTTAAGAATGGATACATATACATAAAATAATATGCAGAGAACTAGAAAGTTCAAAACCTATCCAAGTTGACACAAAGGAGAGATAAGAGTCATATATTTTTATTAAGTATGAAGAATCTTTAAGTATAAACAATCAAACTAGAGGAGTCAAGCTTGCAAATTACAGCTTAGACCTGCAACTTTTTCTCTATCATCAACAAAATACCAAATGCCAAAATGTTACAATCCTGATTGGGCAGAAGACTCACAACAAAAAAGTTAGAAAATCCAACTCCCAATCCTCAGAAAATGGTCACAAAAATCCCTTTATATCAGGGTTACAATGCAAGCACATGATCATTTCCCACTCAAAATTCAAAACCACCTAACCCCACCGAAGAGTAAAAACAGACAAGATAGGGACCAAGCCGCAACATGCAAGCCCAAACAGTCTAACTCATCAGTCAAATAGCCGTGTATTGGTCCAAGTACCAAATCATCATCAAACCCTCAAGAAAACCAGACACATTTGACCTCTGCAATACACTTTAGGGTACTGTTTCATTAATTCCTCCATGTTGAAACATCTCCTCTGCAATCATCTCACATCTTGGAGCACACTGGATCGGCGGAGAAGATTAGTTTCACCAACTTTGCCCCTTTTCTGTCATCAATTTTAGTCCTTTAGTCGCTGGAGACATCTAAGAGATTTGAATTTGAATTCCAATGGTTACTTTACTATTTTACCTCTGAATCAACAATAAGTCGAGGCCGTTGATCCTTATATCTTTCATGGGCCTTATGATTTTCCTTTTAAAAGACCCCAGTCACACTTAGTGAATTGGCGACAAAGAAACCTTACCAATTAGAAAAACACTTCTCTCCTTCGCTAAATAATCTAGCAACATCCCGACTACTGTTCGCCAAATTGCTAAACAAACTAGCGAATCACCTTTTTTATGCATGACCGTGCGAACACATTGAATTTTTTCGGCACCACCAGATCTTTATCCAATCCACCAAACCTCAGACCCCACCTAGGTCCGCTCATGCCACATGTCACTTTACCATTCACCGCAACCACCCAGTCATGATTGACAGGACCCACAAACCTTCAACATCTAATCGAATGGCTGGAGCAAGATCGCATGGGGATGGAATATCCCATGTGATCATATGATAGCCACATGATCTTCCTTTACTCTGCCACTTGAAGAATCAAGTCCCACTGACACACACTAGGAAAAATTTGAAATCAATGATTGTCGCATGATTGCAAGGGGATGGAATATTCCATGCGATCATGTGACAACCATACGATCTTTAGGCAACTGACAACATGACCCCACTTGGGCCCGCTGATGCCACTTCATTAAACCCATTGGCCAATGAGGAACCACCAACTATGCTTAGGTGTCAGAGACCGGGCCCAGGAAATAAAGCAAGCTAAAACATAGAAAAAATTAAAGCTCGTGACTTAGGAAATATTTACTGCTGGGCCTAGGAAGAACTTAGGAAAGGGGACCCGACAGAAATATTAATCGCATGGTCACATAGACCAAAAATAGTCTATGCAATCATGTGACTAATCATTTAACATGCGAAGAGGGCATAAAACTTTTAAGCACATGGGAAATTTGGGGCTTAAGTGAAACAAAAAGGTAACGTCAAAAAAGAACAAGGCCAAGGAAAGACAAAAGGTTTAGCTGGCAATGGCTAGTTTTTGAATTTTTTGCAAGGGTTTAGCCAAAAACATGAAAAATACTTGTAGAGGCCAGGGGAAGGAACATGTAGCCATGAAATCTTTTTGCAAGTGCTAACAGTCACTCTAGTTGGGGATGCATGTCTCTTGCAGGCATGGCAAGGATTCAAAATCACTAGGAGAGCAGACCAACTCAAAATTCTGACCAAAAACACAGAGCAGACAAAAACAAGGGAACCTAAACTACTGTTCATGGAAGAGATACTTCAAGAGAAGTAAAACTTTAAGAATTTTCCATGAACATGAAATTCCAAAGTACCACCAATTAAATCCTTCAAGATATATGAATATGTTCCCCACTTTCCCTCAATAAGATAAGGGCCCAGCCAAATAGGATCAAACTTTCCATGCCTTCCCTTATCTTCCAACCTTGCATTCCACATTAGGACCAGATCATCAATTTCAAAACTTCTTTGAGTTGTCCTCTTATCAAACAAATTTTTACACTGCCTCTGCGATGTCTCATTTCTCTCATGTGCATCCCTCCTTACCTCCTCTAACTGAATCAATTCATCCATTCTCATTCTCATCTCATCATTCAAATCTTCATCATATGCCTGGATGAACCTATACATTTGTAACAAATTGTTCTGAGGTAATCTAGCACTTATCCCGTAAACTAGGTCAAAAGGGGCACAACCTATGGCCTTCTTTATAGTTACTCTGTCAGCCCACAATGCCCACCATAACTTTGAGTCCCAAGATTTCTTATTTCTATCCAACACCCTCTTGAGAATCTTTATCAAGCTTTTGTTACTAGATTCAGCCTGGCCATTTCCCTGTGGATGATATGGGGAAGAAAATGAAATGTGTATCCCATATTGCCAACAAAAATCACCAAATTCCTATGATCTAAAACACATTGCATTATCTACCACAATTGTTTCTGGACATCCAAACCTAGTGAGAATATTTTGCATTACAAAATCAATAACAACTTTACTAGTGGCCCTTCTAGTGGGAATAGCTTCAATCCACTTGGTGAAATAGTCTGTTGCCACTAATATGTAGGAATGCCCACCACTAGACTTGTTTGGAATTTCACCTATGAAATCAATACCCCACTTCTGAAAAGGGGCCTGAACTAAGACTGGTCTGAGTGGTAAATTCCCACTAAATTTCAACTTTCCTACAAACTTCTGGCATGCATCACATTTCCTCACAAACTGATGTGTGTCCCTAAAGATAGTTGGCCACCAAAATCCAAACCTAAGGATTTTATGGGCTATGGTCTTTGCCATGTAGTGTCCTCCACACACACCTTGATGCATTTCTTCCATTAGAGTCTTAGATTTTTCATGATCCACACATTTTAGCAATACTCCTTCATTGCTTCTCCACCACAACTCACCATGAATAATGGCATACCTTGCTGACTGTAACTTGATAGTCCTTCTCTTATTTTCATTCATGTCAAGGGGGAGGAACAACTTGTGCAAGTAATTGATAACATCTTTATAGCAATCATAGTAATCCATATCACAAATATATGGTCTCTCTTCCTCCTCTAACATGTTCACATGATTTGCCACCATATTACTCTATGCCATCAACTTTGCAAGGCCTAAGCCTCTCACCAATTTTGTAATCTAAATATCTATATTGAATTCTTGGATCCTGTTGATCCATCTACATCTTTTCCCTGATACCTCTTGTTGCACCAATATGTCTTTAACAGCAACACTAGGGACATAAGCAACCACCTTAGCTCCCACAAGATAACACCTAAAAGCCTTAACTACTTTGACTAAGGCATAAGCCTATTTTTTAGTGATATCATATTTTAATTCTGCTACATGTAAAGACTTGCTAAAAAATGATATAGGTTTCTCATATCCATCAGAGTTCTTTTGTAATAAGACTGCTGCAACCGTATGATAAGAAGCAAAAGAAAAAATCTACATGGGTTTACCATAATCAGGGGTCCTTAAAATAGGGGCATCCTTGATGGCCTATTTGATTTTTTTGAAAGACTCATTTGCTTCTTCATTCCATTCTACCTTTGCATCTTTTTTCAACATCCTAAAGATGGGAATACAAATTTTTGCAAAATTTGTAACAAATCTTCTTAGAAAATTTACCTGCCCAAAGAAAGACTATATTCCTTTAACATTCCTTGGTGGTGAAAGCTTGTCTATTGCTATGCCCTTTCAGGATCAATTCTTACTCCATCCTTGGACACAATGTGTCCTAAGAGCTTACCTTCCACAACACCAAAAGAACACTTCCTTGGATTTAAAGAAATCCCATACTCCAGGGCTCTGATGAAAATCTTTCCTAGATGCTCACAGTGCTGATCCTCCTTCTCTGAATATGCTGTGAGATCATCTTGGTATACCACTAAAAAATTATTTATGAAATTAGCAAAGGCCACGTCCATAGCTCTTTGAAATGTAGCTCCTACATTTGTCAGGCCAAAAGGCATCCTAACATACACATATGTTCCCCAAGGAGTGGTGAATGTAGTCTTGAATTGTTCTGACTCCTTGACCACAACCTAATTATAACCAGAGAAACCATCCATCATGGACATTAACTCTGACCCTGTGACCCTTTGCAGCATATTTTCCATATTAGGGAGACCATAGTTGTCTTTCAAAGAATTGACATTCAGATTTCTAAAATCAACACACAGCCTAATGTCACCATTCTTTTTTCTAGCTGGAACCAAGTTTGACACCCAAGTAGAATGTCTGACAGGCTTAATAATGCTAGCATCCATCATCTTTTTAAGTTCATCTTGCATTTTTGGTGCCAAAGTAGGGTTCACAGGCCTTAATTTCTGCCTAAAAGGTTTAGTTCCTTCCTTTAATGGTATCTCATGCTGGAAGAGATCTTCTCTATATGCCTTCAAATCTTCATAAGACCATGCAAAAACATGTCTAAATTTTTTGAGAAGATCAATCAAATTTCTTCTAGTTCTTTGAGATAAGCACTTACCTATGTAAACATTCTTTGGTTCTTGGCTTGTCCCTAGATTCACCTCCTCCAAATCATTTTTCTTGTCTACAACTCTAGCAACACAAGCCCTCTCTTTATTATCAAATGTTCTCTCAAGAGCAACCAATCCCCTTGGGATCCTATTTGACTTCAATTGTAGTACCTCCTTCCCAAGGACATTCTCCTTTCCATTTCTGATGTCAACATAGGTACTGAAATCCATCTCCTGACCATCAAAATGAGATTCACACTGCAAGAACCTCAAAACATCCTGATCATCATAAAATACCCGCCAATTCTCAACATTATCTGGGATAGAAGGCCTGGACTTACACTCAATTCTGGATATCCCTACAAAGGTAACATCCTCTGGCCTTAAGGCTATGTTTGCTAGCAAATCTGCCATCTTGTTTTGGCTTCTATCCACCCAATCAATTCCAAAAGCACTAAAACACTCAATTTCATCCCATACAGCGTTCCTATATTGTTTCAGCCTTTGGTTTTTTGATGCATACTTGGATCTAATCTGAGATACTATTAACTCAGAATCACCAATCACCCTAAAATGTTTGATCCCATGTTTTGATGCTTGTCTCAAACCAATCAATAGGGCCTCATATTCTGCAACATTGTTTGTGCAAGGAAACAAGAGAGTGAAAGAAAACTTAAAAGTCTTACCACTTGGGGATACCAATAACACTCCTAATCCAACACCTTCTCTAGAACTTGGTCCATCAAAATATAATGTCCATAGGACATTATCCTCTGCCATGTTACTCTCATCATCATCCAAAAGGATAGGCCTAACCTTTTCTTGCATCTCATTCCTCTAAACTTGGAACAAACCAATGTCAGTGTCAACAAAACAATTCATGCTATCCTTTTCATTCTCCTCAATCATATGTGGAGTTCTAGCTTCCCTTGACACCTTCACCTTCTCTCCTTCAATGTCAAAAGTGGCAAAGGATAGGTCACATTGAATACTTCCTCCCATAGAGACACTCCACTTTCTAGATAACAACATTCCATATTGAGGAGGAATGTCAACTACAAGAACACTCATAGTCAACTGTTTATCAAGAAATGCAGCTAATTTATAAGATAGACCCTTGATGGTACCAATAACCAGCACTTCTCTTGAGTCCATAGCTTGGCATCTCCCATGAGGTGTATCAACCTTTATTCCTAATGATTTCATGATCTCTACAGGCATGACATTGTTTTATGCAACTGAATCAATCATGCAATTCTTCAATATTTTACCTTCAATAACTAGAGACAAGAAGAAAGGATCAACTGTACCTACTGCATTGTTTACAATATTTGTATCCAAGAAGATTTGAGGGATCTTAGAAACAATTTCTTCACTCTTATTGTTACGTGTGTCTTCCAAGGAAGCCACATGCTTGTCATTTCTACTCACTTCTTGGATTCCTGCAGAAGAAACACCATTTACCCAATTCAAGGCCTTGACCTCGTGTTCTTCTATTCTCATCATTTCCAAAAGTGGAACCTTGACAGTGATCTGTGAAAGCAACTTAGACATATCTATTGGAACATACTTCTGGCAATTCATGTCTTCATAAAAAATAGTGACAACTTTATCTTTTGTGGACTCAGATTTGTCCTTGAGAGAGGATTCCTCCTCCTCCTGAAAGGCAGGAACAACCACACCTGATGTTTTTGCTTTGTTCCTAGGTGTTGTAACAGGCATAATTTTCCTTTTTACCTTCACTTGCTCAACAATACAAGCACCCTTCCCCTTTTCTTCATATTGTTGTACACTATTTTCTGTCCTCTTGATGAACATACTGCCCGGTTTACCAGCTGCATTTCCAACTATCTTATTTCTCAAATTGTAATTGCTTCTAGCTTGAGTGACCATGTCTGCAGTGATTTGAGCAATTTCTTCATCTGATGCTCTTCTTAAAGAAACTTTCTCCTCACCCCTTACTGCACCACATCCAACATCATCAAACTCTACTTCTTTACCATCAGTAAAGTCAGCTTCATCCCATGCATGTGAAGAAGTCATTCCACAACCACTCTTGTCATACTGCTCCTCCTGTTCTTGATTATCAGGTAAATTTAGAGCAATGACACAATGCACTGGGTCATGAGGAGACTAACAAGTAGCACACCATGGAACCTCATCAGCTAAATTCAATGAACTTCTCTGCAAAGGATTAGGGATCCTTCCATCAGGCCTTTCTTGCTTGGTTGGGAAAATGGGCTTGCCATCCTTCCACTGAGTGTTGTAGGGGTAATTTTGCATTCTTGGCTATCTGCTAAAATTGTTTGGAGCTGAGCTCTCCATAGTCTTAGGCCTATTGTTTCCATTTTCTCCAAGCTTTAAACCTTCCAAAGCCTTCAAGATTTGTTTTAGATTGTCATCCTCTTTGGGTTTAGAGTCAGCGGACCTTCCCATTTCTTTCTTACTCTGCATTTGAGGCCTGCAATCATCTCTTCTTCCTATCTTTCCTAATATTCTTCTATTTCTCTCTATGTTGATAGCCAATTTGTAAGCTTCCCCAAGACTTCTAGGGTTCTTATCTCTCAAGAGGTATCCCATCTTTGCATCAAAGGCATTCAATTATGTCACAAGACATACCCTGTCATCTAATCTGATAGCTTGCAAGAGCCTATGCATAGCCTTTTGGAATTTTATATTAAATTCAAGGACCTCTTCATTCTAATTTTTTTTATGTTATTGAATTCATTCAAGATAAAACCCTCATTTGTCTTATCTCCATAATGTTCCTTGAAATAATTTTTAAATTCATTCCATGACCCTATACTAGCATGGGCTAACCCTCTAAACCAATCCCTAGCATCCTCAATCAGGGATTATACAAATAGCTTCATTATAACATCATCAGGCTCTACATTATAATCATTTATTACATCTATGAAATTTTTTAGATGTTCTTCACATGTGGTGACATTATTTTCAGTAAATTTAGGAAGCTTCTTTCTAATCTCATCAGGAATTACATTAGGATAGCTAGGAATACCAAAGAAAGTAAGTTGTTTGTACCTTTCATGAATAGGAGCTCCAGGCAGTGGATCCAACCCTTGAGATGTAGATGTCCTTGTGTTTGAACCATTAGGAATCGTAGCAGCACCTGGTACACCATTTGCTTGAGCTGCATTGTGACCTTGATTTCCACCTTTCCCTAAGAAAAAAGTAGCTACATTTGAAGGTCTTGAAGCATGCCTGAGGAAATAAATCTTCTTTCTAATTTCTACAGCAGAAGCCTCCAACTCATCTTTTTCTAGTTCTTTGTCCAATATCTCTTTCTTCCTTCTTGCTATCTCAAGGTCCAAATCTAATCTCTATCCTAGATCTGATGTCCTATCCACAATAGCTTGTTCATTGATCTGAACTCCAATGGCCTTCTACTTTCCTTTATCTCTTGGTTTGGTTTCTTCACATATTCTTTGAACAATAGGTTGTTCATCTACTCTTTCAAGCTCTGGGACAAAGCTAATTGCCTCCAAATCTAGTAACTTCCTCTTTAGTTGATCAACCCTGATCATAGCTTGTCTTACTTTATCCTCTTTTTCTTTATCTCTTTGTTGCCTAATGGAAAGCTGTTCCTGAACTTTTCTTTCTAGTTCATAAACCTCTTCAAAAATCTCTTCAGATTCTAGGAGTGTGGTCTGAGACTCATCAACTTCCACTTGAATTTCATCTTCATATTGATTCAATCCCAAGTTAACATTAGCCTCTTCATATTCTGAATTGTCTTCTTCCTGACTAGGCTTGGCTTGGGTCTCTTTTCTAATATCTTTCTTGTTTCTCCAAGTCTGAGAAACACCTCTTCTTTTCTTTCCTCCCCTTGTCTGACTAGGCCTTGAAGTACTTGGTATACCTTCTTCCATTATGTCTTCAAAATGCTGCTTTCTCCAGGACCTAGTAGCTTTATAACTCATTCTTGCAAAATTAATCACCGACCAATACTGCTACCAAGATTTTTGAGTCACCACCCAAGTGTATTGGGAATATCAGAAGATGATTTATTAACTTCAGAAATACCCAAATGAGTTAGAGAGACAAGGGACAAGAACAACCCTATTTCTTCCAATGATGACCTACTGGTTAAGATGAACATGTATAACACTTCCCCAGTGGAGTCGCCATCTTGCTGGTCTCCAAAATGATGCTTATGCTCTAACAGGCTGCTAGTATACCCTCAGATAGATTTTAGGAATGGTTAACTCCAAAATGTTATGAGGTCTTAGGGTGACTGGACCAACTATAGGGACAAGACTGCCCTCTTCTGCATCTGGCTCTGCAAAACCAAGGTAGTTGCACCTAACCTAGTATAAAATACTCTTCATACACCAAGAACTAGGTTTGATAACAGATAAGTGGATAGCAAGAAAGTACTGAATGTTAACCACACACTCATTGACTCTCCATTGCTATGGGGTAGAACCAAAAACAACCAAATGCTAAAAACTTAAAGAATGGTTCTTAATTTATTCTTTTGAGATCATAAGAACAACAATCAGTATTTATTGACAAAGATATAATCATTTAGGCTAGTGCCTCATCCATTGGGCAAGATCTCCTAGAACAAGAACGCTACACACACTAGACAGTAGCTGAGATTCAAAGCCATAAACACACCTACAATCCCCTTTACTACTTATAAGATTTCCTTACATAGACAATTAGATAGATCTATGTCCCATCTAAAGTATGATTTCATCTAATCCTAGATTAGAACTTAAGAATGGATACATATACATAAAACAATATGCAGAGAACTAGAAAGTTCAGAACCTATCCAAGTTGACACAAAGGAGAGATAAGAGTCATATATTTGTATTAAGTATGAAGAATCCTTAAGTATAAACAATCAAACCAGAGGAGTCAAGCTTGCAAATTACAGCTTAGACCTGCAACTTTTTCTCTATCATCAACAAAATACCAAATGCCAAAATGTTACAATCCTGACTGTCCAGAAGACTCACAACAGAAAAGTTTGAAAATCCAACTCCCAATCCTTAGAAAATGATAACAAAAATCCTTTTATATGAGGGTTACAATGCAAGCACATGATCATTTCCCACTCAAAATTCAAAACCACCTAACCCCATTGAGGAGTAAACACAGACAAGATAGTGACCAAGCTGCAACATGCAAGCCCAAACAGTCTAACTCATCAGTCAAATAGCCCTGTACTGGTCCAAGTACCAAATCATCATCAAACCCTCAAGAAAACTGGCCACATTTGACCTCTGCAATACACTTCAGGGTACTGTTTCATTAATTCCTCCATGTTGAAACATCTCCTCTACAATCATCTCACATATTGGAGCACACTGGAATGGCGGAGAAGATCAGTTTCACCAACTTTGCCCCTTTTTTGTCATCAATTTCATTCCTTTAGTTGCTGGAGACATCTCAGAGATTTGAATTTGAATTCCAATGGTTACCTTATTGTTTTACCCCTGAATCGGCAGCCCTCATTCAAAACTAGATCAACAATAGGTCGCGGCCGTTGATCCTTATATCTTTTGTGGGCCTTATGATTTTCCTTTTAAAAGAACCCAGTCACACTTAGCAAATTGGTGACAAAGAAACCTCACCAATTCGCGAAACACTTCACTCCTTCGCTAAATAATCTAGCAACATCCCGACTACCGTTCGCCAAATCGCTAAACAATTTAGCGAATCACCTTTTTTATGTGTGAACGTGCGAACACATTGAATTTTTTCGGCACCACGAGATCTTTATCCATTCCACCAAACCTCAGACTACACCTAGGTCCGCTCGTGCCACATGTCACTTTACCATTCACCACAAGCACCCAGTCACGACTGACAGGACCCACAAACCTTTGGCATCTAATCGAATGGCTGGCGCAAGATCGCATGGGGATGGAATATCCCATGTGATCATGCGATAGCCACATGATCTTCCTTTACTTTGCCACTTGAAGAATCAGGTCCCACTGACACACACCAAGAAAAAATCAAAATCAACTGTCATTGCATGATCGCAAGGGGATGGAATATTCCATGCAATCATGTGACAACCATATGATCTTCAGGCAACTAACAACAGGACCCCACCTGGGTCCACTGATGCCACTTCATTAAACCCATCATCCAATGAGGAACCACCAACTGTGCTTAGGTGTCAGAGACCGGGCCCAGGAAATAAAGCAAGCTGAAACATAGGAAAAATTAAAGCTCGTGACTTAGGAAATATTTACCGCTGGGCCTAGGAAGAACTTAGGAAAGGGGACCCGACAGAAATATTAATCGCATGGTCGCATAGACTAAAAATAGTCTGTGCGATCATGTGACTAATCGTTTAACATGCGAAGAGGGCATAAAAATTTTAAACACATGGGAAATTTGGGGCTTAAGTGAACTAAAAAGGTAACGTCAAAAAAGAACAAGGCCAAGGAAAGACAAAAGGTTTAGCTGGCAACGACTAGTTTTTGAATTTTTTGCAAGGGTTTAGCGAAAAACATGAAAAATACTTGTAGAGGCCAGGAGAAGGAACATGTAGCCATGAAATTTTTTTGCAAGTGTTAACATCCTCAATGGCAAGGAAGGACATATAAGAGGAAAGAAGGCCAGGCTAGAGTTGTACATGTAGATGAAGATGTCAGATCATCACATTCAGAAGATGCTAAAAGAGGAGAAATGTTGATTAACAAAAGAGTCCTACTGAGTGGAGAGAATGAACCTGAGCAAAGGAGTCTGTTTCGCACTAGGTACAAGTGTGAGGGTAAGTGTTGTGATGTGATTATTGATAATTGTATTATTGATAATTTGGTGTCAGAAGAGATGGTGACAAAGTTGAAGTTCAAGAGGCAGAGACATCCACATCCATATTGAGTTGCCTAGGTGCAGGATGATCACAAGGTCATGGTTAGTGAACAGTGCCTAGTGAAGTTCAAGATCGGTGGGTACCAAGATGAGGTACTATGTGATATCATATCTATGGATGCATGTCATATGTTGTTGGGTAGACCTTGGCAGTTTGATAGATGTGTTGTACATGATGGTCATGTGAATACCTATTCCCTGACAAAGGATGGAGTGCGACATAAGCTAAAACCATTAAAGGAAACAGAAGAAAATGTATGTGGTAATGCAAGAATAACTTTTGTTGATAGAGGAAATTTCTCAGATGGTGTGTGGCATGAGCATATGTGTTTTACCTTAATTCCAAAGGTTGGGAAGGAGGAAGTAGAAGATGTACCTGTAGAAGTTTCAGAATTGTTGAATGACTTTCAGGATATTGTATCTGATAATGTGCCTAATGGATTACCACCAGTGAGAAAGATTAGTTATCAGATGGACTTGATTCTAGGAGCCAATTTTCCAAATAAGGCAACACACAGAATGACACTAGCAGAAAGTGAAGAGTTGAAGATAGATTTGAAGTTTAGTTCATGACATCATCCACAGATTGTATATGGGAGTAGTCCAAGAAATGCATCTGAGTTGAGAAAGATAGATAAAGGAGAAATAAGTAGTGTTGAAGCTGAGGATTTTGTATAATATTTGAAGAACATCCATGAGGAAGCATATTACCAAGATGAATGTGCAGTATAAGGCTAAGGTAGATGAGAAAATGAGAAATAATGAATTTTAGGTTGGAGATGAAGTCATGGGTCATTTATGGAAGGAGTGATTTCTAGTTGGTACATATAACAAGTTGAAAATAAAGAAATTTGGGCCATGTAAGATATTGAAGAAGCATGATTCAGGAAATGCCTATGAGGTAGAATTGTCTACTGAGCTGAATATTTCACCAGTGTTAAACACTTCAGATTTGATAGAGTATCATGAGGGAGGTGTGGAAGATGAGATCATAGCAGCACAATGGAGTATTCCAGCAACTAGTTCAGATACCAAGGAGATTGAGAATATACTAGATAGTCATGTTGGCAGAAGCACAAGGAACATGACATATGAAGAATATCTGGTCAAATGGAAAGGATGACCTATTGAAGATTCATCATGGCTAAAAAAGGAGGAGGTTAACCATCTTGGTTTCCCTCTTCACACCTGAGTTGTAACAGGGTCACTTCTCAAATTACCTCAGGTGTCTGATGTAGGAGCATCCTGGGTGTAAGAGAAATCTTGCATCACCCAAAAATATTTCTGGTTTCTTTTTTAATAAGGGCTATCTTATGCAAAGCTTCTATTTATGGAAACTTACTATTTTTAGTAAGTTGGTCATACAATCTCGGAATGTTCTAATTTCAAAGTTGGAGGTTCATCTCAGTCATTTCAGCCTACTAGTTGAGTTTCATTACCACATCATCAGTATTGATAAAGTTATTGAGGTTTTTGGATATGAAATCTTTGAGCTCAATTTTGAAGGCCTTAGAGGCTCTGGATCATGATCGACCCCTAGTTGACTGGCGCTTGCGCATGTCAGGCACTATAGATCTTATCATGGTATTTCTGAAAAGTGGTTACAATAGAAAAATAGAGCTATGGTTAAAAAGCTATGGCCTCCAGAAGTTGGGCTACCTAAAAGCATATTTTGTATTTCTTTTGAGCCGACCCTATTCTAAAAATTGTGAAAATAAAATAATTCTATGTATAGTCGGCCTTAAGGGCTAAATTTCTGGAACCTTCTCGAGCAGTGGAGATTGCCTATATAAAGAAGGCATTTAGTATTGTCTAGGGCAGTTCAAAAGAATTCTGGGTAGTAGATCTGGGTATTGATTCGAGGCTTTGTCCTACAAAATGTTGTAAGGGAATGCCCTTGTGGCTTTGCATATTGTAATTCTGAAAGTTTGTAATTCCACATTTGTGGAGATAATAAGAAGCCCATTTTTTGTTCTTGCATATTGTTGTTGTTTCTCTGTTTCTGTTATGTGTTTGTGGTATTAAGGGGAGCACCCTTCATCAAGGCCTCACATCAAAGAGCTAATCTCCTAAGCAAGGAGAACTTGAGGATTTGAGGGACACCCCAACCCACTCCTAACAAAAAAAAACCATGGATTGAGCTGGGCCCTTGGACACTGTCAGCATACAGACATACAACAAATAAAAACATGATAAAGAACTAGCTGAAAAAAACCTAGATTTTAACCAGGGACCCAAAACCATCACAGAGATTTAGAAGGTTCCCCAAACCACAACTTTTTGTTGTGAAAGAGAGACCATTCAACCCTAGCAACACCAAACCAATATACAAAAAATAGCTTAAACACATGAACAAATTGAGCTTTAGCTACACCAAGACATAGGGGTTTTGAAAGGCTCTGCCAACCTTCAACAAAGAAACAAGGTTTTATAAGGCTCCCCAAAGCACCAAGCCAAGATCTTCCATTAGAAAGATGATACAAGAAAAGTTACATGGAAAATAACACTCCATCCAACAAGAAAGGACCAAAGTGCTAAGACCATCACTCACCAAAAAAATAGGTTTAGGAAAGGAACCCAAACATTCAAAGAAGTTGTAGGCAAAGAAGAACCACCAGTTACACCAAATTTCACTAGCACTAAACCTATCCACCTCCATAGGAGGGGGGCACTCCACAAAAGGGAAAGAAAAGGTAAGCGTAACCAAAAGGAAAATCCCAACCCAGTTCCAACTTGCCACCATACAACCATATGAGAGAAAATACCCTCCACTTCCACAAAAAGCCTCCATCTAGCTACAACAATCCACCTCCATAGGGTGTTCCTACACCTCAATAGGTGCTTCCACCTTGACAGGAAAGAGAAATGAAGGGAACATAATCAAATAAAGTCTCCACCACCATATAGCCTCATGGTGAAACCCCACTTCAATAGGGGTTTTCTCCACTTCAATAGGATCCATGCAAGGAAGAAACCAACCAAAGAGATAAGCCCTCCAAAGGAAGACATAACCAGAAGAAAGAGGCCTCTCCAAAAGTGGTGAAGTAGAGAAATATTTGACAAAGACCAACCAAGGGGATCCAACCACTAAAGATCAATTGAGATAGCACGGTGGCCCATTAGAAGACTTATAGAATTGTGCTATACACACCCACAAAAAAAACCTTTCTAAGCCAATGCTAGAACCAACCACAACTCCAACAAGAGAGAAAAAAATTGGTCAAGTGTGCCTTGCCACTGAAAGTACAAAAAAAGATCCAAAATAGAATCGGGGCTCAACAAGATCCCCAAACAATCCCTTAAAAAAATTCCAAAAGAGGCCCACCTCCAAGATGAGAAAAAACCAACACAAGATAGGAGAAGAAGGATATAGTGCACCACCAAATCCCACCTACCCTTAGCTCCACAACCAAAATCAAAACCCATGAGACAAAGGGCCTATAGAAATCATGAAGAGAAGCCCCTCACAAAGTGTAAGAAGGAGATAAACAATGTCAAGCCCTTGTCTCCATCCATGACCAAACAATCTATAGGGGAGACCAAAAGTAGTTTCTCCTCAAACCCACCATGCCAAAGACTGAGCTTCTCAAGAATGGAAAAAAATATTGGAAATAAATCTTCATCCTCCACCATCGTCTCAAGGATACCCATCCATCTCCAAGACCCATCGAATCCACTGAAAGTACCCAAAGGAGCATAAACACTCCCTGCATCTCAATCTACATCTTCCCCTTAATCACCATGCTCATACACTATCATAGAAGGGGCTCTCGAAGATGAGGAAGCCCTATATTTTGAGCCACCTCTGCACATAGATTTCTTGCTCATTGCAAATAATTTCTTCAATCTATATGTGTAATGGTTGATAATATATATTTTATATATTTTACAACAGGAAAATTGTCAACTTTATAATGCAATTACATTGAAGTTTGTACATATTTTGATGGATATTCTTCTGAACATGATTTAAAATCATATAATAGGTGTTTCAATATTGTTTGACATGCTTAATATATTTCTTTTTCTAAAGAATAATATGAATATTAAAAAAAATATAATAATTTGTTTGTCTCACTTACCAGGGATGAATTGAAGAGATTTTAGCAAACAAAGGAACTGATATAATGGTAAAATAACAATTATGTGTCTTTCAATATAGTTTAATAAGGAAAAAGAATTAAAATTGACAAGATTCAATGTAATTCTTCTTGTGGTAGGTTCAAGGTCTTAAGTCTAGTCTCAACCCAACATGTGTGGCCTAGGTAGGGGCATATGATGCCAACAACACTAGTCATGTTAAAATGTATATAATTGGTACACTATATTTTATAGGGTTCTACCCAAGTCTTATATTTTATATATATGAACTTTAATCTAATCCACATGGGGAGATTAGATCAAACTACATATGAATAGATGTGAAAATCATCAACACTAGATGAGTTGTGACTTATAATAGCATATTGAATGTCAAGACAAATGATTAGCTTGATGGAATTATTAGCTCATAATGAGAGGGGTGTATATGGTAAAGATCAATGTCACCTAGAATAACAACTACCATATAGAATAATATAATGTGACTTCATGCAAGTAAGCACAACTAATAAATATTATCCTAGCAAGATATTATCTACTAGAAAGCATATCCAAAAAGGATATTCTACATCTAATATTATACACTAACACCCCCACATTTCAATAACTAGATGGATATAAATAGATAGAAATGGAGAAATCACATTAAGAACAAAACTCCTAACCAATTGTTTCAAAAGTCAAAAAGTAGATTTGAAGAAGCCACATTGGATGAGGAATTGTTAATGAACCCTGCACAATTAAAATAATAAGATCAAAATTGAAGAACAATGGTATGAGTATCACCAAGATACTTTTGAATTCTTTAAATTGAAAAGTGATACATTTTCAACACTACTCAAATGGATTGACACATCACCGTCTAGTTATGAATAACTAGAATTCTCTATTTGTCTAGATTGCCTCCAATATTAATTCCATTATGGAAAGGTTTACTCATACTCTTCTGATTCATGTAATGGATAAAGTGATGGCCAATATTCATGAACTGGCTAAAGGTATTAATAAGTTGAAAGAGGATCATGAGCTTCAAATCAAATATTAGAGGACTTAATTTTTGACACAAAGCAGGGAGCAAGAGGGGCCAAACAATGGCACACACTAATGATCCAAGCCTGCTCAACACATGCAAATGCAAACAAACACAATAGGGAGAGAGAGAATGCAAAAGATTTCATATATTTTCATCAAATAGAATGATACATGTCAGGCTGTAACACCTTCCTGGTTAGGGATAGATATTACAATGAAATACATAGGTCCTCAAACATGCGAGGATCTGCCAACAATCTCTATTCTTACTATCTTCTATCTTCTACAAAAACTGCCTCTTAAGCTACAACCGAACAACTACATTTATACAAGAGTCTACCGAACTGAGTCAGCCTTCAGGTCCATAATCAACGGAAGGAAAGGTCAGATCTAGGACCACACACTTCCCATAATGGATTCCAACAATAAATCTGTGACCCAACATAAATGTACAAGTTGACCACAAAAAAAACTAAAACTAAACCCATCGGTGAGCAAAGATAACCGAGCAGTAGACAAGCAACACCGAGCACTGGTGAAACAACCGACCGCCCAGGAGATAACCAAACACACTCAGTAACCAAAAGGAAACCAACCAACTACCAACCAACTTGGTCAAAGCAAGAACCCTACAATACAGACAAACTCCAAATTTTTTTGGGTGACATAGGATTGCCAAGGACCTGAGATGCTCCTGCATCAATTTCTACTATTCAAGATGAATTGAAGGTGGTTGTTGTTGTTAGTCGAACAAATATGGAGATCAATTCCAAAGGCCTCAATAAATTAAATTCTCAACTTAAAGTTCTATACGTCTTATAAAAAATCAACTTTGGATTCCCTTTTCTACTAAGAATGAAAAGGATTCAGTTTATTTCCCTAGCCCATCCACAAGACTTTGAAGCAAGGATAAGGGGACCACCCCTATTGTGAATATTGTAAATAGAGTTTGTAGTATAAATGAGAAGATTATGCATACAAATAAAAGTTTGATAAAAATTCTATAAGGACTTTGGGGTTTTGTTCACCTTTTTTATGTTCTCCAGTAGTTTTTAAGCATCTGGTTTCTTTTTATGGATGTTTCTTTTGTAATAGGGTTTTTGGTCGCTTCAAAATAAGTTTTCCTTTAATAAAAAAACACTACTCGAATGCATATAGAGTGTAAAATATAGGTACTTAGTCACTAGATGCAGAATATGAAATTATAATATATGAAGATTTATCTAGAGATATTTTCTCTTAAGTGGAAAACCAATAAAGATACCAATTGATTGGGATAATAGAAAATGTCAAAAGGAAATAAACCTCACTAGTATCTAGTTGAAAAAAAAATATGGAGTTTGATGGTGAATTGGATAATTTTATTTCATATTTTATTATTAAATGAAGCCTACTTGATGCAACTTTATTAGATTTCATTGATTATATCTCCCAAAAAACTTCCCTTGATTTGGTATTTTATCATGCAATTCTTAATTAACACTAACATTTTTTATTGAAGAACATCTTAAAATAGGGAAAATTTTGGGGTCAAGGTGTCTCAACCTCAAAATCCTAACATCATTTAATTAATTATTCTTGAATACTTATTTTATTAATTTTTAAAATATATTTTCATATCAAATTTTTATAAGTTCCTATTGTACATAATCACCTTCCACTTCAAAGGGTAAAGGGAAAGCATTTTTGGCAAGTACAACTAATTCAAAGGAATGCATCTTTGATTTAGGTGCCACATATCATATGGGTGCTACAAAGGAGCAATTATCTTCATTGAAACCATCTATGGTACCTCACATCTATGTAGGAGATGATACTCAAGTGGAATTTGAAGAAAGAGGGGAAGTTGAGATAGAAAATAGAGCTTTCAAATATGTTCTCTATGTTCCAAAACTTAGCACAAACCTCCTTTAAATTTACCAAATCACTCACCATGGAGGTGGAAAGAAAGTTGAGTTCCTACCTAATTTAGTTGTAGTAAAAAATCTTAAGGATGATTCTATGGTGGCAATAGGAAAAACAAATCAGGACACAAGGGTTTATTCATTTTCTCATGTTATACCTAAGACTCCTTCTCATGCCTTGTTGACACACTCAAATTCACAAAGTAAATGTTGGCATGAAAGATTTGGACATCTCAACTATCAATATCTTCAGTTGCTTAGAATCAAGAATATGGTCAAAGGTCTACCTCAAGTTAAGTATTCAGAGGGTGTTTGTTCAGGTTGTGAAATGGGAAAGCATCCTAAAGAGGAGTTTGACAAAGGGAAGTCTTGGAGATAAAAATTTTCTCTTGAGTTGGTTCATAGTGATGTAATGGGCCCATTTCCAATGTCATCATGTGGAAATTCTTGTTATGTATTCACCTTCATTGATGACTTTTAATGCTACACTTGGGTCTACTTTCTTGGTCACAAGAGTGAAGTGTTTGATAAATTTATCACCTTCAAGGCTCATGTTGAGAAGAAATTAGGGAAAGCCATCAAGATTATTCAAATAGACAATGAAAGGGAATATGTGAACTCAAGGCTTATAGACTTTTGCACACTTGAGGGTATTGATTTTCAACATTCAGTTGCCTACACTCCACAACAGAATGGTGTTGTAGAAAGGAAGAATAGGACCCTTAAGGAGATGGCCACTTGTATGATTCATGCTAAGTATCTTGATCAAGCTTTTTGGGATAAATATATATGTTTTTCCACTCATATCCAAAATAGAACTCCTCATAAAGCCTTGGATGGAGTTACTCCTTTTGAGGCTTAGTGTGTGTATTTTTGGAAAATGGAAGCACTTCCATTTAGGACCTAAGTGGTTTGCGGTCATGTTGAATACCTTGAATGGGTATTTAACTTGGATCTGGATTTTTCCCATATTCTACCCTATTTTCCACTTCTTCTTGACATAATTCTAGCATCTTGAATTGGAAACCTGAGATTCTTGACCTCATGGTCAAGGTCGACCTCTTAGGTCAAGGTCGACCTGACTCTGACCTAGGTCAAAGTTGACCTCAACCTTGACTTAGGTCAAATTTGACCTCGACCTTGACCTAGGTCAAAGTTGACCTTGATCTTTACCTAGGTCAAAGTTGACCTCAACCTTGACCATAGGGTTTAGGATCCTCAGGGTTGGGTTCCAGTTTTAGGGTTTCATGAAAATCTTGTCTTTTCCCCTGGGGCCACCGTTTCTCAAGTTAAGTATCAAATTCTCAAATTAATATTTGAGGTGGCCCTTTCTTGATCTTTGTATAGGATTCCTATTTTATTATTTGATATTATCCTTTCTTGAGTTTTGTGCCTAATGCTCAAATTAACTTTGGGGTTGGCCTTACCTCGAATTTTGTGACAAGGCTCTTAAATAATTATTTTTATTTCTATCTTAAGGGTGGACCCCTTCTAGATTTTTTTGTCAAGACTTTAATTTAGTTTCCTCTCTATGTACACCTCTCTAGAGTTTTGTGCCATGGACCCTTAATTATTGTTTTCTATGTGGCCTCTCTATAAGTTTGTGCCCTAGATTACTATAAAAAGGAGAGTTCCTCTCTCATTTTCTCCCTCAATCTTTCACATCTAGTTTCATGCTCAAGCACTCTCAAGAAAGAAGATCAAGTATTTAATCATTCAAGCCTTCAATAATTCAAGCATCCAAGATCCAATTCATCAAGGAGATCCATTGTTAACCATTGAAGGATTCAATCTCTATGGAGTCCTCTTGTTGAAGATTTCTCCATCTACATTCATCCAAGCCTCTTCCTATTCCAAGATCCATTCAAGATTGGTATTGAAGATCTAAATAAAATTGATTTGAGACATCATACACCCATTTATACATTCATTTGTACCATCCATACTTGTGGATTCAACGATTCAAATCCTCCACAAAGGGTTTTTAACATAAGAAAGATGAATTGTTCCATTTACTTTGTTTATCTCTCCAATTTAAATTCAATTTCAAGGTTAATTCCTAAATTGGGGTTTGAGTAAGGAAAACCCCTCCCCCCAATAAACAAAACCATTTTTCTTATAGGAACAGGTGTGGGATAGTGAATATCAGTGTAGATCTGGATACCCTTTTCGTTAAACTTCCAGAATCTGCCAATAGAATTTCCATCGGAGGAGTTTCAGGTCAAGGAAAACTTTCAGTGGGGGGTAAGATTGTACCCTAGGGTAAGATCTTACCCTGGTCTTGAGGTTATGGACAACCTTCCTCAGAAGAGACAAATATTTTTGGGTTTTGTAGATCTCACAGTTTCAATCTAGGGGCACAATAATTAATAGTTTATGAGATCATCTAATAGGGTTTTCAGCCAATTCTTTTCTGGAGGTAAGTACCTTTATTTATTCATTTTAGTATTAGCATTTCTACATTTACATTCCATGCCCTTATAATTCATATGTATGTGTGAAATATGGGTTTAGGGTCTCTTTGATGTACATTATTCTAAACCCTATTCATCCATTTTTTTACTCTTACATTTTGGTGAACACGCGATAGACAACTCTTTCTTTTTGGTGATAGATTTTCATTTTATGTTAGATATTACATGATTTATTTTATGCTCTTGCATTTATATTTCAAAAATTAAAAAAAAAAATTAAAAATGCAAAATTTCTTTCAAAATACAAAAATATTTACATTTTTCATGCTTGTAGTATTACTTTGTGTTCAACATGTATGATTTTTGTTTTGAATACTTTGATGATGTCTTTCTTACAAAAGATGATAGATCACTTAATGAGGTACATGGAAGTGAGGATGAAAATTGTTTGAATGAGATCTCCATTGATCTTATTCCTATTTCACCCTCCACCAAAACCTCTTCAATTGACCTTTACAAATATGAGTTAGGGATTGATGTTAATTCTTCTCCTAATGAGCCTACTTTAGAATATAATTTACCTTCTTTCCCCTTTAGGGATCAAGCTTTAGTGACTTATGGTGATCCTACAATGTTCTTTATTGGTAGGGATGATAATCCTCCTATTTGGGATGAACCTTTGGATTTGGATGTTGATTACTCTCTTCCTCATGAAACCATTATGGATGATCCCTTGGATAAAGACATTGATTTATCCCCTCCTCATGAAGAAGATTTGATACAAGAGGCTGATTTATTAATGGATGACATATTCATACATGATGGTGACTCTTTTTCTAAAACACACTCCCCTTATGCAGACATTTTAGTGAAATAAGGTGACATTATAGATGCTTTACCTCCATTTGGGATTCCTTCTAGTGATGAGACATTAGTGGATAATTTCCTTAATTCTCTCCATCTTAGTGATGATCTTATGGAGAATCAAGATCCTACCTCATCTCCTCCTAGGATGTCTTCTTTGCTTCCTTGTGAATCTATTTGTAGTGTTGAGACAACTAACATGGTTTATCCAGAACCTTTGCTAACTATCAAAGGTTGTCCTTGCATTGCTATTAAAGGTAAACCTATGGACTATTTAGAATCTTTCAATGATCAAGATTTGATAGTTCACACCTATCGTATAAGGAATAACCCTCAACCTAATTTGGTGGTTTCTACTTCTTTACCACCTTCTCAACCCATTCTTTCTCCTCCACTTCATCTTCCTAGCAAGGAGTATGATTTGATAAACCAATTATGCAATACCCCTGCCAAGATTTATTTATGGGAGCTTCTTCAAACTTCACCTACCTACTATGAAGCCTTGCAAAAATCTCTAGCAACTCTTCCCACTCCACCTCCTAATCAAGATAACATCAATACCTTCTTACAATGCATGCATGCTACCCCAGGTCCTCTTGACATTGTATTTACTCAAAAGGATTTACCTTCAAAAGAAGTTCAAAATCAATATGATGCACTTATGGTTGTTGTTAATATCAATAAAACTATCATTTGTAGGACCTTGATTGATAATGGATATAGGCTTAATGTTTGTAGCATGGATATGCTCAAAGCGATTAAAGCTGATCTTTCAAATATTCAACCTGACAATGTTCCTATACGTGGCTTTGATAACATTGCTAAGAACACTTTAGGCATAATTACCTTACCTATCAAAGTTGGTCTAGTCATCCTGAATACTCCTATTCATTTTATGACTAGACCTCTCAATTATAATATGTTAGGAATAGTCCCAAGAGATAACTAAGAGGGGGGGTGGGGGCCGTGGGGGGGGCGGGGGGTGAATCAGTTATCTACAAGTTTCAATTCTTTATCCAATTAAGTATACTTAAACTTTAAGCATAAACACAATGAAAGAACACTTGAATACAACACCAATATTTTGGTTACGGGGAAACCCAAATAGGTAAAAACCACGGTGGGAATTGACACCCACTAATAAACTACATTAGTGTATAATGATCCTTGTTATAAGATCTTACAACCCTTTTAGGAGTTTATCTTTACAATGAAATAAGTATAGTGACTTGGTCAAAGGTTAGACCCTCTTAGGAGTCTTTTATGATTGACCCTATTAGGGGTGAGGACGCACTTTCTGAGAGCTCATTTCTCAAAGGGGTGAAGGTTGCAACCTTCTGAATAACAAATACACATTATATTTGGATCTTGGTAAACTATGAGGTAGACCTATTGTCTTCATCAGTTCCAATGAATAACATATACTCTTTACTTGGTCACATATACCTTCTACTGATTGCTCAACACTTCACACTCTCTTCTCTACTCTTGTCTTTCAACTCTAAACCATATCTTAGCAATCACAAATGACTAGCTATAAATATATTCTATCTAAATGATATAATAAATTCATCCTATTAGAACCACCTTGAAGTCATATTAGAGAAACAATAACACTCTCCAATAACATTTTTGTCATCTCTACTAAGCACACAACACAAACTGGGACATGTCCAAATTAATAAGTGTAGACACATGCTACATACTATTAACTCTACCAATTTAACTGGTACTTTATCCTCAAGATAATTTACATCATACACTCTTAACCAAACCTTCTTAACTCTTCTCTAATCACTAATCCAAGCATGCATACCGAAATGATAGGCGCAACTCCTGTACCAAAATAATCTCTATTGGCTCTACTAGATAAACATAGGAAACTGTAGCTGGTGTATAGAGACTGCATAACTTCACTTCTACTACACATCAGACTCTGCATCCATGAATGGAGAAACACTAACATGTCTCCATTAGATATCCAAATGTGCAAGGCTCTATGATAACCGTACAAACAATCACACACATAACACTGCCTGTAACTCTGTCAGGAACACTGCTGACACAAGTTGCTACATAACTGCCTATATAAACAATTAACCTCTGCGTCCATGATATCATGCTGATAACATGTCAATGCTATATATACTCAAATATTACTGCATAAGTCTTCCACACATGCTACTTACCATATGTTGTCAACAATGACAAATATATGGTTAGCACTGGCTTGCTAGCAAATCTCCAACAATCTCCCCCTTTGG
Organism: Chamaecyparis obtusa; assembly: GCA_027943335.1. Taxonomy (NCBI): domain Eukaryota; kingdom Viridiplantae; phylum Streptophyta; class Pinopsida; order Cupressales; family Cupressaceae; genus Chamaecyparis; species Chamaecyparis obtusa. The sequence continues at coordinate 115,561 of BSBK01004966.1, read as the reverse complement.
CATTGATGGCAACATATGGAATGAAAAACACCACCAATCCAAATGACTAATTATTTTATAACATTCTCCATTTCCTCATAAAAAATCCTCCAAGGATGAATCCTCCATCTACTGAAATATTCTTTAATATTCTCCATTTCCTCAACTGAACTGCTTCCATGACTGAATACTACACCCTCTTGCTGCTATGTATTACTCCTCCTTAATTCTATATGTACTCCTTCTTTAATGTTGTTTTTCATGACTATATACTACTCCCCCTTTGACATCAATGGTAAAGGGCACCAAACATTTAACCTCTGGTACTACTCCTAAAGTAGAGTAGTCAACCATCCATCAGTTAGTGAGGACTGATGCTCTTTCCACTTTTTCTAAGAAGAATCAGGGAAGGGAATTACTCCCAGCTTCTCCCTAAGATACTCAAAAGTATCCTTTGGTAAAGGCTTTGTGAATATATCTTCTAGTTGTTCCTTTGTATTCACATAATCCAATTTGAATTCTTTCTCTACCACTTTCTCTCTTTGGAAGTGATACTTAATCTCTATGTGCTTTTTCTTTGCATGCATCATAGGATTCTTTGACATATTGATAGTGCTAGTGTTATCACAATGAATAAAAATAGGATAATCAATCTGAATTCCAAAATCCTTTATCATCTACTTGATCCAAATAATTGTAGAGCAATTCAAGGTTGCTGCAACATAATCTGCTTCTATTGTTGACTAAGAGATAAAATTCAGCTTCTTGCTTGTCCAAGTGACTAGTCTAACACCAAGAAATGCTGCTCCTCCTGATGTACTCTTTCTATCATCCATGCATCCTGCCCAATCTGCATCTGTATACACATGAAGCTCAACATTCTCTGAGTTAGGATACCATAGACCATAATATATAGTTCCTTGTAGATATTTGAATATTCTCTTTACTAGCATGAGGTGACTTTGTTTAGGCTATGCTGCAAATCTTTCAACTATGCCAATTGCATTAGAAATATCAGGTCTAGTTTGAGTAAGATATATGATTTTACCAATCATAGACTTTTACAATGTTATATCTACTATTGGAGAATCATCTTCTTTTGTAAGCTTGCATCCTGTTATCATAGGTACTATACCCACTGGCTTACAATCATCCATCTTGAACTTCTTCAATATTTATTTCACATACTTAGACCGATTAATGAAAATACCTTTCTCTGTTTGTTTTACATTTAATCCCAAAAAATATTTGATAGGTCCAATCATGCTCATCTCAAACTCGCTCTGTATTTCCTTAGCAAATTCTGCACTAAGTTTTTCATTACCCCCAAAGATAATGTCATCAACATATATAGCTACAAGTAGTAAACCTTCTATTGTCTATCTGATAAATAGATTACAATCTGTTGCTCCTTTCTTGAATCCAATTTCATCTTCAACTAAATCATCATCAGAAACTCCATCACCAACAGAGTAATATTCTTTTTTATACTTAGGCTTGTAGTCTGTTCTAAATTTCTTAACTCTTGTAGGACACTTAGACGCAAAGTGACCAATCTTATTACATGAGAAACATTTGAAAGGTAACTAACCTTCATACTTTCCTTTTCCTTTTCTTTCTTTCTTAGCAATCATAGAAATAATATCATCTATCTCTTTATCTTCATCTTCATCATCAAAATTACTAGAGGTGTTTAAAGATTTCTTACCATGGACTGATGTTGTAAAGGTTGTCTCACTTTTAGGCTTTGTCTTCAATCTTGAAATCTCAAAAGCTGAAATTTTGCTGATCAAGGTCTCTCTCTTGAAATTTGTTGTAAGCTGCATGGTCTCATCAAGGATGTTATTCTTCTTTTTATACTTTTTTGTAAGAGTAGTCATCAACTTATCCATAATGTCTTCCTCTGAGATTTCTCCACCATTGTTCCCGATTCCATCAACTGGTTCATTAATCCTTTGGTTGTAAGCTTTGATGTTTTCTTTGGGTAGCATCTCTAATGCATTGTATCTTTTCTTCCATGTCTTTCTGCGCACATTCTTTTCTTTTGTATCTCCTTCAAACATGTATTCTAGGTGTTTCCATATCTTGTAGGCTGTGTTAATTTTCTTTAACTCTGAAAACTCACTATCGGATAAGGCACAAATAAGGGATTCATTGGCTATTGAATTCTGATGGAAATTTTTTTTTGATTGCTAGTAGCATCATCCTTTTCAAGATCTTCTAGAGAGGGGATCTTAATATCTTTGATAGCCACTTAAAAAAATTCAAAAGCAATGCACTGCAAATGTATCACCATTTTGTTCTTCCAATCAGGATAGTTATCCCCGTCAAACTTAGGACTTTCTTTTCTAAAGAATACCATCTGATCAACCTCAAGCTATTAAACTTTCTCTCCGAGGCACTTGGCTTTGATACCAATTGTTAGGAATAGTCCCAAGAGATAACTGAGAGGGAGGGGGGGTGAATCAGTTATCTACAAGTTTCAATTCTTTATCCAATTAACTATACTTAAAATTTAAGCATAAACACAATGAAATAACACTTTAACACAACACTAATATTTTTGTTACGAGGAAACCCAAATAGGTAAAAACCTCGATGGGAATTGACACCCACTAATAAATTGCACTAGTGTATAATGATCCTTGTTAGAATATCTTACAACCCTCTTAGGAGTTGATCTTTACAATGAAATAAGTACAGTGACCTTGTCCAAGGTCGGACCCTATTAGGAGTCTTTTATGATTGACCCTGTTAGGGGTGAGGACACATTGTCAGAGAGCTCACTACTCAAAGGGGTGAAGGCTGCAACCTTCTGAATAACAAATACAAACTATATATGGATCTTGGTGAAATACAAGGTAGACCTATTGTCTTGATTAGTTCCTATGAATAATAGATACTCTTTACTTGGTCACATAGACCTTCTGTTGATGGCTCAACACTTTGCACTCTCTACTATGCTCTTGTGTTTCAACTCTGAACCATATCTTAGCAATCACAAATGACTTCCTATAAATATCTTCTATCTAAATGATATAATAAAGTCAAGCTATTAGAACCACCTTAAAATCATATTAGAGAAACAATAACACTCTCCAATAACATTTTTATTAGCTCTACTAAGCACACAACACAAACTGGGACCTGTCCAAATTAATAAGTGTAGACACACACTACATAATATTGACTCTACCAATTTAACTGGTACTTTCTCCTCAAGCTAAATTACATCATGAGCTCTCAATCAAACCTTCTTAAATATTCTCTAATCACTAATCCAAGAACAAATACTAAATTGATGGGCGCAACTCCTGTACCGAAATAATCTTTGTTGGCTCTTCTGGATAAACATAGGAAACTATAATTGGTGAATAGCGACTGCATAACTTCACTTCTACTACACATACGACTCTGAGTCCATGAATGGAGAAACACTTGTTAGAAAGTAAAGTCCACCAAGATAACTAAGAGGGGGGGGGGGCGTGAATCAATTATCAGATAATTATAACTTTTAACATCTTCAACAACATTTAACCATGTAAGCAGTGCAATTACAAACCATACAAAGATATTCATACACAATAAAACAATAATACAAGATATGTTGACTAGGGAACCTCTTGATCAAAGAGTAAACCCCGGTGGGAATGATGCCCATAAAAGATGCACTAATATGAATATTCCTTGTGAGAGGATGGAATCTATTAGGAGTCTTATAAAATAAATTCAGTACATATAAATCCCTATTAGGAGATTATGAATCCCTGTTAAAAGATTCTAACCCTGTTAAGAGTTATGGAAGACAAAAGGACCCACTGCCCAAACAGCTTCAGGGTAAGATCACTGAACACACTGTCCAAATAACCTTAATATTATTTAGCTGAATAATATGAAATATGTTACCTCCTTACTATGCCAAACTGCACTCACTACTACACCAGATCTCTGTACTTCGCATGTCTTCCTTCACAATTTTGCTTTCACAATCTCTTACGCTCTTTTCTTCACTTCATGCTTACATTCAAATGCAACCAAACCATGCTCAAAATTCTTTCCCATTTTTACTACATACAATAAGGAAAAACATTCCTTCCTTTATACCACACTCAAATAATTACAAATGAGTTGGCACACAATTAAAAAATAAAAGTTTCCATACGCTACATCAAAATTACATAAAACTGTCAGCTTCCAAATGCAATATCTCTTCACTCGTGTGACCTCAAATTTTGCACTATGAACCAAATCACCATCAATGTGTCTCAAACTTTCCTTTAACTACGCAAAACAAGATTCCATCCTGATTAGGAGATATCATCCGATTTTCACAAACCGCTACTCAGGAACACTGCCTGAATACTACTTTTACCAAAATACTCATAACTTTCATGAATCAATGAATTACTGTCTGTGCTCTTAACCATAGACATATAATATATCAAAGAGTATAACCTCAACATCACATATCTCCAACTACAATATCCCACGTCCGCTAATCAAAACATTGTTTTCTTCTCTGCTAGTCTCCAAAAGATCACTGTGTTGACATCAATGACAATCATAGTCATGAATGCAACAACACCTGTTATAAAATGACTACCAACATCCATCATTCATTCCTAACAATCTCCCCCATTGGCATTGATGGAAACATAGATGAAAAACATCCAATGTTCCAAAAATCCAATACTGCAACACTGCCGCATTGATGCTCTGAAAATTCTTCAAATCCTCTTCATCAATCAAATTTTTCTTTGTTATCATGTTTAGTTCTCTCATATTGTTTTTATCATATTTTTTTTCATGCATACTTCTCCCCCATTGACATCAATGACAAAAGTTTCATCACTATGTCAACAACAACTCAATGTCAAAAGACACTGTTCATAAAATAAATTCACAAGAGTCCTCACGACTCAACTCAGATACACATACTCCCCCATAGAGGAAGTACCAACATCCAATCCAGAAAAAGATAGGGTTCATATACCACTAGACGGATGCAATCAACTACATCATTACTCAAAAGTAGGCTGGGGCATAACCCCAAGCATACCTCTCAGATACTCAAATGTATCCTTAGGAAAAGGCTTTGTAAATATGTCTGCTATCTATTCCTTTTTGCTTAGGTACTCTAGTTTGACTTCTTTTTTAGCAACTTTCTCTCTTACAACATGATACTTAATCTCTATATGCTTAGTTTTAGAATGCAATATAGGATTCTTAGACATACTGACTATGCTTGTGTTGTCACAATGTATGACAACAGGCTCAACAAATTTAATTCCAATATCCTTCAGCATCTGCTTCATCCAAATTATCTAGTTACAATTGTTTACTGTTGCTACATATTTTTCTTCTGCTATACTCTGTGAAATACAATTTTGCTTCTTGCTCAACCAGGAAACCAATCTTCCTCCAAGCAAAAAGGCTCCACCACTGGTGCTTTTCTTATCATCAACACTACCTCCCCAATCAACATCTGTATATGCACATAGGGTAAAATCATCAGATTTTTCATACCATAATCCATAATCCATTGTGCCTCTTAAATATCTCAATATCCTCTTTATTGCTGCATAATGTGACTCTCTAGGTTCAGGCTGAAATCTTTCTACCATTCCAACTGAATTTTGTATATCTGGTCTAGTGTGTGTTAAGTACTGCAATCCTCCAATCATGGATCTGTATTTCTTCTGCTCAACTACTGGTGTTTCATCTTTGCTCGATAGTTTGTGTCCTATAACCATAGGTGTTCCAATTGGTTTACAGCTCTCCATTCCAAATCTTTTCAGCAAATCATTCAAGTACTTTGTCTGGCTAACAAAGATACCATCATTGTTCTATGTTATCTGTAATCCCAAAAAGTATTTCATCTCACCAATCATGCTCATTTCAAATTCAGTCTTCATTTCATCAGAAAATTTGTCACTAGCTTCATCTTCTCCTCCAAAGATAATGTCATCAACAAAAATAACTATAACTAACAATCCATTTTCAATTTCTTTTGTGTATAGATTACTATCTACTATTCCTTTAGTAAATCCCAATTTCAACAAATACTTATCCAATCTAGCATACCAGGTTCTAGGTGCTTGCTTTAGTCCATATAATGCTTTCTTTAGTTTACATACCATATCTCCTTCTCAAGTCAAAGGAAAATCTTCAGGCTACTAAATGTAGACTTCACATCCATCTGATACACTTTGAATATCTTAAAAGTTGGATAAGCCAAAAACATTCTCACTGCTTCAAGTCTTGCTACTAGTGCAAAGGTTGCTTCATAGTCAATTCCTTCTTGCTGCGAGTATCCCTTACATACTAATCTTGCTTTGTTTCTTACTACTTCTCCTTGTTCATTCATCTTGTTTCTGAATACCCATTTAGTTCCAATCACATTCTTGTCTTTAGGTCTAGGAACCAATTCCCATGTCTTATTATTTTCAATTTGATCTAGTTCTTCTTTCATAGCATTAATCCAATGTTCATCTTCACAAGCTTCATTAGTAGATTTAGGTTCAATTTGAGAAATCAAACATAAATGTACCTTATTTCTAGTCATAACTCCTTTGTACAAACTTCCAATAACTTGTTCAATAGGATGATATCTAGATAGATACCTGTTCGGTGTCATAGTCACAGATCTTGCTTCAACTGTAGATTCTTCTTTAGATTCTTCTCTAGTTTCTTCTATAGTATGATTCTCATTCAACAATTCATTGTCAGTCTCATAGAATAATTCAGTAGTTTCAATGTTAGGCTAAGGATTAACTTCTTCATCAGATTCATAATCAAGCATTCTTTCTTGAATTTTAAACTTCTCATCAACTTTAACATTTGTGCTCTCAACAATAGTTTTAGTTCTCTTATTGTAACATCTATATTCTTTGCTCTTCAAAGAATATCCAAGAAAAATACCTTCATCACTTCTAGGATCAAACTTTCTAATATCATCATCTCTCTTTATATAACATTTACTTCCAAAATTTTTGAAATACTTAACTGAGGGTGCATGTCCAAACCATAATTCATAAGGTGTCTTGTTTGTGTCTACTCTAATTTATACTATGTTCATTGTATATACTGTTGTATTCACTGCTTCCCTCCAAAATGTCTTCACCAAGTCATTCTCAAATAACATAGCTCTTGCTACTTCAGTTATTGACCTGTTTCTTCTTTCTGCAATACCATTTTGTTCAGGTTTTCTAGGGGTTGAAATCTATCTCTTAATACCATTCACTTCACAAAAGGTGTTAAACTCTCTAGAAATAAATTATCCACCTCTATCAGATATCGAACATTTAATCTTCATTCTAGATTCATTCTCAATTTTATTCTTAATGATCTTAAACTTATCAAATGCTTTAGATTTTTCTTTTAGAAATACAATCCACACCATTCTTGTAAAATCATCAACAAGAATCATAAAATACCTTTCTCCATAGAATCCTCTAGTCCTGGTAGGACCGCTCAAGTCTGTATGAACAATCTCCAACTTCTCTGCTAATGTGAATTTCTTACTAGGAAATAAACTTCTCTTCTGCTTAGCCATCACAGATTCTTTGCAAATCATGTTAGTAGGCTTCATAATTTTAGGCAAATCCCTTACTGCAAGTTTAGTACTCACTTTCACAATGTTATCAAAGTTTATATGACAAAAATTTCTATTCCATAACCAACTGTCATCAATTTTAGTAATAAAGCATGTCATCTCAGTAGGATTCAACTAAAATACACTACCTCTGGTTCTAGATCCAGTTCCAATTAGATTTCCATCTTTATCCTTTATCACACAAGTTTTCTCAGTAAACCAAACTTGATATCCCTTATCTACTAACTGTCCAACACTCAAAAGATTATGTTTCAATCCATCAACAAAGTAAACATCATCAGTATTAGTCTTTCCATCAAGAGTAATAGATCCTATACCTTTAATCAAACAAGCTTCATTGTTACCAACTCTAACAACTCCATCATAATTGTTAAACTTTATGAACTTCTTCATATCTCCAGTCATATGATGTGAACAACCATTGTCTATAATCCAATCAACTTTCTTTTCAACTTGGGAAACTAATGCTTTTTCTTCTTTAACATCAGATTTGGAATTTTCTTCTTTAATTGCTACAAATCCTATTTCATCATTATTCTTAGTATCACTTTCACTCAAAGTTCTTTCTATACTAGCTTCAAGATCTTCATCATTAGCATAATAACATTCCTTAGATCTTCTAGGCTTGAAATTATTTCGATACTTCTTAACTATCTTAGGACATTTAGATGCAAAATGACCATATTCTTGACAAGTCCAACATTTAAAAATTTTCTTACCATCTGGTTCTCTTTTCACAAGCAAGGGAATACCTTCTTCAATCTTCTTATCTTCTTCATTTCTAGATCTAGTGCTACTAGCATAATCTCCACTCACACTGGTACTTCTTGACAAAGTAGGATGAATACTAAGAGCACTGAATGTTGTCTCCATTCTAGGTAAGTCTCCTGATAACATCAAATTCATCTTTGCTGCTTCCAATCTTCCAAGAAGAGTCTCTCTTGTAAAGTTTGTAGTACAAGGTATAACTTGTTCAATCATCTATGTTGTCTGCTTAAATACAAGAGTCAATGTCCTCAAAATTTTCCATATCACTTCATTCTCTATCTTTGATCCTCCAAAATATTTTATCCCTGCAACAATTTCTGACTTTCTACCAATATAGCTTCTAACAGATTCATCTTCCATCATTCTAATATCTTCAAATGCACATATCCAATTATGTAATCTAGCTCTTTTTGCATGTTCATCACCTTCAAAAGTAGAGTGTAAAGCTTTCCAAATTTCATTAGATTTCTTAAAAAATTTTACTTGACTGTATTCATTCTCTAAAAGTGCTATCAAGAGTGCTTCTCTTGCAAGTATGTTACACATGAATAGAACTACCTCATCTTTAGAACTTGTTTCAAGTTTGTCTTCTTCAATTATAGTCCTATCATTGTTTGTAATCAACCAATAGCCTGGTCCTAAACACAATAGATGAAATGCCCCCTTTCTGATTTTATATGTTATTTAAAGCCTCTAATCAAATTTTTAAATCCAACAACCAATATTGCAAAAGATCAACCAATTTCTCAATAAAACCCAAATCGGTTATGCTCGAAATAGTGCCAAAAACTTCACAGCTTCACATATTATTGAAAAATATGAAAGTAGACATTTTTATAGAAATTTTTCCAGAATAATGGCCTACAAAATGAAATTTATATATTTGCAAATAGTTTACGCAACAGCTCCAAAAAGGAGGACAAAAACAATGCTCATCGGGCTCCCGAAAATAACACAAAATAGCTCAGAAACACTACAAAACACTAATAATCTATCACAGAAGTATAACCATGAACCAATACATATATTCAGATCTATTTTAACATCAAAATTTCTGCAATACAGTAGCAAACCAAGCTGATATGAAATACTCAACCAGAAACATCAAACTCTTACAAGAAACACACCCGAAAACTCAGAAATTTGTACTATTCAGCACAAGGGAAAACTCTGCATGGGCTTGCACATAGAATGGCCTCAAAATCCCATCCTTAGCCTTCCTAGAAACCTACAAACTCCTATCCTTGGGTCTCCTTCTCCATAGGTTTGGCAACCTTTGAAGAACAACAAAGCAATGAGCAAAAATCAAGTTCTAGAATGAGCCTGAAATGCTTCCAACCCACTTTTAAAGAGGGCATAACCCTAACTCACGACCAAGAGAGGAAAATTACATATATTTTAATAGTATTTAACATTTATTATTCCATTGGTTTCCCAATATTAACCCCCTTCCCTGAAACTTTACTTTTTGAGCCTGCCAGCCCTAGCAAAAGTTATTATTTTTAATTATTTGAAAAGGGGACATGACAAGTCCTCCCTCCCAAATATTTCTTGTCCTCAAGAAATGAAGGTTGGGATGCTCAAGAATATGGGCTCCTTCCCAAGTTGCATCATCCAATGGTAATCCTTTCAATTTGACCAAATGCTCTGTGATGCTCCTATTTCTCAATCTTTTCTCTCTTGTATCCAAAACCTCTTCTGGTATTAAGACTAATTTCCCTTCATCATCAAGAGGTGGTAATTCTATAGATACTATGGTTTTCTGGCCTAGAACCTTCTTTAGGAAAGAGACATGGAAAACATTATGTATTTTTCTATTTGGTGGGAGCTCCAATTCATAAGATACCTCTCCTACCTTCCTGATGATCTTATAAGGCCCATAGAACCTTGACTTGAGCTTCTCTGCCCCACTCCTCTTCAAGGTGCTTTTCTTATATGGTTGAAACCTAAAAAATACCAAATCTCCCATCTCAAAAGATCTTTCAATCCTTTTCCTATCAGCGTACAACTTCGGTTGGTTCTGTGCATGTTGTAGATTATCCTTGAGGGACCTTATTATGTCTTGTCTTTGCTTAATGAAATCACTTGTTGCAGGTACTCTGCTATCTGAAAGTACTAGATCAACAAAGGAAAGGGCATCATAACCATAGAGATAATGAAAAGGAGGCATACCAATAGACATGTGATGAGATGTATTATAACAATACTCCCCTAGGTGCAACCATTTCACCCAAGCATGTTGTTGATTTGAAACATAGTTCCTCAAATATCCCTCTATCCATTTATTAACTATCTCTATTTGTCCATCTATTTGAGGGTGATATCTAGTACTGCAAGTAAGTTTAGTTCCTATCAAATGAAAGAGCTCCTTCCAAAAAGAGCTGAGGAATCTACTGTCCCGGTCACTGACAATGTTTCTAGGCAAGCCATGTAACCTAAAAATTTCCTTGAAGAACAATTCTGCCACTTGTGATGCCTTGAAATCAGATGTGATGGGAAAAAATGTGCATACTTAGTTAGTCTATCTACCACCACATATATGCAATCCCTACCTTGAACCTTGGGCAACCCAGTGATGAAGTCCATGGAAATACTTTCCCATTTTTGTTCAGGAATAGGAAGTGGTTGCAACAATCCTGTAGGAAAAAATTTCTCACTCTTGTTTTGTTGGCATACCATGCATTCCTTAATGTGTATAAGGACATCCTCCTTCATACCCTTCCATGAAAACCACTCTTGAAGTTTCCTGTATGTCTTGAAGTATCCTTGATGACCAGCCAAAGGTGTGTCATGAAAGGCCCTCAATATCCTTTCCTTAGTTTTTGATCCTCGCACTAAGAAGATCCTGTTCTTGTAATAAATCAATTCATCAATAAATTGGTACCTATTATCATCCACTAACTTATCCAAAATCTTGTTGGCAAAGGAATCTTTATCATACTATGAAATTATGGAGACTTTCCAATCAGCGGAGATAGATGTTAAGGAACACAAAGTGGGCTTTCTTGAGAGAGCATCAACAACCACATTATTATTTCCTTTCACATATTCAATATCAAAATCATAAGCTTTCAATTTACTTAACCATTTTTGTTGATGATCATTCAAATCCCTTTGGTTCAAGAAGAACTTGAGGCTATTATGATGTGTCTTTACAATGAATCTCCCACATACCAAATATTGTCTAAACTTATGAAGTGCATGCATGATTGCCAACATTTCCTTATCATAGATGGAGTAACCTTTCTCTGATTGATTTAATTTTCTACTCTCAAATGCTATTGGATGTTCCCTTTAAGTTAGGAAAGCCCCTATACCTTCTCCAGAAGCATCACATTCAACAACAAAAGGTAAAGAGAAATCTATAATTGCAAGCACAGGGCATGAACTCATTACCTCCTTAAGCTTATCAAATATTTTTTGTGCCTCTTCTATCCAAATAAAAGCTCCTTTCTTTGTCAAATAAGTCAAGGGGGAAGAAAGATGAGAAAATCCCTTGACAAACCTCCTATAGTAGCTACACAACCCAAATAAACCTCTCAACTATGTAAGATTAGTAGGTGGAGGCCAATCCAAAATCGCCTAAATTTTTTGTTGATCAACCTGTACTCCCTTAGAACTTATAATATGTCCCAAATGTAGGATCTTAGTCAAACCAAACTCACATTTAGATAGCTTAGCATAGAAGGATTGCTGCTCCAAGATTTCCAAAACAATGTCTATGTGCTCTAGATGCTCTTTCCATGTTGTACTGTAAATCAAGATATCATCAAAGAACACCAAAACAAATTTCCAAAGATGCTTTCTGAATACATTATTCATACAAGATTGGAATGTTTTTGGTGCATTAGTGAGGCCAAATGGCATAACAAGAAATTCACAGTGCCCATAATGACATCTGAAAGCAGTCTTTTCCACATCTTCCCTCCTCATGCGGATTTGATGGTACCCTGATGTTAAGTCAATTTTTGAGAAGTATACAACACCATGTAACTCATCAATGAGTTCATCTATGCATGGTATGGGATACCTATTTTTTATGATCTTCTTGTTTAGAGCCCTGTAGTCTATACACATTCTCATTGTACCATCCTTTTTCTTGACAAGTACCACAGATGATGCAAATGGACTAGAGCTAGGCCTTATGAATCCCATGTCCAGGAGTTCCTTAATAGTTTTTTCTATTTCTTCCTTGTAACCTCTTGGATGATGATATGGAATTGTTATAACTGGTTTGGCACCCTGTTCTAACTCTATAACATGCTCAAAACCTCTATCTAGTGGTTATCCTAGAGGCAAATCATTAAAAACTATACTATGCTTATCAAGAATATTTTGAATTTCAAAATGGAAATTACCTTGATTCTTTTGACAGCTTGTTGGATGGATTACAACTCCTGCTACCCATGCTACTTGTCCTCTTCTAAAAGTCCTCTCCATCCTCTTTGCAGTGACCACCGTAGGTGCTCCATTTGATAGGCCTCTCAATAAGACTTCTTTCCCATTGGAATGAACTTTAAACTCCATAGTTTGATGGTTCATGTAATAGCCTCCAATAGAGTGCAACCATTGAACACCCAATACAAGATCTATCTCCCCAATGCCAACAACATAAAAGTCATCACATAACTCATAATCTCCTAAGGTCATCCTAAGTTGTTTCACCACCTGTGTGCAAGGCATAGTGAATCCATCAGCTACAGTAACATTGAATCCTTCAAAATCTTCTACTTTAAGCCCTCTTCTCATGACAAATCCCTCATCAATAAAATTGTGAGTTGCTCCGCTATCAAGAAGAACTCTCAACCTTTTCCCTGCTAGTACCCCTCAAATTCTGAAGGGATGGTATCTTGGGACTCCTGATAATGTTGCTAAAGTGCCATCCTTGCTGATTTCTTTTCCTTTCTCTTCTTCTTCCTCCTCCTTAGTGTCATGAAATTCCTCATGCTCATCTGAATCAGATTCTGAAGCGACTTCAATATAGTGCACTTGACCTTTCCCCAAACATCTGTCCCAGAACCCATGGCTCTCTACAAGTGAAACAAAGATTTTTCCTTTGTAATTCACTCCCAGTCTCTTCATCTTCCTTCTTTTTTGCTACATTTGTCACATTCTTTGGTGGTGGTGGTGGAGAAGTCTTTTTCTAAAAATTCCCCTTATGTTGCCAAAGATTTGGGGGTTTTTTATTAGTGACTAGTTTCATAGGCACACAAGTTTCAAGTTGCAAGCTTCTTTTGATAGCTTCCTGTAAGGCTGAGGGTGAGAAAGCCTTAACCAAACCCTTAACAGAATCTTCCAAACCATCAAGAAAAAGATAAACAATCCTCTTTTCACTCATATCAGGTACCATAACAGCCACTTTTTGAAACTCTTCTACATACTCATTAACTGATTTGGTTTGCCTTAACTTTGATAATTCTTTAAAATATTCTTCATCATCCTTGAGATCAAATCTATCTATCACTCTTTGACTAAAATCATCAAATGTAGTTACCTGATCATGACCTTGAGTAGTCATTCTATGATACCACCAATCATAGGCTGCATCTTCCAAGTGTAGACTTGCAAATTGAATGGCATCAGTCTCCTTCATGGGGTTAAGTGTGAAGAAGGTCTGTAATTTTTGTAGCCGTGCTCTAGCTGAAATATTTTTTGTTCCATCAAAATTCGGTGCTATAAACTTGCTTATTTTATTTTTTAGCTCTCTTCCACTTATGTCCTGCTCCCTCCTATACTCTTTCTTGGGCATCAAAGTGTTCACCATATCCACATATTCTCTAAAAGGAATTGAACTGTGAAAGTCATCATCTAAGCCATTGTAAGTAGCTCTTAATGCAATCAAGTTACCTGTAACCTCTTCCATAGGACTAAGGGCTGGATTTGGTACTGGTGGCTCATCTGTAGGCAAGAAAATAGTTTTTGTTGATTTAGAGAGTGTGGGTTTTAGATTTCTTGGCTCCTCTAAAGTGCTCCCTTTCTCATTAGTAGATACAACTCCTTGGAGTTTTTCTGTCAATAAACGCCAAGCCTCTCTAGTTTCTGTCAAACTATCCACTGTTTGCTTCTGAGTATTCTAGATGTCCTAGAAGAATTTTTTTTCCATCTCATCTGGGTCAGCCATGCTTGTTACTTCCTTTTATTTTTTACTTTTATTTTCAACTGGAGGTTTGATCAAAATTTCTTTATTCTTTTCTTACTGCAAATATCTCTTTTCTCTTTCACTTAGTTGCATACAAACTTCTACAAACCCTCAGGCTGGCAAGATCATAGCTCTGATACCACTAAAATGTCCCCTTTCTGATTTTATATGTTATTTAAAGCCTCTAATCATATTTTTAAATCCAACAACCAATATTGCAAAAGATCAACTAATTTCTCAATAAAACCCAAATTGGGTATGCTCGAAATAGTGCCAAAAACTTCACAGCTTCACATATTATTGATAAATCTGAAAGTAGACATTTTTATAGAAATTTTTCCAGCATAATGTCCTACAAAATGACATTTATAGATCTGAAAATAGTTTACGCAACAGCTCCAAAAAAGAGGACAAAAACAATGCTCATCGGGCTCCCGAAAACAACACAAAATAGCCTGGAAACACCACAAAACACTAATAATCTATCACAAAAGTATAACCATGACCCAATACATATATTCAGCTCTATTTTAACATCAAAATTTTTTCAATACAATAGCAACCCAAACTGATATGAAATACTCAATCGGAAACATCAAACTCTTACAAGAAACACACTCGAAAACTCACAATTTGCTCTGTTCAGCAAAAGGGAAAACTCTACATGAGCTTGCACATGGAATGGCCTCAAAATCCCATCCTTAGCCTTCCTAGAAACCTACAAACTCCCATCCTTGGGTCTCCTTCTCCACAGGTTTGGTAGCCTCTGAAGAACAACAAAGCAATGAGCAAAAATCAAGTTCTAGAATGAGCCCGAAACGCCTCCAAACCACTTTTAAAGAGGGCATAACCCTAACTCACAATCAAGAGGGGTGAATTCCACATATTTTAATAATATTTAACATTTATTTTTCGTTTGGTTTCCCAATATTAACCCCCTTCCCTGAAACTTTACTTTTTGAGCCTGCCAACCCTAACAAAAGTTATTATTTTTAATTATTTGAAAAGGGGACATGACAATAGATGTGTCTTCATCTTTTCTTTCTAGCTGTTAAAATTTAATCCATCAAACTTAGGGCTTTCTTACCTAAAATTGGCTATGGATATCCTTAAGCTGTTAAACTTTTCTTTCAAGGACCTGCTGCTCTGATACCAATTGTTAGAAAGTAAAGTCCACCAAGATAACTAAGAGGGGGGCGTGAATCAGTTATCAGATAATTATAACTTTTAACATCTTCAATAGAATTTAGCCATGTAAGCAATGCAATTACTAACCATACATAGATATTCATACACAATAACATAATAACACAAGATATGTTGACTAGGGAACCTCTTGATCAAAGAGTAAACCCCGATGGGAATGATGCCCACAAAAGATGCACTAATATGAATATTCCTTGTGAGAGGATGGAATCTGTTAAGAGTCTTATGAAATACATTTAGTACATATAAATCTTTGTTAGGAGATTTTGAATCCCTGTTAAAAGATTCTAACCCTATTAAGAGTTATAGAAGACAAAAGGACCCACTGCCCAAACAGCTTTAGGGTAAGATCACTAAACACACTGTCCAAATAATCTTAATATTATTCAGTAGAATAATATGAAATATTTTACCTCCTTACTATGCCAAACCGCACTCACTGCTACACCAGATCTCAATTCCAGATCTTTGTACTTCACATGTCTTCCTTCACAAATTTGTTTTCACAATCTCTTAGGCTCTTTTCTTCACTTCATGCTTGCATTCACATGCAACCAAACCATGCTCACACTTATTTCACATTTCTAATACTTACAATAAGGAAAAAAATTCCTTCCTTTATACCACACTCAAATAATTAGAAAATGAGTCGCCACACAATTACAAAATAAAAGTTTCCATACGCTACATAGAAATTACACAAAACTGTTGGCTTCCAAATGCAATATCTCTTCACTTGTGTGACCTTGAAGTTTTCACTTTGAACCACATCACCATCAATGTGTCTCAAACTTCCCTTTAACTGCGCAAAAATAGATTCCATCCCGATTAGGAGATATCATCCGATTTCCACAAACCACTACTCAGGAACACTGCCTGAATACTACTTTTACCAAAATACTCATAACTTTCATGAATCAATGAATTACTATCTGTGCTCTTAACCATAGACATATAATATATCAAAGAGTATAACCTCAATATTGCATAGCTCCAACTACAATATCCCACGTGCACTAATCAAAACATTTTCTACTTCTCTGCTAGTCTTCAGAAGATCACTGTGTTGACATCAATGACAATCATAGTCATGAATGCAAAAACAACTATTACAAAATGATTGCCAACATCCAACATTCATTCCTAACAACACTAACATGTCTCCATCACATATCCAAAGGTCTAGGGCTCTATGAAAATGGTATAGACAATCACACATAGAACACTGCCGGTAACTGTGTCAGGAACATTGCTGACACAAGCTGCTACATAACTGTCTATACAAATAATTAACCTCTGCATCCATGATATCATGTTGATAACATGTCCATACTATATATACTCAAAGCTTACTGCATAAGTCTTCCATGCATGCTACTTACCATATGTTTTCGTCAATGACAAACATACAGTCAGCACTAGCTTGCTAGCAAATCTCCAACATAATATTTTTTTGGGTAGACCTTGGTTGCATGAGATGCATGCTATTCCTTCCACCCTTCATCGTAAAGTCAATTTTATTCATAGAAACATGATTTATACACTTCATGCAGATGATGTGCTAGATCCTTGTTTGAATATTCAAACCCACACTACTCGTATTCCTAATAGTAATCCTTGTTTGTCTAGTGCTCTTCTTGGTCAACTTTATAGGTCAACTTTACACCTCTTCCATCAGATCCTTACTTTCCCAAGCTCGGCAACTTAACCATTTGTCTTTAGTTGCGCAGTCGTGCGGTCATCTACTTAACCACCCTAGGAATCCTGATTTACATTTTAGATTAGTCGCATGATCGCAAGGCACTTTATTAACCCTTGCGATCATGCAACCGCAGTCTCTCAGCCATGGTCAACAGTCGCAAAACCCCTTTGAAAGGTCCTCGGTCACATTACCAGCCAGCAACCAATCACAATCTAGCACCTCAGTAGCATTGGCACCATGGATCCACCTCACAACTCCGTAACCATGACATTCTCTTAATAGTTGTCGCATGATCACATAGCTAGGAAAAGGGTTATGTGAACATGCGACACACTACCACGTCACCCCTTTACCTTGCCGCATAACCACTGCCATTGTGAGCTTGACACAAAGAGTTTGTCACATGATCGCATAGCATGAAAATAGCTCATGCGATCATGCGACAGACCGTGAACCCATTAGAAAATAGGTCCCACCGACAACTGGCACATCGAGAACATCCATGTCACCGCTCGTAGCTAATGTAGAGTGCACACGTTGCAACAAAATTGACAGCAGACCCACCTTAA
Source organism: Chamaecyparis obtusa (assembly GCA_027943335.1). Lineage (NCBI taxonomy): Eukaryota > Viridiplantae > Streptophyta > Pinopsida > Cupressales > Cupressaceae > Chamaecyparis > Chamaecyparis obtusa. The sequence goes on along the minus strand of BSBK01004966.1, from coordinate 97,583 downwards.
TCCTTCGTGCCCAAATCCTAGATCAATGGACATCCCATGATCTCATGACATGAGAATATTCCTTGCACTTATACGTCGTTCGTAGATTAAAAGGTTTTGAAGACCCGGAGCCCACGTCTCATAGCAACCAATTGAAAACTGACACATCAGCACTAATCTGACACTAGTCCACGTGTACCACCATTTAGAAGCAGGGCCCACCAATATGAGATTGCACGATAGAGGCAAACTCATAGTCACGAGAAGGAAAGGAATATTCTTCTTTTATTTAGAGATTGAGCAACTAACAGGACATGAAAAACTAGGCCCCACAAGATAGGTGGCAGTCGGTTGCAACTTCATGAAGAGTAAATATCTCGCAAATTTTCCATGCGAACATGCGACAACCACTGATTCTGATCAAACCTTAATCACACCAAACAACCAAGATGAACTAGGTCCCACCAACTAGTCATAGTTGCACAGATAGGGAATGCCGACAAATAGGGAAGAAGTGTGAGATCAAAAACATCCAGGGTTTTCACATTAATACAAAGGTAATAGAGAAATGTGGAAACATCAAGGGTTTTATGCTTAGATAGTTTTTGGAACCCTGCGACATGAAAGAATTATTTCCAGCAGACCTTGAAACATGAATATCTCCCTGGTTTCAACACTTTAGGTTATGCACTCTTAACCTGATCTTGGAAACACAAAGAACTATTTTATACTAAGAGCGCAAACCATGAAACTTCATAAATCCAGCTCGCCGATGAAAATTGTGTCAGAACTAGGGCAAAGCAATTCACTTGGGTTTTCTGCATATTAGGAGGTGTGATCTAAAATAGAGCATGGTGATATCAAGAACAATGAGTGGCTGAGGGCGCAAGCGATGAAACCATGTTGTTCTGTTTCTTCCACCATCAACTAATCCAACTCCTATCTGCGAAGTGATTCATTTTGAAGTTGTACTTTTCACATTAACTTTGGTGGATTTGACTAGGGAGCCAACCATTGGAGATTGATCTAACGTGTATTCCATCTACTGCTTGATTTGCTAGCTCATCCGCTTTGCCATTGCCTTCGCAGTAGATGTGATTAGCAGTTGAAGATTCAAATTTTGAAATCAAGCTTAATATGTTTTCTAAATAGGATTGAAGTTTCCAATTTGAAATGGACCCTATCCTTATTGCATTTATAATAATCATTGAATCTCCTTCTATTTCAATTCTATTAAGATTAAGTTCTCTGGCTAGAACCAAACCGTGATAAAGAGCTTTTATTTCTGCTACATTGTTAGTGTTCGGATTTAATGGCTGAGCTAATTGAGCAATAATTTGGCCATCTGTTGAATGAATAATACAACCCACCCCAGAATGACTCGAATTTCCTCTTGATGCCCCATCAAAATTTAATTTAACCCAGCCTAGAGAAGGAGATTTCTAGACACATGTCAATCTATGGAAAGAGCTACCTTTGCTACCTCTACCAATAATGGTAGGCGTTTTCAATCCATGCCAGCTTTTTAACATCCTATCATCCCAACTGGTGTAAAATTTATGAATGGTTGATAATGTCTAACTCCTGGAATTCATGATCTCCACTATAGCTACCTCAATTCTATTCAATAGCTAATTCATGTTCAATGCTTCTCTTGGAATAATCTCCTATTCCTTTCCTTCCATAATTCCCATAGAAGTATTGATGGGGATATGATCCAAAGTTTTCCACATAAGCTTTCTTTAAAGAGAGATGGCCAAGTAATAAGGTGTGATTGCAGATCTTGTGGAGAAGCAGCTATCCAATTCAATTTTGAGTGTAACCAATCCCAACATTCCGCTAAAAAATGACAAGAGAATAATAAATGATTGAGATTCTCTTCATGATTATGGCATAGTGTGCATCTAGATGGCCCAAAGAACCCCATTTTTGTGAATTTCTCTGCAGTCAGAATATGGTCCTGAAAAGATGCCCAAAGGAATGTGCCAGCTTTAGGCAAACACATTTTGTTCCAACAAAGGTGAATGGGGATCGAGGAAGTTTTTTGAGAATGTTGTGTTAATAATTTATACCCTTTCTTCACCTTATAGTTACCATCCTTTGATCCAAACCAAATAATTTCATCATTGCCATTTTTTAAAAGAAAAGATCTTTTTTGTAAAGTGGATTTTATCAACTATAATTCTTGGTAATTGGCCCCAATATTTGTGAAATCCTTCCATCTCCAAGATCCATCCTCTTGAGAAGATGAAGAAGGAAAGATATAGTCTTTTAGCATTGTTCCCCAGACCCCCTGACTAACCTGCATGATCCGTTGGAGCCCTGGAATAAAATGGAGGCTTTGAAGTCCTCCCCATGAGTCTTCCCAAAATCTGGCCAAATTACCACTTCTGATGTTCCAGGAAAGATTGGAGTCAACGACATGTCTAGATTTTACAATAAAATTCCAAATTCTGGATCCTCTTGGAGCATTTTTTATCCTGAATAATTCTTGCATCCCCACTGAACCCAAGTATTTGCCCTTGAGAACTCTAACCCATTTGCAGTCCTTATTCTTAATGAGCTTCCAATATAATTTAGCCCCTAATGCTGAGTTCTTCCATAACTAATTCTTGATCCCTGTACCCCCTGCAGAAATTGGTTTGCAAATATTCTCCCAAGAGATCAATTTGAATTTCCTATTCTAATCAGTGCCATGCCAAAAAAAAAGTCCTCAATTTTTTCACTATATCCATATATCCTATTGATGACAAAGAAAGGCAGGAGAGGAGGTAAATGGGAATGGCTGAAAGTGTGGCTTTAATTATTACAATCCTCCCTGCCCATGATAACCATTTTTCTTTCCAGCTTGCCAATTTTTGATCCAGTCTTTCATTTATTGTTTTCCAAATTCATGTGGTTTTGAGACTTTTAACAATGGGGATTCCCAAATAATTGCATGGAAGAGAGCCTACCTTGAAGGCTAGGAGGGATTCAATCTTTGATTGGACTCTCTTTTTTGTGTGAAAGAAAAATATGACTGATTTATCTTTATTCACTGATTTTCCTGAAGCTAGAGCATAATTTTTTAGGATACTTCTGAAAGTGGATGCTTCTCTAACTGATCCAAGGCCAAATAGGAGGTTATCATCAACAAATTACTGATGTGTAATAGGAGGCACCGCAGATGTGTCTGAGATGCCTCTAATGCTTCCTTGAGATTGAAAATTAATGATGCTCCTCCCTAAAGCTTCTGCCATGATAATGTATAGGAAGGGAGATAGGGGATCACCTTGTCTAATACCATTTGAACCATCAAAGAAGCCACGAGGGGATCCATTAATGAGGATAGAATATTTTGGTGTTGATATGCAATAGAATATCAGATTTATCCATGCTTTGGAGAAGCCAAAGCATTGCATACACTTTGAAAGAAACCTCCAATTCATTTATCATAAGCCTTCTTAATATCTAGTTTAATGATCATGCTAGGTTTTTTGGAGAGTTGTATGGAATGAATAGCCTCTTGTGCAATAATAATGCCATCAAAGATAGATTTGCCTGGTACAAAACCACTTTGTTCTTCTCCAATGATTTTATCTAAAATCACCTTTAGCCTATTTGCAAGTGTCTTGGATAGAATCTTATATATGGTATTACACAAAGCAATGGGCCTAAATTCATCCATCGAATTTGCATTTTTTGATTTGGGAATAAGGGCAATAAAAGTGTTGTTGATTTCAGTAAGAAACCTTCCTGATGATCTTGCTGTTTCGAGGGCTTCAGTGAGTTCCATCCCAATCAACGACTAGCAATGGAGGAAGAAAGTAGGAGGAAACCCATCCGGTCCTGGAGCTTTATCTGGAGCCATTGAAGGTAAGGTCTGATGTATTTCCTTAGATGTGAACGACCTCATTAACATACGGTTGTCCAAGTCTGAGAGAAACTTAGGCACATTGCAGAGAAGTTCTTGTTGACTTGTGAGAGGAGAGATATCTGAAGAGTTCAACACCTTGGACAAGTAGGATACTATTTCATGCTGGATCTCTTTCTGATTGGAGATAATTGAACCATCTTGATTAGTGATTTGAAGAATCCTGTTGGTGTTCCTGCGACATTTAGTATTGGTATGGAAGAACTTCGTATTTTTATCTCCAGCTACCAGCCAAGATTCTCTTGATTTTTGTTTCCAAAAAATTTCCTCCTTACTAAGCACATCCTCTAATTCCTTCAGCAACTCCTTCTCTTTGAAATATAATTCTTGATTCATTCCTTGCTTCACAATTAATAAGAATTTAATTTCTATTGAAACAAATAATATTATTCACAACACACTGATTTTAAATTCTTCTAAACTATATCTCTTTTTATTGACTCTAAATGACATAAGCTTGATGTACCAATTCCAGCTTATTATCTTCACCAATTTCCTCGAAAGATCGATCAGCTTATTACAGACTTCTTCTCTTGTGTCTGTTCTTCTTGCTTGTTGTTTCTTCTCTTCTATCTTTTTTCACTCTTGCTTGCTTTCCCACCACTATTTGGTGGTATGTTGGTTCGTTGTTCCTTTTGTTGTACCTTTCGAGTCCCTTAGGCCCTTGTTGGTCTCTTGTTGGACATTAATAAATTTATCTTATCTTATCTTATCTTAGCCTATTTTATAGAGGAAAGAGCTGTATTTTTATTAATACATAATTTCTAATTTCATTTAAAAGAATTTTATTTTTTCAAATTAACTAATATTGATTATAATAGAAACAACCATATGAAATTTATAATAATTTTCACTGAACAAAAAGATTGCAAATACCTTGCTTTATAGATATAGATATTTCGTTTAACATGATTGTTTAAAATTTAAAAATTAAATCTGCTTTTTGAAGGAATTGTGCCTATATTTCTATCCAGCCCTATATATCTAATGACACTTTTTAGTTTTTTTTTTTCAAAAGTTTGTTAACAACTAATTTATAGTGCACCTTTCTAATTTATATTTCATACACACGCAAATATATCTTCTTATAATTTGCCAATGGTTTGCCCCCAGATGAAAAATCTAAAAAAATGATTGTAAACTATATCATTTTAGATCTTGGCTAAATTTATATAATATAATACTACCATTGATCAAAAGGTAAAGTAATAATGGATGGTAATGAATATAATTTATATATGTTGAAATTGCTGTGTTGTAATGGCTACGAATCAGTCTTGGGCAAGTCGCCAAATTTTTTTTCTAAATGTGTATAACCAATCTTCTGAAATTGTCAGAATTCGGTCTGTTCACTTCCTCCATTACCAAATTATTGAATGTTTTTATCATTATCTCTGCCATATTTCAGAACTGTACATTTAAAAATAGCAAACACTTAATAGTTGAACTTTAATTTAAAGGAGCCATTTGTACGTTATTATTATTAATATATTAAAGACATTTATGATACGCACAGGTCAGTTAAATAAAAAATTGGTTGAACAACTTCTGTTTGTTAACAATATTTTGGATGAACATTTTCTATGATTCAATATTTAATATATTTTTTTAAGATTCAATTTTACCTCTTTTAATATCTTCTTTTATTGACTAAATTGTATTGTGTTTCATTATTCAAAATATTCTTAATGCTCTATAATTAGGTGTTATTAAATATTTAAATTTTATAATTTATAAATTAGTTTAATGATTTTTTATAATATATTGTATGAAAAAAATATATTTTAATTTATAGTAATATGATGAAATTTCATCGAGTAATGTTCTAGTTTTATCAATATGTTCATATTTGAGTGTTTATTTTTTTTTACTAATATATATTTTAAATTACATTTTATTATGGAAGAAAATGTAAATCATAAAAGATCTTTTAAATATATATATCATAATATATGCATTTAAAATATATTTACAATTAATTATAAAAAGTAATGTACGATTATAAAATCTAGATCTTTCTTACTAAATATATTTAGTAATAAGAAGTAATTTTTTTGCAATTCATGAATGCAATGCTTGATAACATGTGCTATATGTTTAATGGTTGATAATATGCATTTTATAAATTCTACAAGTGGGAAATTGTCAACTTTATGATGCAGTTACTTTGAAGTTTGTACATATTTTGAGGGATATTCTTCTTTATTCTTTATAATCATATAATAGGCGTTTCAATATTTAAAAAAATACAACAATTTGTTTGTCTCACTTACTAGGGATGAATTGAAGACATTTTAGCAATCAAAGTATCTCATATAATGGTAAAAAAACAATTATGTGTCTTTCAGTATGGTTTAATAAGGAAAAATCATAAAAATTGACAAGATTCAATCCAATACTTCTTGTGGTAGGTGTAAGGTCTTAAAGTCTAGTCTCATCCCAACACACATGACCTAGCTAAGGGCATATGATGCCAACATCACTAGTCATGTTTAAAAGTGTAATTAGTGCACTATATTGTATAGAATTATACCCAATTCTTATAGTTTAATTATATGAGCTTCAATCTAATCCACTTGGGGAGATTAGATCTAACTACATATGACTAGACATAAAAATCATCAACACTAGACGAGTTGTGACTTACAATACCATATTGATTGTGAAGACATTTATGATTAGCTTGATGGAATTATTAGCTCATAATAGAAGGGACATATATGGTAGATATCAATGATACCTAGAATAATAAATACCATATAGAATAATGACATGTGACTTCATGCAAGGAAGCACAATAAGAAAGATTATCCTTGCAAGATATTATCTACTAGCAAGAATATCCAGAAACAAAATTCTAGGTATAATATTATATACTAACACCCCACATTTTCATAACTAGATGGATATAAAGAGATGGAAAAGGAGATATCTAATTAAGAACAAAACTCCTAACCAATTGTTTTAGAATTCAAAAAGTAGATTTGAAGAAGCCACATTAGATGAGGAGTTGTTAATGAATCCTGCACAATTACAACAATAAAATTGAAATTAAAGAACAATGGTATGACTATCACCATGATACTTTTGAAATCTTGAAATTGAAAAGTGATACATTGTCAACACTACTCAAATGAATTAACACATCACTGGCTAGCCAGAATGCTCTATTTGTGTGGATTGTCTCAAATATTAATGTCTTTCAAGAAAGGTTTACTCATACTCTTTTGATTCATGGAATGGATAAACTGATGGCTAGTATTCATGAACTGGCTAAAGGTATTAAGAAGTTGAAAAAGTATCATGAGCTTTGAATCAAACATTAGAGGACTTAATTTATACTATTCAAGATTAATTGAAGGTGGTTGTCACCATCAATTGAACAACCATGGAGAACAATACCAAAGGCATCAATGAATTAAATGCTCAAGTTGAAGTTCTATACGACTTATCCAAAATCACCTTTGAATATCCTTTTGTAGTGTTAAATCTAAGAAGAGTTGTCTTGGTAAGGTGAAAAATGCTACTCGAAATGAAAAGGATTAAGTTTCTTTCCCTGCCCCATCCAAAAGAATTTGAAACAAGGATAAGGGGGCCACCCCTATTGACAATATCGTATATAGAGTTCATAGCATTAATGAGGAGATTATGCATAAAAATAAAAGTTTGATGAAAATTATATAAGGAATTTGAGGATTTTTTCCCTTTTATTTTTATGTTGTCTAGTTGTTGTTTAGCATTTGGTTTCTTTTTTGGGATGTTTCTTTTGTAATAGTGTTTCTAGTCACTTCAAAACTAGTTTTCCTTCAATAAAAAATATTACCCAAATGGATTGAGTTGAAAATATAGGTACCTAGTAATTGGATGTAGAATATGACATTTTAATATAGGAGGATTTATGTTGAGAGATTTTCTCTTAAGTGGAAAACCAATAAAGATACCTATTGATTGGGATAATAGAAAATGTCAAAAGGAAATAAACCTCACAAGTAACTAGTTGGAAAACAAATATCAATTTTGATGGTCAATTGGATATTTTTATTTCATAGTCTCTTATTAAATGAAGCCTACTTGGTGAAACTTTATTGGACTTCATTGATTATAAATCCCTAAAAAATTTCCTTGATTTGGTATTCTATCATGCAATTATTAATTAACACTAACAATTTTTATAAAAGAACACCTAAAAATAGGGAAAATGTTGGGATTAAGGTGTCTCAACCTCGAAATCCTAACATCATTTAATCAATTATTCTTGAATTCTTATTTTATTATTTTTGGGTGGCTGCAAGAAGTTGAGTCCCACTTTTGGCCAAAAAGTGGAAGTGTTTTCTCTATTTTTCAAAATTTCTATCAATTGATGTTGAAATTTGAGGCACTTAAAGATTGAATCTTGCAAAACTTTAGTAATATAAAATTTAGTTCTCAGAGTCTAGTTTTCAAATATGTAATTTATTTCAATACCCACATGGTATAAATTGAATTTTGGTATGCATGTTTAAAAACCACTTTTTCAAAATGCCTGTATCAGAACCACACCTCACACGTGTATGGACACCCTTTTTTTGAAGTATATGAATGTATTTTTGTGAATCCTTTTGGGAAAAAGGTACCTAACACACTGAAGATTGATGAGAATATTTTTTCTTTTTTTTTGAATATTTTTTTTATTAATTTTTAATTGACTATAAAGTACATTTTTTAAACCTCTAGTGTATGGCCACCATAATTTGATGATAACTTCACTTTTTTTAATTTTTTTTAATTTGAAGGGAATTATATGTAGATTGATGTCATATAGATTATTTTTCAAAAAACGTAGAATTAAAAAAGTTATTAAAGTTTTTTTTAACCTTCGTATTTCAAGTTTAGGTATTGTATTATCTTAAAATGGAAGCACTTCCATCTTGATAGGTTTAGCACCCACTTTTAATGCATTTATCATGATAGACATGCATTTAGGATGCATTTGCACTTGATTCCTTCATTCTAGGTGAAATTAGGGTTAGAATCCTGAGGATTCTCCTTGATTTCCCTCCTCTATGGCTCTATTTTCTAGGTAGGATCTAGGCATAGCTCCTCCTAGACTTCATCATGTTCATCATAGGCCTCTGTGTCCTTTTCTGGCACTTTGACCTATTCTGTCATCATTTCCAAGTCTCTGGACATCCCCGGGACCTCCTATTTTCTACACTGACTGGATCTAGACCCCTAGGTCAAGGTTGAGGTCAACTTTGACCTAGGTCAAGGTCAAGCTCAACTTTGACCTAGGTCAAAGTTGAGGTTGTTCTTGACCTTTGTCAGGATTTGATCCCCCTTTTTAAATTTTGGTCCTAGTGGGCCCTGAAATCAATGTTGAGCCCCCAGATCCAAATGCAAAAGGGTTTTAATTCAAAATTCATTTAATTCTTTTCCCTCCTTAGTTGGTTATTGTGATTAGACAATAATTCGAGGTGAAATTTAAAGTATGGGCCCTTACATTGTGCGAGGAGCCTTACCTTGGAACCTCTATATAAGGACTCTCTCCTGCCTTCATTTAAAAAAACAAAAAAAAACAACAACAATGAAAGGATCAAGATTTCATCAAGCAAGCAATGGTGAAATGAAGATGCAAGATTGCAAGAGGATGATAGAGAAGATCAATCCATTGTTGATATTAAGCATTTTTTTGTCGACAAGCCATTATGGACATTCCTTGGAGCAAGAAATATTCCTTCTTCCTTGATCCACCATTTTCAATATTAAATCATTCAAAGATACAATCATGTGGTAGCAATTACAGATTGTGAGTTTGGTGAGAGTACTTTAACCTTGGGGGCTTGGTATGCTTTCTTAACATATTCAAATCTATGCATTATTACATATCAATTCATGCTAGGGTTTTTAATCTAGATGATTAGATCTTGGCATTACATATTCAATACACACATATATTCTATTACATCCAGTTATTCGTGGAGGTGGAGATCACCAAAATGGGGGTTTGACTAAGGAAAAACCCTATATAGCCACCCCAAAACACCATTTTCAGATATCTATAGTCATTGTTTCAGGATTTGTAGAGAAGATCTGAATACCTTTGATGTATGTGATCCTAGGTTTGCTTGCGTTGCTATATAGAAACCTCCCTTGTCTCTCAAAGGAACCTAGTCTCCTCTAGGTCCTAATTGGCTTAGATGATTAACTAAGACCAATGCTAACTCTTTCCCAAGAGTTCTCAATCCTTGTGCTTAACCTTGAATGACAAACACCCTTTGATAGTATAACTCTTCACCCTCACCTAGAAAGATCTAAGTGCCCATTCTTCAAAAACTCCATTCTTCATTGCAGGGGTATTCTCCATCATGAAAACTTTCAAAATCTTAATAATATCATATTTCCACAATCCATTTTTAATTACAATTGAGTTTCTAGATTCGATTGTGAGTTTCTGGATGCTAAAAAATACACACAATCAAATCCAGAAACTCAATTATAATTTCACAATCTTGCCAAATTGATCTATTTTGGAAGGATCTTGGTTCATGTTTCTATCGACTTCAATAGTTCACCATTTGAGACCTTAAAAATAGGCCTAATCCTTGTAGCATTTTGTAGAGGCTTTTGGCCTTTCTTTTCAAACTTTCTCAAACAATGTGAAAAACCAATTGGGGATTTGGATAAATTTTTGGCTTTTATTAAATATTTTGAAACTGTTAGGACCTGGAAGTCTCCATACACCTCCTTCCTACAAACAAGGACAAATAGGGCTAATTGACCTAGTTTTTAGGACAGTCTAAATCCTAATAGAAATATTTCTCAAACCCAAGCCTTGGTGATTGATATGATCTCAATCTATACATAATGATTAGATATGGTGAAAACCTACTTGAAAAAGTATAGAAGCAGTACTATACCATACAACCCTACATAAAGTCTTCAAATCTTCATTGTTATACCACTAACCTATCTGCTCGCCTAGGGCCTAATGGTAAAAATAGGTCTCCTCATTTACAAGACTCCTAAACCTAAAATTATATACAATAGTGACTCCCCTAACATTTCCATCCATCATGAGTTGTTTCCCATGGCTAGATTTCATGGCGGAGCCATGAAAGCACCGACAGGTCAAAAACAAAACCTTCTTTAACCGACACCCTAAATCTACTCTAATCAACTTGCTATCCAAATTAAAAAGTATTCTAATAGTTTATTAAACACTAAACAATCATTAAGTTTTCACTTTCAATCCATTTGATGTGACTGTTAACTCAAAAGCTCGGGAAATTCCTGGTAAAACACTTGCAGAGCTCTATTCACACACTTTCAAACTATTACAAAGAAACTAACTTCTTGATATTCGAGTCTTGTCTTACACTAGATGCCATCTCCTTCATTTTAGGGCCTGTTGGCTGATTCCCCACCTCCTAAAGTTTAGGGGATCCAAGGCTATCCGAGTTGCATGCAACATTTGCAATAATTGCAAATGTTGTCATGACAACTTCTTTGCAACAATTGGCATCTTTGATTTATGCCATGATCCTATATTCTAGGACTCCTAACCTCCACCATTTCAAGGATCTAAGGCCATTAAAGACCTTTGGCATCTTTACAACTATATTTGTTTAGAATACATTTAAGACTCCAACCTCGTACCAAGCTCCTAGCACTAAGAAATTGAATAAACAACTAACAAAGGCTAATAGTGTGACCTTAGTCCTAATGACTAACTCACCTAGGCAACATATAAAATGACCTTCTAAGGTCTTAAAACAACTAAACTAACTTCTTGAATTGGCTAGAGTCAAGTACAAGCTAAAATAGCTAAGCAATGGAGGTTAGCCTAGGTGTGCTCCTGCACCATCCTCCCCAAAGTAAGAAGTTCAATTTACCCTTGGATTGATGGTGTTAGGATCAATTTCCATTTTCTTGAACTCTGACTCCTTTATCCAAACAACATTAGCATCCATCTATCCATACTTCTTGATGAGATGTTCCTTATACTCTTTTGTTCTAGTCTTTTTATAGACTCTTGTGTCCCATATGTTGTCCGGTCATGTAGCTACAACATTAGGTAATTGGAGATCCTCTACATCTCTGATCACTTCATGAAGATTCTGCTTCATGCCTTGCTATGGTCCTCTATAATGGACTAAGTCTGCAATGTTAAATATTGGTGACAGTCCACTGTCTTCCGGCAGTTCAATCTTGAATGCATTGTCACCATATTTAGCCAATATAGGATAGGGTTCTATCCTCCTCATTTTCAGCTTGTGAGGGACTCCCTTGCACAATCTAGACTTGTTAAGATGCACCATAACTAAGTCACCAACATTAATTTCAACTGTCCTTTCATCCACCTTTGCTTTGTATTTCAAGGTGTTCTCTATCAATGTCTTCCTCACTGTCTCATGTATCTCTTGCATAGCATATGCAAAGTCATTTGAATATCCACTTCCTTTTACTCCATCATTCAAATCTCTTAGTTCATAGACACCTCTAGGATGTAGTCCATAAACTATTTCAAATGGACTCTTCCCTATGGATCTATTTATGGTGTCATTGTAGCCATATTCAGCTTGCCCAATCAATTTATCCCATTGTTGATTGTACTCCTTAGTCAAACATCTTAGAAGATTTCCAAGGATTCTATTAACAACCTTAGTCTAACCATCAGTTTGGGGATGGTAGGCCAATCCAAAGGACAAGTTAGTGCCTAACCTCTACCAAAGAGTCTTCCAAAAATGACTCATGAACTTAGTGTCTCTGTCTGACACAATGTTGATAGGTAACCCATGGATTCTCACTATTTCTTTGAAGAATAAAGAGGCTATTTGACTAGCATCATTAGTTATCTTGCATGGCAAAAAGTGAGCCATCTTGCTGAATCTATCTACAACCACATATACATTGTCCATTCTTTGTCTTGTCTCAGGTAACCCAACTACAAAATCCATACTCAAGCATTCCCATGGTCTAGTAGGAATAGGTAGTGGTTGATAAAGACCAAAATTTGATGAAGTTCCCTTGGCCTTTTGACATACAACACAACTTTCCACATGCCTCCTAACATCAAGATTCATTCTAGGCCAATAATAGAACCTTGAAACAAGGTCTTGAGTCTTAGTGATCCCAAAGTGACCACTCAAAGCACCATTATACTTTTCTTGTATCAAATTCTCTCTCATAGAGCCTCTAGGAACACATAATTTATTCCCTTTAAACAAGAGATCACTTTGCAAAGTATACTCAACATATCTACAATGAAAATGATTCTTTTATTCAGCACATACCTTGTATATGTTAGCAAAATATTCATCATCTGCATATAGATCCTTGAAGTAATCTATTCCCATGTTTTTCAACTAGATCTCTTGGATTGTGAGTGCCCTCCTAGATAAGGCTTCAACCACCTTGTTGAGTACACCCTTCTTATGCTTGATATTAAAGGTATAAGCTTGTAGGTACTCAACCCACTTCATGTGCTTGTGACTCAACTTCTCTTGTGAATTCAAGAAACTAAGTGCTTGATTGTCTGAATACACAATGAACTCCTTTGGAAGAAAATAGTGCCTCCATTTCCTTAGAGCTTGGACCAATGCATATATCTCAAGGTCATATGAAGAGTACTTCTTCTTGGCCTCACTTAACTTTTCTGAATGGAAAGCCACTGGTCTGCCTTCTTGGCTTAGAACAGCCCCAATTGCTACATTGCTAGCATCACACTCAATGGTGAATAGCTTCTCAAAGCTTGGAAGCACTAAAATAGGTTGTGTAGCTATCTTCTCCTTCAACAACTCAAAGCTCTTGTTAGCATCTTGATTCCAAAAAAGCTTGGTTTTCAGTCCTCCTTTGATAGTATCGAACGTAGGAGCACAACTTGCACTAAATTGCCTTATAAAATTTCTATAGTATTGTGCAAGGCCATGAAAACTATTATCTCTAATTGAGAATTCAAGGTTTTCATTAGTATCAAAGGTTATGAAAGATGTCAGTCGGTCACTTACATTGAGCAAATCGATAACTAGGAGCAAGACAGACTAGTCGGTAAAGCTTTTACACCAAGCATCAGACAGTTTACAGAGAAACAAGCATCACCGACACTGACAGATAGTAAACACCAAGTGTCATAGAATAGACCGAGTAGTTTGTATAGTGTTTATCGAGGATCACAAAAAATGGCATAGTAATTTGAAATGGCACATTCTTCTATGCAAATGGTTACAATAGATCAAAAAATGTTTTACCAAGATTGAGGAATATTTAATGTTATGATATTCATTAAATGCAATATATATCATATGTAATAGTCTGATCTAGGTCATTTTTGTACACCGTAGATCTTAGGGTTATGATTAAGTTATGTAACTTAATTTTGTTAAAGTGGAAAAAGAAGATCGCTATATAAATGTATGTTTACATCATTTTTGGTGTGAAATGATGCAAGAAAAAATATATGTATCAAGGAGAACTTGAAGCATTTTCCCAACTTCAAGTTAACAGAGCATATTGCAGAAGATATCAGATTAAGCAGAATCAAAAAAGGCTACCGGGCAGATTTATAGCAGAGATCCATCATAGTCAAGGTGATATTTTGTCAGAACTTATAGATCTATATCAGACAATTGAGTTGTCAATTACTAGATAATTTCCTATTACTTTCTAACAATTGTAATAGAGTTTTTGGATAAAATCTCTTGATAGAGTAGACGTAACAGTCTTATGCAAATCTCTTAACCAAGTGCATACTTCATTAGTGTTGTTAAAATCCTATAACTAGGTAGATCTAGCTGATCTAATATGTTACTCCTAATAGGGTAAGATCACCAGAAGTGATCAAAACTTGTAGCCCTAACAGGAAAACCTTTTCTATCTGCAATAGTGAAGAATTTGTGGGTGTCATCCCCACCATAATTTTTACCTTCTAACAAGGGTTTTTGCGTTACCAAAATACTTGTGTCATGTGATTGCTATTTGATTTCATGTTGTTTACTTTCATAAGTTAAATGAATGATTGATGCATGCAATTATATACAAGTTATTCTGGAAAGGTTATCACTGTTTACAGTCATAGATTTGAAAGGTTTACAAGTAAAGTTTTGAAGGCACTGATTCACCCCTCCCCTCTTAGTACCTCTCTCTCCTAATTCCAACAATTGGTATCAGAGCTAGTTCTTGTGTTGAATAGTTTAACCAATGAAGGGTAAAGATCTAAGTCATGCAGAGGTATAAGCTTGATAAGACTATTGAGAATCAGAAGATATAGATGCAGATGTTTATTGAATAGTATAAGAAAGCTAAGGAAGGACTGAAGAAATTACAAGTTGAAAGAAAGAACTTAGCTATTCTACAAAATGAGATTGGTTACCATGAAGAATCTATTGATGAAATATTTGAGCACATTGGATCTAGTTCTAGAAGCATCTCTGATGGATTTGAAAATAGAATCACTGATTTATTGGAAAAGAATCAACATCTAACTGATCAAGTAAAAGCACTACAAATCGGTCAAGAATCTTAGATGGTGAGAATGGTAGAAACAATGAACAATGCTAGACAAGCTGAGAAAGAAAGGAATCTCGCTATTGATGACCAAAGATAGATGACTAAACAACTTCAAGCTAAAGAGAATGAAATATAGAGACTCACTAATCGTCACTTCCAAGTATCTAATCAAATGATGGCTTTGAATCAAGAAGTCAACCGAGTGAATGGAGAATTGTCAAGAAGAATACAAGATGTTGCAAGACTTAGAGAGGAGAATGAGAAGCTGAGGAATGAAGTGAAAAATCAACAGTAGCATAATGAAATGATGAAATTGGCTGAGGATAGTTCAAAGAAGATTGATGACTTTCTAACTAATCAAAGAAGATTTAGGAGAAAAGATGGCATATGCTACACCAGTGAAGGAGAATCATCACAACAAGTTGAACAAGTCAACAATAATCAAAATCTAAAACCTAAAGTGTTGGCATGTTATCACTGTGGAAAATTGGGACATACATCTAATGTATGTAGAAGCAAAGCACAAGGTAAACCTTCTATCACTCCTAGGTTTAATGGATATTGTTATTACTATGGTAAGTTTGGTCATCTAGCTTATGAGTGTAGAGCTAAGCAAAATGATATTGCTAACAATACCACTATGGAGAAAATATGCTATACGTGTAATAAACATGGACATACTGCATGAGAGTGTAAGGCTAAGATGAAGCAAGTATGGACTCCTAAGCAGAAAACATAGTGAAATCCTTATCAACCAAAGAGACAAGGAAACTCTTATGTTTGGGATTATAA
Source organism: Chamaecyparis obtusa (assembly GCA_027943335.1). Taxonomy (NCBI): domain Eukaryota; kingdom Viridiplantae; phylum Streptophyta; class Pinopsida; order Cupressales; family Cupressaceae; genus Chamaecyparis; species Chamaecyparis obtusa. Next base: position 81,415 of record BSBK01004966.1, on the reverse strand, counting down.
CACTTGGGCTAACTGTACTTCTTGTGGTAGATTTGGACACATTGCAGCAAACTGTTACAGAAAAAGTCAGATTGGACAATCAAGAAATTGGTCAGACATTGGTATGGCATGTATGCACTGCCATAGAGTCAGTCATTTAAGCAAGGACTACAAAGACCAAACACCAGATGAAAATCATGTATTTGACAGTGGACACACTATTGCAGATATCATGGAGATAAGGAACACAATGTGGAGAAAAGCATCTAATGAGAATGCTGAGTCAAGTAATGTTGTGGGTGAAACCTCATCCACTAGATTGGGTGACATCCATACCTCCACTTAAGGTGATAAAGGTATGTATGGAACTGACATTTCTAAATGATCGCACTTTACATACAATTCCTTATATATGATGTACAAATACCAAATCTGCATGAATAAAGATGCATTATGGTTTATGTATTATAATCTAACAATGTCATATAGCTGGTAAAAGTGAGACTGAGAGTTGGTTACCCACCAGTAATCACTATACAAGGTTAACCAGACAACAGTGAAAACCGACGAAGAAATCCTTTACTAATCGAGAGAAAAAAATTCTAGTTGTCACTGAGATGACAGCTATTTCATACTGAAAGTTAGGTAAAGCATTTATTGCATGAAAGTTTGAGCAGGAATATCAAAAATTCTATAAATACACGAAATAGAGTTCATTTTCACATTGCAATTTTGAAGAGCGAAGATTTCATAGAGAAGAGTTTGAGCTAAAAGATTTTCAGAAGGATTCAAGGCTACTGTAGATCAAACCGACAACACTCTTTGGTGATTCTGAGTAAGTTTATTTTCTACTCAACACTTTATTTTCTTGCTGCTAGCCAAAACCCTAAAAATATTTATGGCATCTACATCATCCACTAGCAAATCTCAAAGTGTTGAGGAAGAAGTTAATCTAATTGTAAGGGAAAATTTTGACGAACCTAAGTTCAAGCCACATCCTAAAGTCACAACACAAATAGATATAATGGGCACTTTCTCAAGTAGGCTAGATAGGGTTTTATTGAAAGAAGATGTGAGAGCGTATATTCATTGTAAAATTGGAGAAGTGGGAGACTTTGAAACTATTACTGTATTTCAACCACTCTATGGTATAGATGGAAAATTGAAACCAAAATATAAGAAGATTACGGAATCAGGGTTATCATGTATCACATACTATCTACAATCATTTAAGACTGATTGGATTATAATTGTATTGAGTAGATATCATGATGGAAAATTCTGGCTGGAGAAACTGATAGAGGTCACTAAGAAAATGATAATTAGGGTTACTGGGCTCCCTACAACTGACAAGGCAAAATCCTTCTGCAGTTCGTCACGACCAGATGTTGAGAAGAACAATGGAGCATAATGGGATGGTCGGGCACTAAATATTTAAGCAATTAGAGACCCAATAGTTAAGTTCGTAGCACATGTAATCAGGTATAAGATATTTCAATTGAGTAGACTCAACAGTGTACCCTGCAGTGTAGTAGACAAAGTGTATAAAATTGTGGTGAAAGGTGACTAGGTTGATCTTGCCGAGGTACTACTACATCAACTATAGGAAAACATGAAGACAATAAGGTCGAAGAAGTCAAACACATGTAATTTTGGTTCGCTACTTGTCTGTATATTTTTCTTTATACAGAAGTTTGTACCTGGTGTCGGTAAAGTGAACTGGTCAACAGATAAATCTATTGCTACACAAATTATCGAGATGATAAATAAGTTAGGAAATAATCTGAATATAGTATTTGATGCATACTTCAAATAATTTCAGATAAAAATGTATCAAAGAAGTAGAATTCCAAGGGAATTAGTTGAAAATTTTGAGATGGACATTTGTTTTGTCGTTGACATAGATTATTTAATGATAAAAGCAGTAGAACCTAGAGTATAATGGTTGGCATTGATGGGTTATGAAATGAATCATGATTTCACATTTAAATCTATTAATGGACTACTTGCATTACCAAAAGACCCCATTGCCACTAGGTTTGGAACATATGAAGAGGCCAAATCCAAAATAACTACAGGCATTGAGATCAGCAAAATGTGTAGAAAGGCAAAGAAGATGAGAAAATATCTTACTACTAGATATGGAGATGTGTCAAAAACACCTGAGGAGACACCGGTTGAATAGACAACCAAAGGATAGATAATGTTATCTGACAAGCCATATGATAGTGAGGAAACTGAGTTTGACAAAGAAACATATCCCACACTAGTTCCTCCACCTGAAGTTCCTATGAAGAAGCAGTTACCAATCCAAGAAGGTATGAGGACAAGATCATCAATTGCAACTTCACCACTTGAGAAGAAAGAAGCAGAAAAGGTACTAAAATGCAAAGTAGCTACACCAACTAAGACTTATGCAAAGAAAGGATCTAAGGCTGCAACTGAAGCACCGAAGAAAAGGAGAAGACTGATAAGGGGTAGAGAAGACATTGAGGATATTGAAACTATAGATGACAAAAATCAATTCAAGGTGGTCAAAAACAAGGTAAAATCACTAGATGGAGTCATTGAAAAAATAATTGAGAATGGAGATCTCACTGATCCCGAAATAGACAAATTTGACAAGATGTCAAATGAAGATCAAACTAAGTTAGAAGAGGTTGTCATCCAAATGATGATAAAATTTAAGAAAGTTCCAATGGAATTTTCCTCTGCATTACCAAAGGAGTTGGATGACAAGATTACTGAAAAATGGGCTATTGCACTAGACACCAAGAAAAGAAAGAGAGAACGATCTCTAGTTTGAGTAGCCCCACATCTAAGCTATGGAGAACTTAATGATTACATGACAAAATATCAAGAAAGATTTATGATCAAGAATCGAGCCATGATGATACTAGATGAAAATGTGGCAGATATGGATATAACAAGTTACTCTTTATGGTCATCAATTTTTAAAGCCGAAGAAAAGGCTAAGCAAGAAGCATTCTTAAACTTGTCTAAGAAGAGAAAAAATTCCAAAGGTAAAGGTATTTGTATTGATGTTAGCACAACAAATAAGTCAAAGGAAATTGGTATATCAGTTACTGAGGTAATTGATATCATTGAGCAAAAGGAAGAAATAAGTATATCACAGGATGCACCAGATCAAGTTGAAATTCAATAGAAGAAGAAAACCGATGATGATGTATTCATTGAGGACATAAAAAATGGTGATCCTAATGAAAAAGATGATGAGGATGTAAGTATTGCACCCATGAACACTCATAATGAAGGAAAATTCAAATAATTTGCATTTACATCACTATCGGGCAAGCTTCCTATACTTACAAAAGTAGTAGAAATAATTTCACAGGAACAACCCAATGGCTCAAACCCCAAGCAATTCAGAGACATCATAGGGGAACAAGATACCGAGAAACCTATAGAGACAAATGAGCCTAATCAAATAGAGGCACCTTCCACCAAGGCAAAGGGAACAAAAGAAACAAAGGAAACTGAGGTAATCCCATCTGACACCACACCCGATGCTCCAATTTTATCAACCGAGATAGTAGCTACTGAGGAGTAGAAGAAGGAAGAAAGTGTGTCAACCAGGAAGGATAATTCAAGGACTGGAGACAATTCTCTTGTCATTACTAACAAGAAATCACCATTAGTATCAAAGAAGAAGAAGAAAAAGAAAGGAAAAGGGCCGGTCACCCTAGATGAAGTGATAGTTATTCCTAAGTGTGACACAAGGACCCTGAGCCCCAAGGAACTAAGTAAATATGGGGAACTATGTCAAAGAAAGGCAACACAAGAGAAGCTAAAGCAAGAAACAAAATGCAAAGAAATCTTAACAAATGTGAGGGATATCTTACAATAGGTAATACCCGAGGTAAACATTGATGTAGATACTCTGATCATAGATCAACTTGCTATATTGACTGAGAAGATCAATGCCTCAGATACTGATGTAGACAAATGAATTGAAGAAAGGGTAGAATCAAGAATTCAGAATAAACTAGCAAAGAAAATAAGCCAAGAAGTGGCAATAAACAAGGTTAAATTATCTGAGGTAATAACTGAGATCAAATCTATCACCCAGTTAATTTGTCAGTTTTTATTAAAGCTCTGAACTATAGACTCCTTCAATGTTGAAGTTATTGAAAAGATAAAAGGATTGGAAGTAGAAATTGCAATTAGTACAACTGTACCTATAACTGAGCCACATGCTTTCTCAAAGCATATTCACCAAGTTTAGGAACTCCGATAGTTGATAGCAGCCTTAAAGAAACAAGAAGAGCACGTAACAGATAAGGTTACTGAGTTACAGAAAGAACTCCTACCATACCTAAAAAAATTTGAAGCACACATTGTCAAAGCAGAGCAACTTGTTGGAACACCCAAGATTTTGGTGTTGGAGAACATATTTGACATGCATGCACAAGTCGGTCTTGAGCATATTGCTCTCACCAACTTGAGAGAGGAATGGGAAAACCTCTTGGAGTCAGTAAAGAAAATCCACCAACATATTTTTGACAAGATGTGAGTATACTTCTTACTTTTTTTATTTGGCATTACTATCAAAAAGGGGGAAAGTAATGTATATGTCATATGCCAAATATGTACATAGATGTTATGTATACTACATATTACTGGGAGCATGCACCGAGGGGGAGTAATTTTGATAAGTTTATGTATATGGAGGAGATATAAGGTATATATAGAAAATTTTTGTCTATATACATTTTGAGTTTTGATACTAATTCCAAAGGGGGAGATTGTTATCTCTAATAGAGCATTCAAGGTTGTCATTAGTATCAAAGGTTATGAAGTATATCGGTCGGTCACTTACATTGAGAAAATCAGTAACTAGGAGAAAGATAGACTAGTTGGTAAAGCTTTTACACTGAGCATCAAATAGTTTATCAAGAAACAAGCATCACTGACACAGACAAACAGTAAACACCGAGCATCATAGAATACACTGAGCAGTTTGTACAGTGTTTACCGAGGATCACAGAAAATGACATAGTAATCTGAAATGGCACATTCTTCTATGCAAACGGTTACAACAAATTAGAAAATGTTTTACCAAGATTGAGGAATATTTAATGTTATGATATTCATTAAATGCAATATATATCATATGTAATAGTCCGATCTAGGTCATTTTTGTACACTGTAGATCTTAGGGTTATGATTAAGTTATGTAACCTAATTTTGTTAAAGAAAAAAAAGTAGATCGCTATATAAATGTATGTTTACATCTTTTTTGGTGTGAAATAATGCAAGAATAGATATATGTATCAAGGAGAACTTGAAGCATTTGCCCAACTTAAAGTCTATTAGTTAACAGAGCAGATTGCAGAAGATATCAGATTAAGCAGAATTAGAAAAGGCTACTAAGCATATTTATAGTAGAGATCCATCACAGTCAAGGTGATGTTTTGTCAGAACTTATAGATCTGTATCAGACAATTGAGTTTTCAATTAGTAGATAATTTCCTATTGCTTTCTAACAATTGTAATAGAGTTTTTGGATAAAATATCTTGACAAAGTAGACTTAATAGTCTTATGTAAATCTCTTAACCAAGTGCACACTTCATTAGTATTTTTAAAATCCTATAACTAGGTAGATCTAGTTGATCTAATATGTTACTCATAACAGGGTAAGATCACCAGAAGTGATCAAAACTTGTAGCTCTAACAGGCAAACCTTTTCTATCTGTAGTAGTGAAGAATTTGTGGGTGTCATCCCCACCTTAGTTTTTACCTTCTAAAAAGGGTTTCGGCATTACCAAAATACTTGTGTCATGTGATTTCTATTTTATTTCATGTTTTTTACATTCATAAGTTAAATGAATGATTGATGCATGCAATTATATACAAGTTATTCTACAAATTTTATCACTATTTGCAGAAATAGATCTAAAAGGTTTACAAGTAAAGTGTTGAAGGCACTGATTCACCCCTCCCCTCTCAGTACCTCTCTCTCCTAATTCCAAAAAAAACTTCTTACCTCTATTTTTTTCCTTGGAGTAGGCCAATTCATGATAGCCTCCACTATTCTTTTGTCCATTTTCTAATTTCCATGTGATAAGACAAACCCAAGGTACAATATCTTGGTTTTGATGAACTCACACTTTTCCATGTTGATCGTCAACTTCTCCTCAGTTAGCTTCTTGAAAACAATATCAAGATGCTCTAGATTCTCACTCCTTGTCTTGCTAAAAATCAATATATCATCTAGATATACAACTACAAACTTGCCTATGTAGTCTTTGAGGACTTCATTCATGAGCCTCATGAATGTGGAGGGGGCATGTGACAATCCAAATGGCATGACAAGCCACTAATACAACCATTCATTGGCCTTGAAGGTTGTCTTCCACTCATCACCTTCATGTATTCTTATTTGGTGATAACCACTTTTCAAGTCTATCTTTCTATAGTACTTGGCTTCTCCTAGACAATCCATTAAGTCTTCAATCCTAGGGATAGGGAACCTATACCTTATGGTTATCCTATTGATAGCCCTTGAGTCAGTACATAGCCTCCAAGTTCCTCCTTTCTTAGGTGAAAGTACAATGGGTATAGCACATGGACTAATACTCTTCCTAATTGGGCCTTCGTCTAAGAGCTCTTGTATTTGTCTTTCTATTTCCTCATTTTGTTGAGGGGTCATCTTGTAAGAAACTTTATTTGGTAGGGTAGCTCTTGGGATTAGGTCTATTCTATGGCTTATGGCTCTTTGAGGGGGTAAGGTTGATGGATTTCCATCACTTAATATACCTTGGTAGGTCTGCAACATACCTTGAATCTCCATTGGTAACTCTATCTTCTTAGTCACCATGCCTTCATCTTCCTCTCTTGGTTTCAACACCAATGCATAGCCAATACCTTCACTCTCTTCCATGATTTTCAAGAACTATTTTTCACTCACCATAAGTACACTTGGACCTTTCCTTAATTCAGCATCCTCCAATAATGACTATATTTTGAAGGTTACATTGTCCTTCTTGAAAGAATAAGAATTCTTTCCTCCATCATGTATGGCTTGGTGGTCAAATTGCCAAGGTCTACCTAGGAGCATCCATAGGAAAAACATCACATAATATTTTGTCTTTGTACCTTCCAATGGAGAACTCCATCCATGCTTGCTCATTCACTAACACATGTTGGCCTTTATTGAGCCAAGTGACCTTGTAAGGATTGGTGTGGGGTATCCTTGTCAACTTCAACTTGCTGATTGCTTTCTCTGAGACAATATTGTCAATAGAGCCTGAATCTATAATGACCCTACATACTTTCCCCATAATAATGCACTTAATCCTTGTAATACCCTAAAATTGGTACCTAATAAATTCAATCAATTTTGGTGCATTTTCATTAATTTTACATCTCCAAAGTCCTAATTTCCTAGGCAATTTTCTCTCTCCTACTTGACTTAATTTGACTTGATGTCAATTGCAAAAAAATGTAATTGCATTAATCAAATATTAAAATTAATTCCTAAAGTCTTCAGCTTTTATTAGCTAAATTACCCCTTTGACAAATTAATTTAATCCTAAAGTCCTAAGTACTTGGAATTAAATTAAAATCTACCCCCTTTAGCTAATTACCCATAAAAAGGAATTAATAATTACTTGTTATTTGAATGGACACTCATTTTTGAATTAATAATTCAAGATATTTGAAAAGTCCCCTATGTGGAAAATTCCATTATTTTAATTAAGTAATTCAATGCTTTTTTGTCTCAAATGGGAATGAAGAGTCAGGAGTTTCAAATCAAGAACCCTTTCATTCTCTTCCCAGGCTTTTCTATTTAATGAGCCTCATTTCTTCATTCAAAGAGAGCTTTTTGGAGAGTAATTAAACTATAGTATTTTTGTGTCTCAATTTCATTAATTCCAAGCTTTTATTGCATTTTAGTATAATCCTCATTTAGCTTAATATTGCATATTCATATACTTGGTTTGCTTAATTTCTCTTAGTTTAATATCATCTTACTTCAAATTTCTTTAGATTAAATTGCATTTCATATTTCCTTTCAAGTTATCTAGATTAGTAGCATATTTCTTTCAAAGCATCTTAGATTAAATTGCAGTCATTCTAGTTTAATTTTAATTTTTGCTTATCATCATAGCTCTTGAAAATCCTCCATTGTAGAATCAGTCTTATGGTTGTTGGCTCTCCAATCTGAGAGTAATTAAACACCCCGTCTACATAGGAGGTAATAGGTCACTTCACGATGGATTTCAGATTGAGTAATTCATACTCTCTCTTGTAATTTGATCATGTGAGTAATGACCATGTTGTGTGTGTAGTTGGATTTGAGGTCTACATTCTATCACATACATTTTGGTGCCCACCATGGGGCAGAAAGATCAATTTCTAGCCTCATTCTCATTTTTTTTCTGACAAGAAATTTAAGCTTTGCCATGCATCTGTACTATCTATGTATGAATTCTTGTGCAAGAATTTAGAGTGTGTCATGTGAAGATTCACTCCCTATAGCACTCTCTCACGTGAGCTGATGCATCCTTGTGTGGTGCCCTGTACTTTATTGCACGCTATGGAGTACTTCCTCAAGTGAGATTTAGATACAATGGTTTAAAATTTTTAGTTTCTGTCTTTCCTATTTCAAATTTATGACAGTTTCCTGTTTGCTATTGTTTATTATTTCTTTGTTATTTTCATAGCATAACAGTTTTCTACAGGACATTTGACCAAGAACATAAAACATGCTAATGGTTTGATTGCAGGACAATAGTCGAAGACTTGCTAAAATGTTGTGTTTGTTTGTTTCTTTCATTCACATAGTCTAAATAGGGCTCTATTAAAATTTGTTGAGGATTTTGATAGTGAGTAGGGAATTTGGCTCTTCATTACATGGAGTTCATGACCATGAATGAACCTAAAATCCTAATGATCTTACTAATATGACAAATTCTTGGGGAAGTAGAGAAAGGTAGTGAATCTTTATGCTTCTATTAGCCAGGGGATTATGCTCTTCTCTCTTTGAGAGAAACATAAACCCAAAAGCTTGTAGTTGTGGTGGAGTGAAGCTAACTCAATGATGAATCTTCTTGATGTGTTTGGGTGAGGAAACAGGATAGAGAGGTATGCTCTTCTCCCTTTGGGAGAACCAAAAAATCTGATCCCCGAATCTAAACCAAGTCCAATGTCACCTTTAGAGGGCCTACTAGAAGTTGAAACTCCAGGAATGACCCAAGTGAGTATGCACCTATCTCCGGTGATTCTACCTCACTCTAATAAAGAATGTTTTTTTGAGTCTAAAGACTCCAAAACCATGTTAGCTTCCTTCTCAAGACTTTGACTATCATCTTGAGAAGGCTTTATCTGTTATACTAAGCGGCGCCACTCCTAGCCCTACTTGTGGGGGTGTATGACTTTTAGGTGTTGGTGTGGCTGCGAGGCCTCAACCCTATATTAGGAACACCAAAGGTTAGCATGAATGAAAACCTATTAAAAACTTTCCTTATCTAGTGGCCTACCTTGTTCACCTCTGAAAGGAGGCATAATCTTTGCGCAAGGAGGGGGAAGAATCTCTCCCGTAGATTCCCATCATAGGCATACACCTGGATGCTTGAAGGTGGTTGCAACACTGGCCCCTGCTACAAGGGTAACATTTGAACATATTCTATTGAGTCCTTGGAAACACCAAAAACATGGGTGCCCTCTAGGGGGTGACACGGCTGTGTGAGGTGCACGTATGGACATAAGCAATGGGGCAAAGGTTTTGTCTTCTCCCCATTTTTTTTGTAGGACTAAGATATGTGTTTGTTATCGAGTCTTAAACATTGTCCAAATCATTATCAAACAAAGACTCCCCTGATGCTATCAAGTTGCTTTGTCCTTGATAGGTCTGTTAATGACTGCTTCTTGTATCACAACTCCTTGATTTGAACCTTTGTGTCTTTAAATGAATGCTTGAAATCCTAAAATGAGATTTTTGATTAAACCACTCTTCAAACTTGTCAGGAAACTAGATTTTCTGTTAGACATCAATTTAGGCGGTACCTCAAAATTCAACTTTAACCTTGAAAACTATGTCAGATTGTTAGATTTTGCACTTTTCCCATGCAAAGTTTCACACTTCAGAGCACTTTCTCATGTGAGACTTTGTTCTTTTGCATGAAGGTTGGTGTTCTTTCACATGGCCTAGTACTCTCTTATGTGAAACTTTGTTCTCTTGCGGAAAGGTTGGTGTTCTTTTGCATGGCTTGGTACTCTCTCACGTGAGACTATAGCCCAGTTTGCAAAAATAGAGACCTGTTTGCCATTGACTATTTGACTTTTTATCTGATCTTCTTTTTGTCTGAGGTCTATTTTTTCTGCCTTCCTATTGTTCACTGTCAAAAATTGGTTTTTTTGAGTTAGGAATCGATTGATCTTTTCTTTGACTTGTGTCATCTCTCATTGGTTTACCTTATCTCTTTATGCCTTTTGTATCTCGTGTTGCAGTAGTCTTATCTCAGTTGTTCTAGCCACCTCTTTTGATGATTCATACTAGGTTCATCTCACATCTTGGTTGTTCTATCCTTTATCTCCTTTGCATTGTTCTTAGAGACTGATTCTAGCTTTATCTCGAGTCCTCTCTCATCTCATCTTCATCTATGACTATCATGACTACAAGTGGAAAGACTTATCCCATTCAAAATCCTGATCAAGGTAGAAATGAACCTCCTAATCAAGAAATAGATCCTCTTGAATCTATTGCAAAATCTAAACTTTGTGAGATATCCTCGATTTCCTCATTGAATACTTTGAAAGATAGTCCATCTCAACCATCACCTCCAGTGTTTCAAGAGTATTTTAATCCATTGTTTGAAGCACAACCTAGTTTTTTGTTTCAAGACCAAGAAACCTCATTCTTCCAAGAGAACTCATTGTTTCACAACTTTGGAAGACCTCTTCCTTAGACTAATCCTATTATCGTACCTATTGATCCTATCAAGAATAGTTCTATCATTGAACCTAGTGATACTATTGAAGATATCTTCTTGCCTGAATTTGTTAAATCTTTTGATCCTGTTTGCTCACCAAAGGTTACTGTAGTCATGCCCTTTCGGCACTGGACATATTATTTCACTGAGAATTCATGTACTACACAAGCCTACTACAAGATGGGAGATCCGTTTGATTTCCAACTGGGCAAGTATAGCCAAACCTTTGATCAATCTCAAAACAATCAATATCATGGTCAATCTTCTAATGACCCACGTCATGCTCAACCTTGGAATGAGAAACCTCATGGTCAATCTCAACATGACCAAAATCAGTCCCACAATGATGATCAATCTCGAAGCAAACCTCAAGGCGATCAACAACTAGCCTATTTCTATCATCCTCCTCCATTCGATCAAAACCAAGATGATCAACAACAAGATCAAATTATGAGTATTTATGAGATTCTTGGGAATGAAAATGAAGTGATAACTCAATAGGATATAGATGTTTCCAAAGCTAATAAGGGTCTTATTAAAATGGTGGAGATCCTTCTCCTAGAGGAGAAAGAAAATTACTTCCTTGAGTTAGCTAAACAAGGGGCCAAGTTACCCTGAGACTATCAAGTTGAAACACTCGTAGCTAAGGAAGAAGAAACTAAAACCGCAAAGTTGTAAAAGATGGTCCGAGAAATGCAAGATCAGATTAGTCAACTTGTGAGGAATAAAGACAAACCCGCTCAACAATTTACAATGGAAATTATTTGTCCTTTCCCTTTTGACAAAAGTCTTCATATGCCACCTTTTCCCAGAGGTGTGGAACTCCCTAAATATGACAAATACTTGGGTACAACCAATCCCCAAGATCACTTAAGGGAGTTTGGTGCATTGTCTATGGAATTCATGCATGATCAGACATATCTTATGTGGTTGTTTCCTTGTAGTTTGGGTGGACTAGCTATGGAATGGTTCTCTAGATTGCCTACTAGTATTAAAACTTTTGACAAAATGGCTAATATTTTTCTCCAACACTACTCACATAGTATTTAACATTCGGTCAACATCTGGGATCTTTGCAACTTAAAATACTGACAAGGAGAATCTTTCTTAACATTTCTTTAAAGGTGGAGACAATTATGTATGAAGTGTCCTCATAAGCTACCAGAGTCTGAGAGACTCAAAATTTTCTTGGACAATCTTGTCCCAGACTTTGGATACCAAGTACAATTGCAAGGTCCTCTCACTTTTGATAGTATGATCAAACAAGTAGTGTAGATAGAGGCCTTTATGATCAAGAAGGGAGAATTAACTTTGAATAAGGACAATAAACAAGGATTCTCCACAAACAAGGATAAAGGAAAGACTACCAATAAGAACGGGGAGGTAGTAAATGATGGAGTGGTGGATAATGTTAATGCAAATCCTTCAAAGCCTACTTTTAATCTTACTTCCAGTATACAAGTGGCTAAGGCTATTGAAAAGACCACAACAGATAATAAAAAAACTTCATGATTTGCTAGGAATAAACCTTGGACCTCTCGACCCAAGCATGATTTCACCTCTTTGGGAGAGCCTCTTGATGTGGTCTATAAAAATCTTATAGAGAATTAGGTTCTTACTCCTTTAGAAAAGCATACTTATGACGCATAACCATGACCTCATTGGTGGAATGATAATGCTTACTATGACTATCATTAGAACATTGGTCATAAGACTTCTACTTGTCTCCAACTAAAGCATACATTTTAGGATCTCATTGACAATGGTGACATCCTTATGGAGAACCATAATAAGAATTTGGATCACCAAGCTTTTAAGGATCCCTTCCCTCCTCATGAGAAGGGTGAGTCTTCAAACACCAAGAATACCAATGCTAAAGTCAATTACATGTACACTAATAATGACAATGTTATTGGTATGATTGAACCTATCAAGATAGAGTATTGTGATGTGATCACTTCTAGAGGGAGCGATGATTCTCCAAAATCTAAGACTCATTTTATCTTGCGTAGCTCTGCATGTCATTCATCTAAATCTAAACAATCTCAAGACTATGCTAATGTTGTCACTCGATAGTGAGGAAGAGTTGTTTTGAAAGGTCCTGATGCTTCCACATCTGCTCTAAAGCAAACCACAGATAAGAGATCTGATACTCTCGCATCCACTCTGAAGAAAATTGTGGATAAGACTATTGTTGGCCCCACCAACAAAAATAGAAAATCTATTCCTATAGCTAGCTCGGCTAGTTATAGCATTTTAGATCAACTCCAGTGAACCAATGCTCAGATTACCATTTTTGAGTTGTTGAAAATCTCGCCTGCTCACAGGAAGATTTTGGATAAGGCCCTTGCTGAGGAAAACATTCCCAAGGATATTGATCTCAATCAGTTCCAATCTATGGTGGGTCATTTGACTCTCCCTCACTATCTATCCTTCTTTGAAGAAGATGACCACTCTTTGAGTCACCCAAATAACGCTCCCTTGCATATAGAGGTAATGATAGGTCCTAAGCACGTTCACTGAGTGCTCATAGACAATAGTGCTGGTCTTAATATCTATTCTACTAAACTACTCACTCAGCTAGGTTATGATGAGAATTGTATAGATACTAGCAAAAAGATTACCATCAAAGCTTATGATGAGGAAGAACACAAGTCCCAAGGCTTAGTTTTTCTACCTATCCACATAGGTCCTATTGAGAGAGATGTTCCTTTCCAGGTGCTCAATATCCCTCTTGCCTACAATATCTTATTAGGTAGGCCTTGGATTCATGAGATGCAGGTTGTTCCATCCACATATCATCAATGCATTCAGTTTCCATTCCATGGAGTGGAAGTCACTATACCTACAAATACCAATTTCTCTTGCAACACTCTTGCGCAAACTATAGATAGCTTTGTTCCAACAAATAGAGAATCCATTGAGTTTTATGATGCTAATCTGAAAGAAATGGAACAAACCTCAGGACTTAAGGATACAGGCATGGGAGAATACTGAATGGAACCTACGCTATCACTGGTTGCTCTACCTCTATCTCCACATTCTTATGGGAGACCTTCTGGAAGACAAAAAAATTTCTAATGCTCCTCCTTAAATAGTTTATGATGGCACCTTTGTAAGGTCCTCTACACCTTTAGAAGATGAGGATGAAGAGAGGGCTATCAGAGCATGGATCTATAAAGGAAAAGAAACAGCTAAAACAACCACTCCATCTCTAGATTTAGAGAAAGAACTATACAGTGAAGCCTTCAAGATCATGAAGTGCTTCAGTTATAAGGGGAGTGGTCCTATAGGAAAAAATGATAATGCCCTACTAAAACCCATTGAAACTATAGGCCGCCACACAAAAGATACTAGTGGCTTAGGCTTTAAAAAGACTCCCTTTCATTTGGGGACCAAGAAATTTGTGTCAGCTCTTGAGCCTGAACCTGAACCTGAATAAGAAATTAAAGATGCCACTACAAAAGTGAATCCAAAGTCCAAATTTGATGAAGATACATTTCCATATCCTATCCCTCTGGATCTCATGACACTCTTTGTTGAACCTGATGAGCCTATCATACCTATTCATATGGTAGAGATAGATACTGATAGTGATAATGATTCTAATAAAAATTCTTCAGTATACCAATTCACATATGAGGAATGGAAAGAAACACTAAATGATGATCCTAATTTTCAAGGTGAACAATATAGGCCACCTCATTTTCAAAAGTACTTTGAACAAGAACAACTTCAACAAGTTATTAATGCCAAAAGGGATAATAATGAGTCTGATGATGCTGCTAATGAAATTCCCACATCATGTACTGACTCACATGAATATGATTTCAACTCTCTGTCTGATGCTACTTATGATGTAGACATAGATACTATTCACATGTATGAAAGACTTCTCGAAGTAGGTGAAGGGTCTAGCACTAGGCCACACAAATTAGGCACCACTAATGTCAACATGTCCTCTACTTCCAACACAAGGTCTTATAGGGATTCAAATGCTCCTTTGGATGAGATTGCTCTAGGTCTTGACTTGCTCATCAGTGCTTTTGAGGGTTATACCATGAACACAATTGAACCAGTCACTACTTCCCTTTCACTCCACCATCCTGATCTCATAAACTAGAACTTCCCTTCCGAATCCAATGAAGTCCTAACATTCTAGAATGATTATGATCTAGCCTGTTACCTCCATGCTATTGAACCTATGATGTCCTCCACCAATGAAAGTAGTGTCAACATGATAGAGGCAGATATCAAGTATCTCAGTCAAAAAATTAAAAGAAGAAAAAATAGATGCTCTGATGGTGAAAACCACTTTGTGGCAGTATCAGAGCCAAAAATAGTAAAAATAAAAGACGTATTTGAGGGTGAAAACCTCTCTGAGGCACCCAAGGATGAGATACTTGATACGCTTCTGAGCCACTTTCAAGAGAGGTCATCAGTGTTGATTGAGCTGACACAGGTGGTCAATTTGGGTACAGAGGCTGCTCCATAGATTATTCATCTAGCACAATCATTGTCTGCCGAAGAAAAAGAAGAGTTCACAAACTTCTTTCAGAGAAAGAAAATAAACTTTGCATGGACTTACTTTGACATGCCTGGATTAGACCCCAATCTAATCATGCATCATTTGTCCATTTCACCAGGTATCAAACCTATTAAATAGAAGTTGTGAAAAATGCATCCACACGTAGTGCTTTTGGTTAAAGCAGAACTGGAAAAGCTTTTTTAAGGCTAGTTTCATAAGAACTATTGATTATGTAGAATGGATTTCAAACATTGTTCTAGTCACTAAAACATGACAAATCCATTTGTGTGTGTATAGATTTTAGAGATCTCAATAAGGCATGTCTGAAAGATGACTTCCCACTACCTAATATTGATATGATAGTTGACATGACAGAAAGATATGAGATGTATTCCTTGATGGATGGTTTTTCTGGCTATAATCAAATAAAAATTGTGCCAGAAGATCAAGAAAAGACTACTTTTACATGTGCCTAGTTCACCTTTTGTTGGAATGTCATGACTTTTGGGCTTAAGAATGCTGGAGGAACATACCAGAGAGCTATTACTACTATCTTCCATGAGATGATGCATAAAATGATGGAGGATTATGTGGATGATACTTTAGCCAAAAGCATGTAGTGAAGAACTCACCTCATAGACTTGGGTCCCATCCTTGACTACATGGAACAATTCAGTCTCAGGCTTAATCCAAAGAAATGTGCTTTTGGTGTTACTTTTGGGAAACTCTTGGGTTATATCATTTCAGCTAAAGGCATAAAAGTTGATCCTGAAAAGGTGCAAGCTATCATGGACATGCCTCCACCCAAGAATATCAGTCAAATGAGAGGATTACAAGAAAGCCTACAATCTATCTAGCGCTTCATTTCATAGTTGGCTGACAAGTCACAACCATTTACTAAAACTTTGCATAAGAATGTGACCTATGAATGGAATGAGGAATGTGATAAGGGACTTACTCAAATAAAATAGTATCTTGCTAATCCACCCATACTGATGCCTCCTATTCATGGGAAGCCACTTATACTATACATCTTAGCAACAAACACATCCTTGGGTGCTCTCCTAGCTCAAGAAGATTAGAATAATAAAGAGAGAGCCATATACTACATTAGCAGAACATTGGTTGCCTATGAAATAAATTACTCTATCATTGAGAAGGCTTTTTTAGTAGTGGTACTTGCTTCTCAAAAGTTACAACATTATATGCTAGCTCATGTCGGGAGGCTTATTGCAAAAATTGATACACTAAAGTACCTACTAAGCAAGGCTGCCCTCACAGGTAGATTAGCAAAATGGGTAATGATACTTAGTGAATTTGACATTGAGTATGTGGAAAGAAAAGCTATTAAGGGAAAAGAGATTGCTGATCAGCTAGCAGAAGCTCCTTTGAAAGATCATCAACCTTTGAATATTGAATTCCCAGATGAATCCATCATGCTCCTCACACACCAATCTTGGAGCATGTTCTTTGATGGATCATTCACTCAGCAAGGATCTGGTGCAGGCATTCTATTTGTTACACCTCAAAGATACTCATTGCCAAAAGAATATAAAATGTTGTTTCCTTGCACAAACAACATAGCTGAATACAAAACTTTAATCAATGGCATGAAGATATCCCTTGAATGGTGTGTGGATGAGCTCAAGGTCTTTGGGAATTCCCAGTTAATCATCAATCAATTTAATGATGTTTACCAAACAAAAGATGACAAGCTAATACCTTACAAAAGGATGGTGGATGATCTCAAACAATACTTTGCACACATTTCTTTTGAGTAGATTCCAAGGATAGATAATAAAGTAGCTGATGCAATGGCCACTCTTGCTTCAATGTTACAAATATTAGAAAATGACTTCAGACGTAAGTTCCTGGTGGAGGCATTACACTACCTTGCCTATTGTTGGTGCCCAAAAATGATGGATCACTTTTGGCCAACTAACAGCTACACACTAATACCTCTGCAATTCTGGCTTAATCAAGCCAAGGCTAGTAGGCCTAAATTCACTTCAAACTATCAAATTCTCTATGTTGCACAACTGTGTACATAAATAAACAAATTTCCTCCCAAGGTGGTGAATGATCCTTGGAGGAAAGAAAAAAATCCTCTAATAATCTCTATTCTATAAATCTTGACTAAAGTGGATTAAACTAAGGACTCAAAAGTAATATTTTTGAAATAATGATTATATAATCTACAAACCACAAAGTATGAACCAAATGACAATTTCCAAATTATAGTTAGATCAGTGCCTTCTAAATACTTGGGCTATAGAGTCATAAAAATTTCAATCCTACGTACAATCAGAGATAGTTTTAAGGTAACTCACTCTTGTAAAGCGAGACCATCACCCTACAAGATTCTATTGAAACAAAATTTAAAATAACTTATACAATAGGTCCTATGGTTTTCAACCCAACTTAAGAGCCCGAAAGGAAACAGTAACAGGTTCTCAGACCATGCTACCATTATTCAAATTGTACAAATTAGTCATAAATGAATGCATCAAATAGAAAAACATAGTAGGATACCCTGGTTCATAGAGTAATCTGAAAAGACTAATTGAAAACATTGATGCAGGAGCATCCTGGGTGTAAGAGAAATCTTGCATCACCTAAAAATATTTCTGGTTTTTTTTCAATAAGGGCTATCTTGTCTAGAGCTTCTATTTATGGAGACTTGCAATTTTTAGTAAGTTGGTCAGACTATCTCGGAATGTTTTGATTTCATAGTTGGAGGTTCATCTTAGTCATATCAGCCTACCTCTAAAGTTTCATTGCTAGATCAAGTCTGGTTTCGAAGATAATGAAACTTTTCAGTTTTGAAAATAGGGTATAGAAACTTTGAACTCAAATTTGAAGGCTTTAGAGGCCCTAGATGAGGTCAAATTATTTACTGAATGAAGCTTTCTTGATTCAAGCATTATAGAGCTCCTCATGCCCTTTCCAAAATGGGGTTATAATAGTCAATCAGGTCAATGGGTGATGACTTATGGTCTCCGAAAGTTGGGTCACCTGAAATGGTGGAAAATGATTTTCCTTCAAAATTTTTGTTTGTGTTTCAAAAAGTTATTTTGAGCTAACTTTGATGTAATAAATTGAAAAATAAAACAATTCTAAGTTTGGTCAGCCTTGTTGGCTAAAAATTCTGGAACCTTCCTAGGCAGTGGAAAATTGCCTATATAAGGAAGGCTGTAGTGTTGTCTTAGGCAGTTTGGGATAGTTCTACGTAGTAGATCTATGTATTGATTCAAGGCTTTGTCCTACAGAATGTTGTAAGGGAATGCCCATGTGGCTTTGCACATTGTAATTCTGAAAGTTTGTAATTCCACATTTGTGGAGATAATTAGAAGCCAATTTTTTGTTCTTGCATATTGTTGTTATTTCTTTATTTCTATTATGTGTTTGTGGTATTAAGGGGAGCACCCTTCATCAAGTGGTATCAGAGCAGGAGTTCCTGAATGTGTAAATAGATCACCTATTGTGAGGTAGTTTGCACCAGGACTGTAGGTTTGGGTTTCTGTGTAAATAGATCACCGACTGTGAGGCAGTTTGCACTAGGACCATGGTTAGGGTTTTAGCGAGAATCATGAAAATGCCTCCACAAAGGGAATGTGGCAGAAGAGCTAGTGTTGTAACACCTAAGGTTAGAGTGCTCTAGAGACAAGTGTGAGCATTGTAGGAGGAGATTCGTAGAGGAATGAATCTTAATGTCAGAGATGAAAGCCAGGATGAAGATGAAGAAGAAGATCAAGAAGGAGAAGTCAAAGTTGTAAACCATGAGGAAGAAAGACTTTTTCATGCCATTTCAAAGATAAAAAAAAAGACCTAAGATTGAGGTTGCTACATTTTCAGGAAATCTTAACCCAGAGGAGTTGATCAACTGGATCAATGAATGTGAAGAATATTTTGAGTATGAAGATATTAAGGATCCTGATAGGGTCAAATTTACAAAGGCTAGACTAAAAGGTCATGTGAAGATCTGGTGGCAAGAGATTCAATTGGAGTGAAATAGAAGAGGGAAAGATAAAATCACAAGATGGGATCGAATGGTGGATAAATTGAAGTGAAAGTTTATCCCTGTTGATTATGAGCTTGACCTATTGGAGAAAATGCAAAGTTTGAAGCAAGCGGGACGATCTATTCAGGAGTATACAGAGGAGTTCTATCGAATCCTCATTAGAACAGGACATGCTGAAGCTGATAAGGATAAAGTTGCCCATTACCTTAATGGGTTGAGGCTGAGCATTTAGGAGGAGTTGAATTTGGTTTGAATGAACAGTATTGAAGAGGCATACTAGTTTTCCCTAAAAGTAGAGGAAAAGTTGAACAAGAAGTTCGAGAGCATAAAAAATGGAAGAGGTCGCGGTAGATGATCTGGTGGAATGTCATATGGAGGCCAAAATGAACATTCGAAAAAGAAGGATGAGACTCGTAGTAGTCAAAATCAGAGAGGAAAAAACTCCAACTGTGTCCAATATTAGAACAATAGAGACCAAAGAGGAAGAGGAAGAGGACAAGGTTGAGGAAGAGGAGGTTTTCGTGGAACATGTTTTCACTATGGAGAAGAAGGTCATATGGCATTTGAATGTCCTCAATGCCAAGGAAGGATAGATAGGAGGAATGAAGGCTAGGACAGAGTGGCACATGTAGATGAAGTTGCCAAATCCTCAAATTCTGAAGATGCTGAAAGAGGAGAAATGTTGATTAACAGAAGAGTCCTGCTGAGCAGTGAGAATGAACCTAAACAAAGGAAAAACTTGTTTCTCACTAGATGCAAGTGTGAGGGTAAATGTTTTGATGTGATTATTGATAGTGGAAGCACTAACAATTTGGTGTCAGAAGAGATGGTGACAAAGTTGAAGCTCAAGAGATAGAAACACCCACATCCATATCGGATTGCTTGGGTTTAGGATGAGCACAAGGTCATGGTTAGTGAACAGTGCTTAGTAAAGTTCAAGATTGGTGGGTACTATGATGAGGTACTATATGATATCATACCTATGGATGCATGTCATATGTTGTTGGGTAGGCCGTGGCAGTTTGATAGATGTGTTGTACATGATGGTCATCCAAATACCTATTCCTTGACAAAGGATGGAGTGCGACATAAGCTAAACCCATTGAAGGAGACCAAAGAAAAGGTATGTGGTAATGTAGGAATAACTTTTGTTGATGGAAGAAAATTCGTAGATGGTATGAGGCATGAGCATGTGTGTTTTGTTTTAATTCCAAAAGTTGGTAAAGAGGAAATGGAGGATGTACCTATAGAGGTTGTAGATTTGTTGAATGAGTTTTAGGATATTGTATCCAATAATATACCTTATGGATTACCACCAGTAAGAAAGATCAGTCATTAGATGGATTTGATTCCAGGAGCCAGTTTGCCAAACAAGGCAGCACATAGAATGACACCAGCAGAAAGTGAAGAGTTGAATAGACAAGTACATGAGTTATTAAAGAAGGGGTTGATTCAAGAGAGTCTAAGTCCCAGTGCTATACCAACAGTATTAGCACCAAAGAAGAATGGAGAATGAAGGATGTGTATAGATTCTAAAGAAATAAACAAGATCACAATCAAGTACCAGTTTCTATTGCCACGAATGGATGATATTATAGACTATTTGAGTGGGGCTGTGTATTTCTCAAAGATAGATTTGAAGAGTGGATATCACCAAATTCAGATTAGAGAAGGAGATGAATGGAAGACTACCTTCAAGACAAAAGAAGGACTATATGAGTGGTTAGTCATGCCTTTTGGGCTAACCAATGCACCGAGCACTTTCATGCGGCTCATGAATGAGGTTCTGAAAGAATTTTTGGGTAAGTTTGTCATTGTTTACCTAGATGATATTTTGATCTTTAGCAAGACATTGGAGGAACATATGATGCATATTCTTATGGTGTTTGAGAAGTTGAGAGATGAGAAATTGTTGATTAATTTGAAGAAGTGCAATTTTGTGAAGAAGGAATTAGTGTATTTAGGATTTGTAGTTTCAGCAGAAGGTCTGAAAATGGATCCAGAGAAAGTATAGGCTATCCTTGAATGGCCTACTCCAAGGAATGCTACCGAGGTAAGATCTTTTCATGGTTTGGCTAGCTTTTACACAAAATTTATCAAAAATTTTAGTAGTATTTGTGGACCCTTGACTGAAACAATGAGAGGGGATAGAAAAGAGTTCAAGTGGACTAATGGGGCAGATAAGAGTTTTAAACTGTTGAAACAAAAAGTTATAGAACAACCTATTTTAGTACTTCCAGATTTTAATAAGGTGTTTCAAGTAGACCGTGATGCTAGTGGTACTGCAATAGGAGCTGTTATGAGCGAAGAAGGTAAACCTATTGCTTATTTCAGTGAGAAGTTGAATGATGCCAAGAGAAAATATTATGTTTATGATCAGGAATTGTATGCTATAGTTCAAGCATTAAAGAAGTGGAGACACTATCTACTTCTTAAGGAGTTTGTTTTGTATACTGATCATCAAGCTTTGCAATATTTGAATAGTCAAGGAAAGTTGAATAAGAGGCATTTGAAATGGGTTGAGTTTTTGCAGAGTTATACATTTGTTTTGAAACACAGAAGTGGAAAGTCTAAAAGGGTTGCATATGCACTTAGCAAAAGGAAACTATTACTGACAGAGATGCAGATTAACGTGGTTGGGTTCAAGGAACTCAAAAAATTGTATCATGAGGATCTTGATTTTGGTGAAGCTTGGAAAGCTCGTAAAGAACCTATTACTCTAGATAGAATGAAGTGGTTGGATTTTATCATTCAAGATGATATGCTATTTAGGGGGAGTCAGTTGTGCATTCCATGAAGTTCTATGAGGGAGAATCTCATCAAAGAGAAGCATAGCGGAGGATTGGGTGGACATTTTGGTCATGATAAAACCCTTGTGTTGGTTAGTGAGAATTATTATTGGCTGTAGTTGCAGCAAGATGTGAAGAAGTTTGTACAGAGTTGTAGAGTATGTCAGATGATGAAAGGAGTGAAGCAGAATAAAGGGTTGTATCATCCATTACCTATACCGGAGAAGCCTTGGGAGGATATCAGTATGGAATTTGTTCTTGGCTTACCGAGGACTCAGTGGGGACATGATTCAATTTTTGTGGTGGTTGACAGATTTATAAAGATGGCACATTTTATTCCCTGTAAGAAGACTAATGATGCTGTTCATGTAGCATAATTGTTTTTCAGAGAAGTAGTGAGACTACATGGTTTTCCAAAGATGATAGTTTCAGATCGAGACACTAAGTTTGTTGGATATTTCTGGCATACATTGTGGAAGAAGTTGAAGAAAGATTTGAAGTTTAGTTCATCACATCATCCATAGACTAATGGATAGATAGAGGTGGAAAATAGGAGTTTGAGGAATTTTCCGAGATCTTTGGTTGGAGACAAGCCAACAGGATGGAATTTTATTTTACCACAGGCGGAGTTTGCAAATAATAATTCTGTCAATAGGAGCACTGGTAAATCACCATTCTAGATTGTATATGGAAGTAGTCCTAGAAATGCATCTCAGTTGAGGAAGATAGATAAAGGAGAAATAAGTAGTGCTGAAGCTGAGCATTTTGTAGAATATTTGAAGAAGATCCATGAGGAGGTGAGGAAGCACATTACCAAGATGTATGTGTAGTATAAGGCTAAGGCAGATGAGAAAAGGAGGCATAAGAAATTTTAGGTTGGAGATGAAGTCATGGTTCATTTGTGGAAGGAGTGATTTCCAGTTGGGACATACAATAAGTTGAAAATGAAGAAGTTTGGGCCATGTAAGATACTGAAGAAGCATGATTCAGGAAATGCATATGAGGTAGAATTGCCTACTAAGCTGAATATTTCACCAGTGTTTAACATTTCAAGTTTGATAGAGTATCATGAAGGAGGTGTTGAAGATGAGATCACAAGAGCATAATGGAGTATTCCAGCAACTAGTTCAGATACTAAGGAGATTGAGGATATACTGGAGAGTCATGTTGGCAGAAGCACAAGCAACATGACATATGAACAATATTTGGTCAAGTGGAAACGATGAGCTATTGAAGATTCATCATAGTTGAATCAGTAGGAGGTTAACCATCTTGGTTTCCCTCTTGACACTTGAGTCATGATAGGGTCACTTCTCAAATTACCCTGGGTGTCTGATGCAAGAGCATCCTAGGTGTAAGAGCAATCTTGCATCACCCAAAAAATATTTCTAGTTTGTTTTCAATAAGGGCTATCTTATGTAGAGCTATTTTTTATGGATACTTTCTATTTTTAGCAAGTTGGTCATATGATATCAAAATGTTCTGATTTCATAGTTGGAGGTTCATCTTAGTCATATCAGTCTACCTATAAAGTTTCATTGCTAGATCAAGTCTATTTTTGAAGATATTGAGACTTTTCAGTATGGAAACAGGGTACAAAAACTTTGAACTCAATTTTTAAAGCTTTAGAGGCCCCGGATGAGGTCAAATTTTTGATTGAATAAAGCTTTCTTGATTCAAGCATTGTAGAGCTCCTTGTGCCCTTTCTGAAATGGGGTTATAACAGTCAATCAGGTCAACGGGTGATGACTTATGGTCTCCGGAAGTTGGGTCACCTGAAATGGCAGAAAATGATTTTCCTTCAAAATTTCTATTTGGGTTTCAAAAATTTATTTTGAGCTGACTTTAATGTAATAAATTGAAAAATAAAACAATTCTAAGTTTGGTCAGCCTTGTTGGCTAAAAATTCTGGAACCTTCCCAGGCGGTGGAAAATTGCCTATATAAGGAAGGTTGTAGTGTTGTCTTAGGTAGTTTGGGATAGTTCTGGGTAGTAGATCTATATATTGATTTGAGGCTTTGTCCTACAGAATGTTGTAAGGGAATGCCCATGTGGCTTTGCACATTGTAATTCTGAAAGTTTGTAATTCCACATTTGTGGAGATAATAAGAAGCCAATTTTATGTTCTTGCATATTGTTGTTATTTCTCTATTGTAGTTATGTGTTTGTGGTATTAAGGGGAGCACCCTTCATCAAACATATAACTTATAACCACAAATAAAAAGAAGAGCACTTATCTTTATTAATGTTGAAAAAATAGTACATTAGAGTTCATATTGTAGTTGTGATCAAATTCTATTCTATGAAAATATTAATTGTCTTCTATTGTCCACCCTCTTTACATTTTACATTATGTATATATACATGTTTGAGTGGCTTTCACACCTCTTTAGGGTGAAAAGACACACCCTTATTACAAATTATTTTGAAAAAATAATAAACTAATGAAAAAATAACTACCTATATTTTGGATTTGGGTTTGGTTGAAAAACCAAAACACCTTGTGGAAAGCTAAGATTTTTACTAGAAATATAAAATTTGATTTTCCAAACTGGGTCTTTTTTAGATGTTTAAAATTCGACCATCGTTTGCCTCTGTCGACATCATCTTTATAGAAGGTTAAAATTCTAGCATTTTCTGAAGGCTTTGATCATAGAATTTTAATTTGTCTTGTCACAGAGCTTTCTTCCATAATCTCTCAAATTTTTAATTGAAAATTAATTTAATATTTTATCCCATTTCATGTACTCCATCATTAATTATTTGGCATGGAAATTAAGAGGTCATTTTTTAGGGTTTTATCGCTATATAGGACTCCAAATTTTGCCCAAAATTTAGAGCTCCAATAGGCTCTTTCTAGGGACATATGCTCCATGTGAGCATAGCGAGATTCCAGCTATCTCTGGAGAAGCAAACCAAGTATCCATACTAATTTGATGCGAAGTAAAATTGGGTGACCCTAGGCCCCCCAAAATTGAACATTGATCCTTTCCTCTATCAAACACTTGATTTTGATCATGTAACACTTTTAACCTTGCTGCATTACACATGTCATCCTTATAGACAATTCTCATCACTTCATCAATATGATATTTGGCATCCAATCTATATTCAGCCCTTGAGAAATCATCAGGTCCGTTGTAATCCTTGTTTAATAAAAGATTTTGGTTAATCATACAAACCTCTAGGTTAGTCTTCTTTTTTTGGATACCTTCTTGGTCACAATCTATCCCATCTCTATATTTTGGATATTTTTTCTCCTCACCAAAAGGCTTTGAGAATAGCTTATCTTCAAGAAGTACAAACTCTCTCTCACCAAGAGTTTGATCAGCTAGGACATTTCTAAAATTTTTAGAACTATGCTTCAACACATTCTCTTCATCATGTCTAGCTGATTCCATCTCATCTTCATATGTTTGGTGTACCTCTGGCTCAAAGGATGAACTCCAAAATATCTCACCCTCTGAATGCACCTCATGAGTTTCATAAAATTTAAAATTAGGACTGTTATCTTCATTATGATGCTGATGGATTCCATTGGATAAAGGATCCTCTTCAAACAATGGATTTGATAAAATAGAGAAATCAGACATATCTTCATCTACTTCCTCTTCAAACAAAAGATTCAAGAACATAGAGAATTCAAGCATACATTCATGAGAATTTTCATTTGGATCATCAAGTTTTTCATCAACAAGACTAACATCTTCATTGACATTATCTCCTAAAACTTCCTCCTGTTCATGCAGTTCTATTTCATCTCCACAATTTAATTTCTCTTGAATATGAGCTGATCTATGTACCTCCTTACCATGGTGGATTGAGAAAAAATTTGGACCATTCTTCTTAGTGTGTCTTCGGTATTCTATGTCTAATAAGGCTGAAATCTCTTCTACATGGAAAAGATCCTCTTCCTCATTTTCATATTCACTAATGTTTGACATCATACAAGTATCATCATGGAAAACATTTTCCTTAGACTGTCCAAAAGAATCTTCTCCATCAAAATATGAAACCTCACTTGACTCATATGTTATTTAAGTTTTGCACTCTTTCTCCTCTGCAACTAGTTCATTATTCATAAGTTCGAGAAATGTAAGGAACTAATGATCATATAAAAGACCTAGTTCTCACATTTTGTTTAAAAGATCAGAAGATGGAGGTTTGCATTCTGAAGGTATTTCTTGATAGATATGAAACATCCTTAGGAAGAATTGTACTATAGATTCTTCCTCTTATTTCTCTAAGTTCAAAAATGCATCCAAAGGGGATATATAATTTGGGTCTTCTTCATCATCATCGAGATTTCCACAAAACACAAGGCCTTGTTCAATTTGATCATAAGAATCCTCTTCTCTATCCTCACTATCTTCTTCTAATATCTTAACAAGAATTTTTAGATCATGGTCATCTAGTGAGATTCTCAAGTTTTTGACCTTTCTCATTAATTCTTTTTGTGAAGGCATAATTGTTATAGGTATCCTCTGATAAATATCTACCATCCTCAAGAATAAGTGTGCACAAGACTCCCCTTCAAATCTCTCCAAACTAAAAAATGCATCAAGTAGAGACAAACTATGATCCTCCTCCATGATGAAACTTTGGTCTTCAAACTGTTCATAACACATGTTATCTTCATTGCTTGCATCATGGAATTCATATAGAAACCATTGTTCAAATTCTTTCCAAGATGAAATACTTTGTGTAGGTAATGATTCATATGCCTCTCTTGATTTATCTTCTAATGTCTTGACAAATAGTTTCATTTCCTGATCTTCTACAAAAATTTCATAGTTCTCTATAAATGCATAAAATGCATCCAAATGTTCAACTACTAATTCATCCCATTCTCCATGGAACTTTGGTACAAGCTGCGAAAACTTAGGGAGTAACTTAAAAGGAATACATTAGAAACCCCTGAGATCCAATGGCATGATACCATATGGAATAAATGGTTTTATTTGAAATGGTTGTTTATTCTGATACATTTTGAATATCTGAATTGGTCATAACTTGTTTCTTTATACATTAGGTTCTTGACAATAGAGTCACCACCTCTTTTAAAGAGGAAAACTTCACTTATCTCCTTCTAGGTCTTCTTCATCAATAGAGTCACTGATTGAAATGCTTTATTGAATAGAGTCACCACCTCATTCGAGGAATTTCTTACTTTTGGGTTCTTTCTTCTAGTAGAGTGTGCTTCCAAACAAACTACTATAACTACTTTCTGATTCTGATCTATGAAATCTGAAATTCTAGGTAACTTCACAATATATATTGTGAGCAACTCTCCCCAACAGAGTCACCAATTTGTTGGTGCCCAAAAATGATGGATCACTTTTGGCCAACTGATAGGTACACACTAATACCTCTGCAATTCTAGCTTAATCAAGCCAAGGCTGGTAGGCCTAAATTCACTTTAAACTATCAAATTCTCTATGTTGCACAATTGTGTACATAAATAAACAAAGTTCCTCCCAAGGTGGTGAATGATCCTTGGAGGAAAGAAACAAATCCTCTAATAATCTCTATTCTATAAATCTTGACTAAAGTGGATTAAACTAAGGACTCAAAACTAATATTTTTGAAATAATGATTATATAATCTACAAACCACAAAGTATGAACCAAATGACAATTTCCAAATTATAGTTAGATCAGTGCCTTTTAAATACTTGGGCTATAGAGTCATAAAAATTTCAATCCTACATACAATCAGAGACATTTTTAAGGTAACTCACTCTTGTAAAGCGAGACCATCACCCTACAAGCTTCTATTGAAACAAAATTTAAAACAACTTATACAATAGGTCCTATGGTTTTTAACCCAACTTAAGAGCCTGAAAGGAAATGGTAACAGGTTCTCAGACCATGCTACCATTATTAAAATTGTACAAATTAGTCATAAATGAATGCATCAAATAGAAAAAACATAGTAGGATGCCCTGGTTCACAGAGTAATCTAAAAGACTAATTGAAAACATATAACTTATAACCACAAATAAAAAGAAGAGCACGTATCTTTATTAATGTTGAAAAAATAGTACATTAGAGTTCATATTGTAGTTGTGATCAAATTCTATTCTATGAAGATATTAATTTTCTTCTATTGTCCCCCCTCATTACATTTTACATTATGTATATATACATGTTTGAATGGCTTTCACACCTCTTTAAGGTGGAAAGACACACCCTTATTACAAATTATTTTGAAAAAATAATAAACTAACTAAAAAATAACTATGTATATTTCAGATTTGGGTCTGGTTGAAAAACCAAAACACCTCATGGAAAGCTAATATTTTTACTAGAAATAGAAAATTTGATTTTTCGAACTAGGCCTTTTTTAGATTTTTAAAATTTGACCATTTTCTACCTCTATCGACATCATCTTTGCAGAAGGTCAAAATTCCATCATTTTCTTTGATCACAAAATTTTAATTTTTCTTGTCACAGAGCTTTCTTCCATAATCTCTCAACTTTTTAATTGAAAATGAATGTAATATTTTATCCCATTTCATGTACTCCATCATTAATTATTTGGCATGGAAATTAAGAAGCCATTTTTTAGGGTTTTATCACTATATAGGACTCCAAATTTTGCCCAAAATTTAGAGCTCCAACACCTATGATGTTCCCGAATCCAAGATGATTTGTTCAGTCATTGGACATGATTCATCCCACTACCACTATATCTTTTCCTACCTTTGTGACTAGATCATTCCTAACACCTATACCCAAAATGAAAAATGTCACCTCATTCGTACTGCTTTACGATATGTCCTCATAGTAAATGACTTGTATAGATGGGGTCTAGATGGTACCCTCCTTAGGTGCTTAGAACCTGATGAGTCCAAACATGCACTAGCTAAGGTACATGAAGGTATCTGTGGGTCTCATTCTAGTGGTTTGATGTTAGCCTAGAAACTTATTAGAGCTAGTTATTATTGGCCGGACATGGAAAAAGAAGTTGTTCACTATGCCAAGACTTGCAAGCAATGGTAATTTCATGGGAACCTAATTCATTCTCCTGCTCATGAACTTATTCGTCTCATTAGTTTCTGGCCATTTCAGCAATGGGCCTTCGACTTGGTCGATTAGATACATCCTTCCTCTTCAAGAGGGCACAAGTTCATCATCACAGCTACTGATTACTTTACCAAGTGGGTTGAGGTAGTACCTCTAGTTGTAGCTGATGGCAAGACCATTGCTATGTTCATACTAAACTATATCATTTGCAGATATGGTATACCCTCATCTATTATCACTGACAATGGGGGATAATTAAAAAATAAGGACCTACTAGACTTATGCACTAAAATTAGAATTATTCAGCATTGGTCATCCATCTATTATCCTTAGGGTAATGGACAAGTAAAGGCTTCTAATAAGATAATCCTAAAAATCTTGCACTGAACAGTTCATAAATCTGGTAGAGATTGGCATCTCTAGATTAATCTGGCCTTGTGGACCTATAGAACAAGTATCCGAACACCAACGGGGGCCACTCCTTTCACCTTGGTTTATGGAGCAGGGGCATTATTACCTATTAAGGTCAAGATTCTGACATTGCAAATCTCTCTGAGGGGCCTCATCACTGATGAAGATAACAAAATATCTCAGCTTCAAGAGCTTGAGTTACTTGATGAACGTCAGAAGGTGGCATTTGATCATCTAAGAGCATACCAAAAGAGGATGTCCAAAGCTTACAATAAGAAAGTCAGACAAAGAGAATTCCAAGTGGGTGATCTCATCCTGAGAGAGAACCCCAAGAATCAGTAGCACCGAGTCCAGAAAGGGAAATTTGAACCAAACTAGCTTGGTCTGTATGTTATTACTACAACATTTAGGTTTGGTGCTTATTGACTCTCCACCACTGAAGGAGAATAGCTCAAAGAGCCTATCAATGCTCTTCACTTAAAGAAATTCTATAGTTAAGCATTCTCTATGTGCTCATGAACATACTTATTGGTCCTAAAAAAATCCCAAAAAATGATATATTGCAAAAATCCTAAAAATTGCAAACTGTCCTGAAAAAAATGATCATCTTAGTGAAAACCTGGTAAACAAGCACTTTGATGTATCTATTATCTTGGTGAAAACCTGGTAAATATGTGTCTTGGTAATAATCAAAAAAATGGAAAATTGAAAAAATACAAAAAAAAATGAAATATGCAAAAATACAAAAAAATAAAAAAAAAAAGAGAAAAGTACAAAAAAAAATTGAAAAAGAAAAAATGTGCCATTGATGAAAACCTAGGAAACAAGCATCATGGTAGCAAAAATAGAATCTCTACCAAGATGGTGAAAACCTGGTAAACAAGCACCTCTTGTTTCTTGGAGTTACATCTCATCTCAGTGTCACTTGGCTTTTAGTTTCCTGCCTTAGTTCGCTTTCTTGCTTTTTTGCTTTAGTTTGTCTCCTGCTTTTAGCTCATTTCCTGCTTTAGTTGGCCAACTCATGTTCTTTCCTTCAGTTGTCTTTGAGATTTTCTTTGACTCCTCATGGATTGGAACTAGTTCATACTTGGGGGCACCTTCCTAATCTAGGGGGCATTGTCTTATCACTTTCAGAAGTTTTTTTTGTGCATCGGTCACTAGCGGTTCTCATTGTGTCTACCTACTAATGCCTAGCTACTTTGAGATTTCTCTCCTTGAGGATCTCTCATGTATCAGTCACCAGTGGTTCTCACTATGCCTACCTATTGATACTTAGCTTTCATTTGAGCCTCTCTCTTTTGGGATCTCTTCCTTACATCAATCACTAGCAGTTCTAACTGCATCTGTCTGCTAATTTTTTGCTCATGTTTTATTCTCTCTTTTGAGAATCTTCCTTGTATCAGTCACCAGTGGTTCTCACTATGTTTTCCTACTGATACTTGGTTCATGCTCCGATATCTTCTTGAGACTTTGTCTCTCAAGATGGTCACCAGTGGTTCTCACTGCGTCTGCCTTCTATCGCTATCCCATTAAGACTTCGAATGTTGTTTGCTTCCGATTTGACTTCAATCCACTTGAACACAAACATAAAACTGAAATTGAAAACTTATCTTGTGTTCCTATGAAGCACACTTTGCTTTTTTTTTTGCTTTATCATTTCTCCTTGAGCAAATCTAAGACGTCTTTCTTGACTGAGAAATGTGAAGACTGGGGGCATGATCTTTCCTTTGCTTTCTATTTTCTGGTTTAGTTCCAATGATCTAAAGAATCTATCTAAGAGGGGTGTCTATCTGTAAGAGTGTTCATCTTGTATTGGATGGCCATGCCTACCTTGACTCCTTTTATGTGGATGCTTTGGTGAGGTTGGTTCTTCTCCTTATCTTTTTTGAGTGACTTCTTTCTGCTACAAGTAAAATGGCTAACGCTTGTCCTACTAAGTGAATGTAAGGGTCACTGTGAGCACTCTTTGGCAAAAGAAGGAACTCTTGTGTGTCTTGTGTGTTTGTTCACAAGTGACATTCAGGTCATTCTAGAAATCATGCTTTGATGCTTATGTTAACTTGCTAAATCAAAAGGAATAGGTGTTTAGGTCATTCTAGCTTCTTGTGCCTTAATGCCTACACCTCATTCTGACAAATCTAAGACTTATGTCATATTCATATTCTCATGATTGCAATGTTAGTGAGGATTGTATGACATCTTGTGATCATCCCATGCTTAAATGAGCTTGATGATGATAAATACGGTGAGTCCAACAACCAAGTCCTAAGGCTTGCATTTTCATTCTAGGCTTGCATTTAGTGTAGGCTTGTATGTTCATTCTAAGCTTGGATTTGGGATGATATCTTATTACTCTCTTAATTGCTTTCTATTCATCAAAGGTTCTCATATTCTATCCCAGTTTCATATTGGCTGCACAAATGTCCAATCCTCACTCTCGATCTTTGAAACATAATCTTTTTTATTAGTACCTATCATATATTGTGACAACCCTACATGAGATGATTAGTACCATATACATTACATATCCATTGCATTTTCATTTCATTTCCATTTGCATCTACATATACATGTGCATCCATTATAAGCATAACTTAAATCATACATTTCACATATGCATACATTCTATCCATCTATCACTGCATCATCATAAAAATAAAGAATGTGCATTTCATACATTTCTATCCATACATCTAAGCATATAAAACATCTCATAAACATCTCATTAAAGAAATATAACAACAAGTACAATGATATCCAACTTTCGATCTCATATATATATATATCTCAAATAATGTCATGTACAAAAGAGAAGGTGCTACTCGAGCACAGTATCAAAAATGGGCTACAATGTACAAGTATATCAAAAGTGCTATCTAGGTCCTACACCACCTAGAGGAGGTGGTGGTAATGGTCGCTAAGGTAGGGGCATCAGCCACTATGGTGGTGCCTGCTGAGGGGGTGCCTGTGGTGCCTACTATGGTGGGGCCTATGGTGGTGCTTGTGGGGGTCCTGGTGGAGGTTCTTGTGGAGCTCCAGCATAATGAACAAAAGGTGGTACCTACTCTGACAGATCTAGAATGACCCTATAGTAAGTTGCATAGTAGTATGCTACCTAAGCAGCCTCATATCTGGTCTCAATCCTCGATCATACCAACTCCTCCCATAGTTGCCTGATCTCAGCATCCCTATTAGCTACTTGGGTCTCCTTCATGATGACTCAAGTGTGATAGTCATCACGGTCCTACTGGACTTACTATACCCTCTCCCGGCTCTTCCTAAGAGCCTCCTGTAGCTATGATGAACCTACTCTTGCCAGAATGTTAGGCATATCAGTATCATCATCTAGTGGTGCCTGCTGTGATGTATCCCCTATCCATTGCTTGGTGGACCTCTGTGTTGGAATTAGTAGAGATAGGTATTGATAGGGGAGGGGTGAATTAGTGACTTCAAAACTTTACTTGCAAAAACTTTCAGATCTATAACTGAATACTTGTGATAACCGATCAAAATAACTTGAATATAATTATGTGAATCAATCATCTAGTTAACTTTAGAAAGTAAACAACATGAAAATAATATCACAATCACATAACAAAAGTATCTTGGTAACACAGAAACCCTTGTTAGAAGGTAAAAAATATGGTGGGGATGACACCCACAAATTCTTCACTACTGCAGATAGGAAAGGTTTGCCTATTAAGGCTACAAGTTTTGATCACTTCTGGTGATCTTACCCTATTAGGAGTAACATATTAGATTAGCTAGATCTACCTAGTTATAGGATTTAACAACACTAATTGAAGTGTGTACTTGGTTAAGAGATTTATACAAAGACTGTTAAGTCTACTTTGTTAAGAGATTTATCAAAACTCTATCACAATTGTCAGAAAGTAATAGGCAATTATCTGCTAGTTGACAACTCAATTGTCTGAAATAGATCTATAAATGCTCATTAAAATATCACCTTATCTGTGATGATTCTCTGCTCTATTCTTCTCAGTAGCCTTCTTTGATTCTACTCAATCCGATATCCTCTGTGCTCTATTCTACTTGGTAAACTGATTGTCTTGAAGTTAGGAAATTTCTTCAAGTGCTCCATGATTCATATATATCAGTTCAACAACCTCATAAAATGGTGCGAACATATACAATATATAGTGTTCTATTTTTCCGCCTTAGCAAAAATTAGGTTACAAGAATAATCATAACCCTAAGATCTACGGTGCAAAATAACCTAGATCAACTAATACAAATAAGATAATCATTGCATTTAATGAATATCTTTTACAATAAAAGCTCCTCGATCTTGGTAAACAATTTTACGATCTGTTGTAACCATCTGCATAGAATAATGTGTCATTTCTGATTACTATGCCATTTTCTATTACCATTGGTAAACATTGTATAATCTACTTGGTGTATACTGCGATGCTTGATGTTTACTAACCATCAGTGTCGGTGTCGCTGGTGCTTGATTAACTATGTGATGCTCAGTGTAAAGGCTTTACCGACTACTCTGTCTTACTTCTAGTTACCGACTGTCTCAATATAAGTAACCGACTGACCTATTTAGTATCCTTTGATACTAATGACAACCTTAAATGCTCAATAGAGATTAAAAGTCTCCCCCTTTGGCATTAGTATCAAAACTTCAAATGTATATAGACAAAATGTTTCTATATATTCCTTATGTCTCTACCATATACATATCCACAAAAAAAACTTCTAAGTACAAAAGTACTCCCCCTCGGTGCATGCTCCCAGTAGTATGTAATATACATATCAAAAAATATACTATTTGGCATATACATGTTTTCCCCCTTTTTGATAATAATGCCAAATGAAAAAAATATATATAATGTATACTTACATCTTATCAAAAATGTTTTGATGGGTTTTCTTGATAGATTCCAAGAGGTTGTCCCACTCCTCTTTCAAGTTGGTAAGAGCAATATGCTCAAGACCAACTTGTGCATGCATGTCAAAGATATTATCCAACATTGAAATCTCTGGTGTTGCCACAAGTTGTTCGGCTTTGACAAGATGTACTTAAAAAAATTTTAGGGAACGGATGAGTTCTTTTTGTAACTCTGTGACCTGATTGGTGATGTGTGCTTCTTTTTTCCTTAAGTCTACTATCAGCCATCAGAGTTCCTAAACTCGGTTAATATGCTTTAAGAAAGCAATTGGCTTGGTGATAGCTGCTTGTGTACTCAACTGTATCTCTACTTCTAAACCTTTTATCTTTTCACTGACTTCTATAAGGAAGGTGTGTGAAGTACAAAGCTTGATAAGAAATTAACAAATTATCTGGGTAATAGATTTTACCTCGGTAATGACCTCAGATAATTTTACCTTGTCAAGGGCCACTTCTGTGCTAATTATTTCTACCAATTTTTTTTGAATCTTTCATTCTGGCCATTCTTCTATTCTTTTGTCCGCATTTGTATCTTGGGCATTGATTTTGTTGGTGAGTGTAGCAAGTTGATCTAAGATGGGAGTATTCTCATCAATATTTGTCTCCAGTATTATCTATTGCAGAATATCCCTCACATCATTTAACACTTCTTTGTGTTTGTGTTCTTGCCTTAACTTCTCTTGTGTTGCTTTCCTTGAACATAACTCCCCATATCTACTTAGTTCCTCAGGGCTTAGGGTTCTCAGGTCACATTCTGGTATAATTATAACTTCATCAATGGTGACCGGCCCTTTGGCTTTCTTCTTCTTCTTCTTCTATCGAAGAGGTGACTTCTTCTCACTTATGACAATAGATTTTTCTCCACTCTTTGGAGTATCTATCCCAATTGACACTGTATCATCCTTCTTCTACTCCTCAGTAGATGGTGTGGGAGTCGTGTTTGTAGTGTCAGGTGGGTTCACCTTGGTAGATTTTGTTTCTTCTGGTTCCTTTGTTTTTGTAGACTGTGCCTCTAGATTGTTAGGCTCATCTGGATCTATAGGTTGCTCGGGTGCCTTTATCTTGGTTGCATCTTTGGTTGGCTCAGGATGAGAAGCATCGGGTTGTACTTGTGAAATTATTTCAACTACCTCTACAAGTATAGGGAATTCATCCAGTAGAGATGTACACACATTATCAATGTCTAATGCTTCATCTTTGTATAGTGCAATTATTACATCTTCGTCATCCTCATCATCAGGATCATTGTTAGTGATGTCCTCAATGAGTGCATCATCATTGGTTTTCTTTTGCAAGTGGATCTTTACTTGATCCGGTGCATCCTGTGAAATTTTGATTTCTTCCTTTTGTTCGGTGATATCAATTACCTCAGTAATTGATATACCAGTGTCCTCTATTTTCTTTCCCTTGTCATCATCAATAAAAATACCTTTATCTTTTGAACTGTGTCTCTTCTTAGACAGTTTCAAGAATGCTTCTTGTTCAACTTTCTCTTCTACTTTCAAAATTGATGTCCACAAAGAATCACATATGACATCCATATCATCCACATTCTCATCCATTATCTGCATATCTCTATTCTTGACTAGAAATCTAGCCTGATACTTTCTCATGTATTCACTTACCATGGCATAGCTAAATTGTGAGGCTACACGGCTTAGTGACCTTTCTCTTTTCCTTTTCTCTATATCTAGTGCAATAGCCCATCTCACACTTATTTTGTCATCAAGTTCCTTCAGGAATTGACATGCAAATTCCATTGGTACTTTCTTGAATTTAATCATCATCTGGATGATAGCATGTTCTAGCTTTGTCTTGTCCTCAATTGACATGTTAAAATTGACTATGCCTGGATCATTAAGATTTCCATTCTGAATTATATCTTCAATTATTTCTTCTATTGTACTTTCCCTGTTATGAACTAACTTGAATTGATCAGGATCATTTTCAGTGTCAGTCTCCTCTATATCTTCTTTACTCCTTATGTATTTCCTCTTTTTCTTCGGTGGCTCATCTACTTTCTTGTTCTTTCTCTATATGTATTTCTTCATCGGTGTAGCTGCTCTTCTTTTTGCTACTTTTACTACTTCTTCTTTTTGCTCAGTTGATTATGCTACAGTTGAAAAATGTGTCCTCATTCCTTTAGGTTCTGGTAGCTGTACTTCTTGTTCATCAATTGTGGGAGGAATTGGTGTGTGATCCTTTTCTTTGTCTAACTTGGTCTCCTTGTTATCATAGGGCTTGTCAGCCAACTATAACTGACCTTCAGTTGCTTCTTTAACTGGTGACTCCTTAGGTGAGTCAAATGCATTTCCATATTTTGCTGTGAGATCTTTTCTCATTTTCTTTTCCCTTCTTGAAATTTTACTAATCTCAATGTCTGTTGTGATTCTAGACTTAGCTTCCTCATATATGCCAAACCTACTGGCAGTGATGTCTATCAGTAATGCTAGCAATGCATTGATATATTTCAAAGTGAAATCATGATTAATTTCATAACCCATCAGTGTTAGCCATTTTGTTCTCAGTTCTATTGCCTTTATCATTGAGTGGTTTGTGCTGACTACAAAGCATATGTCATCTTCAAATTTTCTCACTAATTCCCTTGGAATTCTACTTCTTTGTTGCATTTTTATTTGAAATTCCTTGAAATATGCATTGAATTCCTTGTTTAGATTGTCTCCTAGACTTTTCATCATTTCACCAATTTGAGTAGTTATCGGTTTGTCCGATTGCCAGTTTACTTTACCAATACCCGATACATATTTTTGCAGATAGAAAAATGTACAGACAAGTAGTGATCCGTACTTACATGTATTGGACTTCTTTTCTTTGATTGTCTTCATATTGTCATGTAGTTGGTGTAGTAGTAATTTCGCGAGATCAACCTGGTGATCTTTCTTCACAATTTTGTAAGCCATGTCCACAGCATTGTAGGGTACACTATTTGGTCTACTAGATTGGAATATCTTGTACCCGATGACATGAGCTATGAATTTTACTACTGGATCTTTGATAGTTGAGATTTTTAGTGCCCTACCGTCCCATTGACCTCCAGTGTTCTTTTCTACATCAAGATGAGATGAACTTTGAAAAGCATTGGCTTTGTCAGTTGTAGGGTACCCAGTAACCCTACTGATAATATTCTTAGTGACCTCAATAGGTTTATGTAACCAAAATTTTTCATCATGAAATTTGCATAGCACGATTCTTATCCAGTCATTGTGGAAGGATTGCGGGAAATATGTGAAACACTATAACCCTGACTCCTCAATCTTCTTGTATTCTGATTTAATCTTACCATCTGGTCCACAAACTTGTTGATAAGCTCTAATGGTCTCAAAATCACATACTTCACTGATTTTATAGTGAATGTAGGCCCTAACATCTTCTATTAACAAAACCCTATCTGGAATACTAGAAAATGTGCCCATATCATCTATTTGTGCTACAACCTTGGGATGAAGTTTGAATTTCTCCTTGGCAAAGTGTGCCCTAATAATTAATTCTACTTCCTCCTCAATGTTCTATGATTTTCTTGTGGTCGATGTCGATGCCATTAATTATTTCTAGGGTTTCGGCAAACAATAGATAACCAGTGTTCGATAGGCAAATGAACTTACTCGTTATTGTCGAAGAATTATCATCGGTTCGATCTACAATAGCTTTGAATATTTTCTAGAAATCTTTAGCTTGAACTCTTCTCTGTAAAATCTCCTTTCTTCAAAATCACAATGTAACAATGAACTTTGTTCTACGTATTTATAGGTTTTTTGATATTCTCGCTCAAAATTTGATACATTAAATGTGTGACCTAACTTCTAATACAGAACAACTATCAGCTCATTAATGTCTATAATTTCTTTTGGTCGATTAACATAAAATTTCTTCATCGGTTTGCACTGTTGTCGGTTAACCTTGTATAGTGATTACCGACGGGTAACCAACTCACGTTTCTTCTTTTACCGACTATGTGACATTTGTAAACTTATAACACATAAACCATAGTGCATCTTTATTCATGCAAATTTTTTATTTGCACATCATATATATGGAACTGTATGTAAAATGTGATAATTTAAAATGTCAGTTCCATATACACCTTTGTCATCTTAAGTGGAGGTACCAATGTCACCCAATCCAGTGGACAAGGTTTCACCGACAGTGTTACTTGACTCAGCATTCTCATTAGATGCCTTCTTCCACATTGTGTTCCTTAACTTCATAATTTCTGCAATGTTATATCCACTCTCAAATATATGGTTTTCATTAGGTGCTTGGTCTCTGTAGTTCTTGCTTACATGACCGACCTTGTGATAGTGCATACATGCCATTCCTACATTTGTCTAGTTTCTTGATTGTCCAATCCGACTCTTTCTGTAACAGTTTACTGCAATATGTCCATACTGACCACATACAGTATAGTTAGTCCATGTATTATAATCCCAAACATATGAGTTACCTTGTCTCTTCGGTTGATATGGCTTTCATTGTAGTTTCTCTTTAGGTGTCCAGACTTGTTTCATTTTCACCTTGTAGTCCCTTGTAGTATGTCCATGCTTATTACAAGTATAGCATATTTTCTCCTTAGTAGTATTGTTAGCAATGTCATTCTTCTTAGCTTTGCAGTCATAACCTAGATGTCCAAACTTACCACAATAATAACAATATCCATTGAATTTAGGAATGAAAGGAGGTTTACCTTGTGCTTTGCTTCTACACACATTAGATGTATGTCCTAGTTTTCCATAGTGGTAACATGTCATCACTTTAGGTTTCTAAGTTTGATTGTTGTTGACTTTTTTAGCTTCTTGTGATGATTCTCCTTCACCAGTGTAGCCTATACCGGCTCTGCTTCTGAATCTCCTCTGATTAGTCATGAAATCATCAATCTTTTTAGAACTATCCTTAGCTATCTTCATCATCTCATTGTGTTGCTTTAGTGTCTTTATTTCATTTCTCAATTTTTTATTATCTTCTCTAAGTATTGCAACATCTTCAAGTCTTCTTGATAATTCTCCATTTACTCAGTTCATTTCTTGATTAACTATCATCATCTTATTTGATACTTGGAAGTGATGATTAGTGAGTCTCTGTATTTCACTTTCTTTTGCTTGAAGTTGTTCAGTCATCAGTCTTTGGTCTTCAATAGCCAGCTTCCGATCTTGTTCATCATGTCTACCATTGTTAATGATTTCCACCATTGTCACCATTTGAGATTCATGACCGATATGAAGTGCTTTCACTTGCTTAGATAGATGCTGATTCTTTTCAGATAAATTAGAGATTATACTTTCGAATCCGTTATAGATGCTTCCAGAGCTTGATCCAATATGATCAAATATTTCATCAATAGGTTCTTCATGATAACTGATTTCATTAAGCTGAATTGCAAGATTCTTCCTTTCAACTAGTAATTTCTTCAGTTCTTCCTTGGCTTGTTTATACTATTCCACAAACATCTGCATTTGTATCTTTTGATTTTGAATAGTCTTATCAAGTTTGTATCTCTCCATGACTTAGACCTTTACCCTTCAGTGGTTAGACTGTTCAACAAGAGAACTAAGCTCTGGTACCAATTCTTGGAATTAGGAGAGATAGGTACTGAGAGGGGAGGGGTGAATCAGTGTCTTCAAAATTTTACTTGCAAAAACTTTCAGATCTATAACTGAATACTTGTGATAACCGATCAAAATAACTTGAATATAATTATGTAAATCAATCATCTAGTTAACTTTAGAAAGTAAACAACATGAAATCAATATCACAATCACATAACACAAGTATTTTGGTAATGCAGAAACCCTTGTTAGAAGGTAAAAACTACGGTGGGGATGACACCCACAAATTCTTCACTACTGCAGATAGAAAAGGTTTGCCTATTAAGGCTACAAGTTTTGATCACTTCTAGTGATCTTACCCTATTAGGAGTAACATATTAGATCAGCTAGATCTACCTAGTTATAGGATTTAACAACACTAATTGAAGTGTGTACTTGGTTAAGAGATTTATACAAAGACTGTTAAGTCTACTCTGTTAAGAGATTTATCAAATCTCTATCACAATTGTCAGAAAGTAATACGCAATTATCTTCTAGTTGACAACTCAATTGTCTGAAATAGATCTATAAATGCTCATTAAAATATCATCTTATCTATGATGATTCTCTACTCTATTCTTCTCGGTAGCCTTCTCTGATTCTGCTCAATTTGATATCCTTTGTACTCTATTCTGCTCGGTAAACTGATTGTCTTGAAGTTAGGCAATTTCTTCAAGTGCTCTGTGATTCATATATATCAGTTCAACAACCTCATAAAATGGTGTGAACATATAAAATATATAGTGTTTTGTTTTTCCGCCTTAGCAAAAATTAGGTTACAAGAATAATCATAACCCTAAGATCTACGGTGCAAAATAACCTAGATCAACTAATACAAATAAGATAATCATTGCATTTAATGAATATCTTTTACAATAAATCCTCCTTGATCTTGGTAAACTATTTTATGATCTATTGTAACAGTCTGCATAGAATAATGTGCCATTTCTAATTACTATGCCATTTTCTATTATCATTGGTAAACATTGTATAATCTATTCGATGTATACTGTGATGCTCAGTGTTTACTAACTATTGGTGTTAGTGTCGTTGGTGCTCGGTTAACTGTGTCATGCTTAGTGTAAAGGCTTTACCAATTGCTCTGTCTTACTTCTAGTTACTGACTGTCTCAATAAAAGTAACTGACTGGCCTGTTTACTATCCTTTGATACTAATGACAACC
The DNA here is from genome assembly GCA_027943335.1 of Chamaecyparis obtusa. Classification (NCBI taxonomy): domain Eukaryota; kingdom Viridiplantae; phylum Streptophyta; class Pinopsida; order Cupressales; family Cupressaceae; genus Chamaecyparis; species Chamaecyparis obtusa. The sequence goes on along the minus strand of BSBK01004966.1, from coordinate 39,996 downwards.
TTAAATGCTCAATAGAGATTAACACTCTGCTGGGCCCCACTACTCCCAGCTCCTACATCTGAGCCCATCATCCTAGTAGGGATGCTAATCTATCCTGGTTGGGGTCTCAATACTCTCTACTGCTATTGTCTATGCTATGCAGACTGTTGCTATACAGGCTACTAAACTGGTGGCTACTAGGTTGGTGGCTGCTAATCTGGTGCGTGCTGCTACTATGTAGGCTGCTGCTGTGCCCCCATACCAACTAGATATGTGAACCTTGGATGAGGACATGCAATCAACTGATCCTTGTATGCAGGTGTCACCCCTACATTGGTGACACCCACCATGTAATCCCATCTCATGGTTGGAATGCATGCCTCTATAGCACACTACCCTAGATCCAATCTACCATGCCACCCCTTCTTCTCCTGATCAAAGAAGGAGGTGTAGGGGTAGTACTCCTATGATATGGCCTCCTACCTACCAAACTAGCACAGGATGTGTGTAATGATAAATATCTCTATAATGGTGATGCTATGTCCAATCATTGGATGAGATACAAACATATGTGAGAGCTCTCTATGAGCATCATCCCATGGCTTAATAGCCACCCAAGGTCTCCATACTACAACTGCTATGTCATCCAGCTATCCTCTCTACTGCTCCATCTTACCCAGCAGAGGCTGGGTCATCAGACTTGCATACCTATAAATATATAGCTCAAGCTTCTATTGTGTGTCATGATAGATAGGCTTGCAAATGGGGAGATGCTCCCAAGCCCAGATCTGAAGAACAAAGACTCTTATTGCCATCATCCTGGCACCGCGATATAATATCTCATGCATCTCATGATACATGTGGGCTAACATACACTCACCCCATCCAAACCTAATGGCTGGCCTCTCCAACATCCTCCACAACATCATGCCCCAACCCCACTATAGACCATGATGACCTCGATCTGGAACAAGGTAGTAGCTCAGAAACATAGCAAGAACAATGAAAAATGGATGAGCATTGTCATTCCTACTGATCAAATCATCCCAGGAGATGGCCCGACCTATCACTAAATCATCCCTAAAGATCATCCTCAAGGCTACTGTACCCTACCATGGCTGTGTCTCATACTCCACCCAAGCACCATGGACTGGTATCCATACAATCCTGTATACATCCTCGAGAGTCACCATCATCTCCCCCATCGAGAAGTGAAAAGTGCTCATCTCCAAATGGAAATGCTCTACCAAGGCACCAAGAAGATCATGATTTACTTGAATGTTGGGTAAATCATGCAAGAATCCCAAATTGAGCCCCTCAATATGAGCACTATCCATATCTGTCAGTCTTTGCACTAGGGTGGTAATCATGGGATGATGCATCTTGAAGGCAATGTCAAGGAAGTCAACCTGCAAATCAAGCGATGACATTGGATCAGTATCTTGATATGATGGCTTTTAAAACATAATAACAACAAATGCAACCAGACATCTATCCTAGACATGGCTTTGCGATGCTATACTTGGCTGATTTTACGCAAATCTGATGAATTTTGGCAAAAGACTTCAAACTCTGCAGCAACTTTTCACATGAGAAAACTATTTTCTCATGTGAGATAGGACTTGACCTTGCACGAACTGATACAATCTCATGTGGGACCACCTTTCAGCTCACGTGAGCTTCCAGATAGAGCCCGCATGAAGAAGACCTAACTGGCATGAGGAAACTACTTCCTCGCACGAAGGGAGACCTAGGCCGGCATGATGAAACTACTTCCTCATGTGAGATTGGAAGAACATGACCTAAATGTTGTCAAATCTACCCTAAATTGACCTAAAAAGTAGTACAAACTAAAATGCAAGGAGGTTTATTGACTACTTACAGGTGCATCATACTCCTCTAGCCGGGCGTGTTATCGGGAGCACTCAAATCAGTGTGTATGCAATGGAAGACCCTTCATTTATGTCTCAGAGCTCAAAATCACAAGAAGATGAAGGTGAATAATGAATTGAAAATGACCCCTCCAGGCCTTATATAGCTTTTGACCTAATTTTCAAAAGTTCTCTATTTTGCATGAAAATTTCACCCTTGGCTAAATCGATTGCTCTAAATCCATTTTTAGGATTGAAATCAAAATCTAACATCTCTAGATAGCTCAAAATCATGTTTTAAATTTTGGGACCCTTTTGGTATTGGACCCTTGTGCAGTTAGCGTTCTGGCGTCATCTTCCTGCCAGACCCTCATCTTTGCATCATGTTCTCAATATCTTTGTTCTTTTCATCAAAGTTAACTCTAGTCAACTTTGGTCAACCATGGTCAAACTTGGTGAACAAGACCTCTACTTTGCTTTGATTTGCTTTTGTAGTTTCTTGAATCTAGTCTAATTGCTTCTGCTATGCAATCCCTTGTTGTTAATCATCCTTCTTATGTCATCTTTCGATTTCTCTCTTGAGGGGGTAGGATGACTACATCATTTGAATCTTGTTGAAACAAAGCTCAAATCAGTCTGATCTAAATTATTAGTTCTCATTGCTAGCGGCATCTCGATGTCTTGCATCTTACTATCTAGTCATCTATCTTTTACATATAAAAGAAACCTAACTTGGATCCTCGAGAATCAAGCTTCATTTTGGAGATGGTTCTTGAAATATTTTAGGTATTGGGGAAATCTAACCCTAATTCTTAGGATTCAACCTTCATTCTAAAGATGGCTCTCAAAATCTCTCTTAGACTGCTATCTAGGTAATCTAACCCAGGTTTCAGAGGGCTAAGCTTCGTATTGGGGAAATCTAACCATGATTCTGAAGATAGTCCTAAGTTTTCATTTGAATCTCATTCTAGGCATTAGGGCAACCTAACCCTGATCCTCATCTTCTCTCAAGACCATTGTCTTCACAATCTAACTTAGACTTTGGAAAACCATGCTTTAATTTGTTCGGTGTCTTGACAACCTAACCTAGACTCCTGAATTTCTTGTCATCTATTGCTTCAGACTATTCTTTGAATCAGTGCACTATTCGCACATCAATTCAAAGAGGGGAAAATGTAATACCCTAAAATTGGCACCTAATAAATTCAATCAATTTTGGTGCATTTTCATAAATTTTACATCTCCAAAGTCCTAATTTCCTAGGCAATTTTCTCTCTCCTACTTGACTTAATTCAACTTGATGTCAATTACAAAAAACCCTAATTGCATTAATCAAATATTAAAATTAATTCCTAAAGTCTTCAACTTTTATTAGCTAAATTACCCCTTTGATAAATTAATTTAATCCTAAAGTCCTAAGTACTTGGAATTAAATTAAAATCTACCCCCTTTAGCTAATTACCCATAAAAAAGAATTAATAATTACTTGTTATTTGAATGGACACTCATTTTTTAATTAATAATTCAAGATATTTGAAAAGTCCCCTATGTGTCAAATTCCATTCTTTTAATTAAGTAATTCAATGCTTTTTTGTCTCAAATGGGAATGAAGAGTCAAGAGTTTCAAATCAAGAACCCCTTCATTCTCTTCTCGGGCTTTTCTATTTAATGAGCCTCATTTCTTCATTCAAAGAGATCTTTTTGGAGAGTAATTAAACTATAGTATTTTTGTGTCTCAATTTCATTAATTCCAAGCTTTTATTGCATTTTAGTATAATCTTCATTTAGCTTAAATTTGCATATTCATATACTTGGTTTTCTTAATTGCTCTTAGTTTAATATCATCTTACTTCAAATTTCTTTAGATTAAATTGCATTTCATATTTCCTTTCAAGTTATCTAGATTAGTATCATATTTCTTTCAAAGCATCTTAGATTAAATTGCACTCATTCTAGTTTAGTTTCAATTTTTTCTTATCATCATAGCTCTTGAAAATCCTCCATTGTAGAATTGATCTTATGGTTGTTGGCTCTCCAATCTGAGAGTAATTAAACACCTCATCTACATAGGAGACAACAGGTCACTTCACGATGGATTTTAGATTGAATAATTCATACTCTCTCTTGTAATTCGATCATGTGAGTAATGACCATGTTGCATGTGTAGTTGGATTTGAGGTCTACATTCCATCACATACAATCCTAAACTAAGACCTTCTTTGGCTTGGCTCTTCCTTCACCGACTCCTTGATTAGAGTTCTCCTCATCATAAGATTTTCTCCCTCTTCTGAATTCAAAGGTACTTTAGCATGCTTCTCCATTGCATTTGACTCATCTTGAACTAAGTTTGTCCTCTTGTTACCTCCTTGTGATGAACCACCTTTCTCCGGGCATCTATAGGTAGGGTGCCCCATTTTATTGCAATGGGAGCACTTCATATTGGAAAAGTAGTTTCCTCTTCCTCCTTGTCCACCACTCCTTCCTCTAGAGCTAGAACCTCTTCCTCTACCACCTCTACTTGAGCTTACTTCTTGCTTCTCACTGAATTTTATCTCACCTTGAGCCCTTGAATATGGACTCCTTCCACCATAGCCACCTCTTTGCCCTCTACTATCCTTGCTCTTAGCTTTTCTTCTAGAGGTTTCTTGTTTCCTTTTTCTTTTATCTTCTATCTTTAAGGCCATTTGATAGCATTGGTGAATGGTTTTGAAGTTTACTAGGCTCATCTCTTCTTGAATATACCACTTGAGGCCATTCAAATACCTTGCTAGTCTTATACTCTCATCTTCCACCACTTGTGACCTTAGGCACAATTTTTGAAACTCCTCAATGTATGTTTGGACATCTAAATCTTTTTGTCTAAGATTATGTCTCCTCCTATGTAGCTAAACTTCATAATCATCAGGTAGATAAGTCTACTTTATCTTAGTCAACATGGCCTTCCATGAGACTATGGGACTCTTTCCCTCTTTCTCTCTTTCAGCTTGAACATACTTCCACTAGGTAAGGGTTGAACCTCTTAACCTAGACTTGGCCACCATTAATTTCTTTTCCTCAGTGACACCATCACATTCAAAGTGATTCTCTATGCTCTCAATCCAATCCATGACTGAATCTAGGTCCATTTGTCCACTAAATAGTGACACACCTTCTAGAGCCTTGCAGGTTAAGGCCTTGAGTGCTTTCAAGAATGGTTATTTAGTAAGAATAGGGTGAAGGGTTGGGGATTCCTCCTCCAACTCCAATTCCTTCTCCTTTGCTTCTTGTTCTTCTTTTTGGTCAATTTTGTCTTTGACCCTATCATCTTTGTCTTGAACTTCACACAAGAGCTGCTCCATTTGAGCTAGTCTTTGCCTTAGCAATTTGTTATCCTCCTCTTGTTCCTTGACCTTCTTGGCTAATTCATCATTAGTCACCATGGTTCTACCTGGTGTATTTTCTCCTACTAATTCAGTAGGCTGCAACATCCACCACAAGCCTGATCAATTCAAGCTCTGATACCAATATGATGTATGTGATCCTAGGTTTGCTTGCACTACTATCTAGAGACCTCTCTTGTCTCTCAAAGGAACCTAGTCTCCTCTAGGTCCTAATTGGCTTAGATGATTAACTAAGACCAATGCTAACTCTTTCCCAAGAGTTTTTAATCCTTGTGCTTAACCTTGAATGACAAACACCCTTTGATAGTATAATTCTTCACCCTCACCTAGAAAGATCTAAGTGCCCATTCTTCACAAACTCCATTCTTCATTTTAGGGGTATTCTCCATCATGAAAACTTTCATGATATTTCCAAATTGATCCATTTTGGAAGGATCTTGGTTAATGTTTCTATCGGCTTCAATAGTTCACCATTTGAGACCTTAAAAATAGGCCTAATCCTTGTAGCCTTTGTAGAGGCTTCTGGCCTTTCTTTTCAAACTTTCTCAAAAAACATGCAAAAACAATTGGGGATTTGGATACCCTTTTGGATTTTATTAAAGATTTTGAAACTTTTAGGACTTGGAAGTCTTCGTACACCTCCTTCCTACAAACAAGGACAAACAAGGCTAATTGACTTGGTTTTTAGGATAGTCTAAATCCTAATATAAATTTTTCTCAAACCCAAGCCTTGGTGATTGATATGCTCTCAATATACACATAATTATTAGGTATGGGGAACACCTACTTGAAAAAGTACTGAAGCAATACTGTACCGTACAACCCTACATAAAGTCTTCAAATCTTCATTGGTAGATCATTAACCAGCTCTTGTTTGCTCACCTAGGGCCTAATGGTAAAAATAGCTCTCCTCATTGCCCACAATCCTAAACCTAAAATTATATAAAATAGTGACTCCCCTAACATTTCCATCCATCATGAGTTGTTTCCCATGGCTAGATTTAATGGGGGAGCCATGAAAGCGCTGACAAGTCAAAAGCAAAATGAGAGAAACTCTAAAACAAAACCTTCTTTAACCGACACCCTAAATATACTCTAATCAACTTTCCATCCAAATGAAAAAGTATTCTAATTGTATATTGAACACTAAACAATCATTAATTTTTCACTTTCAATCCATTTGATGTGATTGTTTACTCAAAAGCTCAAGAAATTCTTGGTAAAACACTTGCAAAGCTCTATTCACACAGTTTCAAACTATTACAAAGAAACTAACTTCTTGAGATTAGAGTCTTGGCTTACATTAGATGCCATATCCTTCATTTTAGTGCCTATTGGCTGATTCCCCACCTCCTAAAGTTTAGGGGATCCAAAGCTATCCGAGTTGCATGCAACATTTGTAATAATTACAAATGTTGTAATGACAACTTCTTTACAACAATTGGCATCTTTGATTTATGCCATGATCCTATATTCTAGGACTCCTAACCTCCACCATTTTGAGGATCTAAGTCCATTAAAGACCTTTGGTATCTTTACAACAACTATATGTGTTTAGAACACATTTCAAACTCCAACCTCATACTAAGCTCCTAGCACTAATAAATTGAATAAAAAACTAACAAAGGCTAATAGTGTGACCTTAGTCCTAATGACTAACTCACCTAGCCAACATAGAAAATGACCTTCTAAGGTCTTAAAACAACTAAACTAACTTCTTGACTTGGCTAGAGTCAAGTATAAGCCAAAATAGCTAAGCAATGGAGCTTAGCCTAGGTGTGCTCCTGCACCAACCCTTTTCGCCAAACTTCCAAGATCCGCAAATAGAAATTTTGTCGGATTAGTGCAGGTCAAGGATGACTTTTAGGGATAAGATTGTACCATGGGGTAAGATCTTATCCTTGTCCTTAGTTCAAGGATGACCTTCCTTAGAATTGAAAAAGCTTTTTAAGTTTTCTTCGCCTCTTTTTTCCTATCCCAAATTTGGTTGAAAAATTTCCCGAAACTGAACACAGACACCAGAAAATAGGTATTTCCATATTAATTTTATTATGAGGTATGTATTTTATCTTATCTAATTTCAAGTATTTCTAGATTTAAATTATTATGAATTCATATGTATTGTGGGGAATATTGGTTTGGGATCTTTATTAGGGACATTGTTAAAAACCCTACCCATACTCTCATTTTCTTCTATTAAAGGTACCATGTTGGATTAATAAATACTATAAAAATATTAAAATTTATCATATCATGATAAAATTTATATTTTTGTAATCTGCACAATAAGAGCTAAAATGGGTTTTCATATGATCGAAAAATTCATTTGGGAAGGGGTCAAAAAAATTATGGCAATGCAAAAATTTTATAATGTAATGCCTTAGCCATACTTTTGGAGGGCCAAGAATAGGCTTGGTCCCACCAAGCCTATCCCAAACCAAAAACCAAGCCAGTGGGTACAGTTCCCACTCAAAGTTTTACAAAATCGGTGCCCATTTTTTTAAACTCAAAAAATGGGCACCCGTTTTTTGAAATTAAAAAATGGATGCCCATTTCATTTAAATATTGGGTTCCCATTTCATTTAAATAATAGGCACCCATTTTATAAAGAGTTGTTGTAGCCAAAAAATAGGACTATGGGCCTGATCTCAAAGATTGATGAGTTTTCAATCAATTTTTTATCGATCTATACCAAGAAAACAAAATATTTTGATCAACATTATCTTCTTTTGTCTTGTTTTGGATCTGACATTCAAAAAGAATCATTTGAACTTGAATCTTGGTGCAAAAATGGGATCAAACCAACATAGAAAGAGGCTAAGGAAGGTTCTAACAATTGAGGAGGTTGCAACAAATAGAGAGGAGGCAAAATGACAATGAGAAAGAAGAGAAAGACTTTGAAAACTGAATAATGTTGGAGCATCGATTTCAACAATTATTTCAAAAGAGGATAATGAAGACACCATAATGGATGTAGAGGTTGAAGAAGAAAATTCAAGTGCATCTTCTAATCCAATATTTGATATAGGTATGTCTTTACATCCAATTGTAACTTATTCTGATAAAGAAGTTCATCAATTGCTAGAAGCAGGTTACAATATAAATGATTTAAATTTTATTCTTGAAAATAGATTAACAAATTTAATTGCACATAAAATTCCACAAATTAGTAATGTTAATCACAATGGTAAAGGAAAAGAAATGCAAACCCCGATTGAAACTAAAAGTCAAATACTAATTCAGATTGAAATCAACAATATGGATGTAGACATAGAAACAATGATTGAGAAAGAATCTCCTTTGAATGATAATGAAATAAATGAACAATTTAAAATAAAAAATGATGTGCTAGATAATCTATGTGGTTTGGTTTCATGGAGACAGATTAGGACACACAGGAGCATATTGTTTAGACATTTTTTTTATAATAAGAAATTTGGGTTTCAATGTCAATTAATGTTACAATTAATTAAAATGTCTAAAATGCAAAAAGTGATGAAGAGGTTAGGCATTTATGTGAAATCCAAGAAGAAGGATGAGTCTCTAAAACAAGTTTTATCAACTATTGCTAGTGCCTTTGACACAATTGGAAAGAAAAGTCATTCTAAAGATAGTAATGCAACACAAAAAGCAATAACAATAGTTTTAGTAAAAAAAACTGCTACTGATAAAAGAATGATTTCAAATATAAGTGGATATCTTAATATTCATCGTAAAAATTTAAAAAGAGCTCTAAAGAGAAGAGTTAACTTTGAAAGTGACCCGGCAAACCATTTATGGACCTTTAGTAGAAGAGTTTCGAGGTTTGACATGAAACTTACTGGTGAAGTCAAAACTTTGATTAAAATTTTTTGGCATGATAATACAAGAGTATCCCCTAATGCTGGAGATGTTATTAAATTAAGATTCAGCTCAAAATTTCGTGATCCAAATCCAAAACACCTTTTAGATATGACTTAAATAGAATTGTATAAAAAAATTGTGGATGATAAGGTGTTAACTATTAGTATTAGTCAAAGGTCTTTTGAAAAATGTAAACCATGGTATGTAAGGATTAACAAAGAAAGAATCAACAGTTGTTGCAAAACTCATGTTCAATTTCATTATCATTATGATATTTTTTTATCTATATATTCTACTATGCATACTCATAAAATGTTGCAGGAATGTGGTATAAATATACCACCTCAAACTGTAAAGGAGTTTATATCAAGTTTGTTTTGTTACCCACCTAATGAGAAAATTTATCTTTTGAATGCATGTGTTTCTGGTGTATGTGATGTATGTAGAAATCTTACATTATTAGATGAATGTTTGCATGAAAATATTTCATTTGATTTTGGACAACAATTAGTTGATGTAAAAAGATTTAAAACTATTGAGTATCCATTGAAGGATGGAAAAGTTAGAAAATGGTGTGATCTAATAATTGAAAAATTTAGTGTTCATTCTTTTATGAATGAATTCAAGAGTAAGGTCATACCTAAATATGTGAAACACTCAAAAAATTCTAGATGGCTTGATGGAAAATTTCACATATGCAAGAATACATTTCCAATTGATAGTATACTTTCAGTCGTTGACGTTGCAAAGAACTACATGCTTGCACCACAAGATGACATCCAACCACCATAATTCAGTGCAAGTAACAATTTTTGTTCATACTGTCTATAGGCATGCACCTGATAGTATAGAAGAGGATCACAAAATATTGAGAGAGTAGCATTTCAATATGAGTGATAATAAGTTACACTCATCATATTTTGTTCAACATTTCTTTAAGACCTTTTATGAAAATTTAAGGGAGAGATAAATTCATATAACACAACATCTAATATGGTCAAATAATTGCACATGGCATTTCAAGAATGCTAGAATATTTTATTGGTTGAGTAGGACACAAGAAAATAAATATCCAACATATCTGGAGTTTTTTTGAGGGTAGACATGGAAAGGGAGAACATGATGGCACCAGTGCATGTGTTAAGAGAGCCCTTTGTAGAGAAGAATATCCTTTCATGATATGAATGTAATACAATCAGTAGATCGACTAAATGACATTCATTTAGGAGTTCTAATTCTAACACTTGGACTATATGGACTAGGGAGCTTCCATGCTTTTGTCAAGTTTGTGTTGCAGGTGAATGGGAAGCATGTGAGAATACACCTAGTGAGACACAAGAGAAAGGTGATATAATAAATGAAGACCTAGATCATGCCTTTTCATTAGAAGATTATGATCATGTTTCAGACCTCGTATAACCTAGTAATTTAATTCAATTTATGTTAAAAATTTAAATTATATTAGTTACATGTGTATGTCATATAATTTATGATTATTTGAATTATAAACCTTTAAACAAGTTTCATTTATGCATGTACTTAATTTTGTTTTCCATGACATGTGTATGTTGTTGTTGTGCCTGAGGATAATGAAGAGCAGATAGAGTATTGGTTAGCTCGATGTGTAGAACCTAAGGAAAAGTTGATATGTCATCAAGTAGATGATGATGATTTTTAGTATCCAATTGGTTCTATTGTGGTAGTTGGTACAAGGCTATGCAAATACCTAACAAGAATGAATGGTTTACCAACTTTTGAAGACTACCAATAAGAAAAGAAGATTATGCACTATTCCTATTTGGTAGTGGCAACAACTATCAAATTGGAAAGATACAAATGGAGATCTGCTAATAAAATATTATGGACACTTTCAATGGAAGAGCATGAGGCAATCATAGATGCATTGTAGAAAAGAGGGGATGATGATTGTACATTAGGTTGAATAAAATTTATACATGTAAGTTTTTGTTCAATTTGTCTTATTTTTATATGTTTTTCTATATATAAATATCTATGTCTTATTTGAACTGTCATAATTTATAATTTAGAGATATAGATTTGAAATAAATTAAAATTGACTTTAAATGAAATTTTATAAATTCTAACATTTCAACATTTATTTTTATGTTGCAAGATGTCTGGAAGAACATAGACATGAACAATTTATGCAGTATAATGCACTCTTGTATTCGTCCAATTTTGGTTTTGTAAATTAAGTTCATGAACTCACTTTTATTCATCCAATTTTGGTTTAAATATTTAAGTTAAATTCATGGTTGTATTCATCTAATTTTCTTCTATGTATTAAACTATTCACATTGGTCAGATTATGTTCACTTAATAGATTATGATAGATTTATTTGTGCATCCACAAATTGATTGTTCAAATTAATAGATCTCATTGTTAGATAGATAATTTTTAATAGTTAATCAAAGTCAACAAATTACTTGTAACATTGATATTGTTCTTGTCAATTACATGAATTAATCTAGATCTCATTGAACTATCTATAGATTTTTTTTAATAGTTAATTATCAAAGTCAATATTAAGTTTGTAACATCCATATTGCTCTTGTCAATTACATGTATTAATAAATCACATTGTTAAATAGACATTTTTTTTATAGTTAATCAAAGTGTTCAAATTACTTGTAATGTATGTAGATATTCTTCTTCTCAATTACACATGAATTAATAGATCTCATTGTTAGATAGATGGTTTTTTAAGGATATCAATTGATAAATTTAATTACAATTGATATTAAAAATGATCATATTACATAAGCTCATATATAACTATTGGAAACTACAATTGAAACAATTGTTGTATTGTCATTGATGTCAAACCTTAATTGGTAAGACTGTTGCTACTTAGGAAAGTACTATATCTATTTGAGTGTTGCTAAGGGGCTAGGCAAGGTTGGTAACAATAGCACCTAAAGGAAAGGTTGAGTTATCTTTATACTACAAAGTGTACTTGACTATGTTGCACAATGATGAGATAATGTATTGTTTATCTTTGTAAGACTGGAGACTAAACTGGTAGGCTTAACTGAGCAAAGAAGGGAAAAATCATGTTTAAGCTGATTAATGTTAGTGTCGACCGAGTTAGTATATTCTGAGAAAAATTCTAGTGTCAACCAAGCATCAGTTAATTGCCGAGGAAGACAGTGTAAGTTGAGGAAACAATTTTAGTAATGACTAAGCTTTCTACATGAAGACCGAGTGAACAATCACAGTATTGACTAAGCATCAGCAATTTTATATTTGAAGAGAATTTAATTTTGGAGCCAACATTGTTGAATTCTTGGATTATGTAAAATGTGTTGACTTTATTTATTGATTGTTTGGAAGCATTAAATGCATTGTAAAATGTTTTATTGTAAATCTTTAAGAGATTTGAGATGATTCTAGAAAAGGAGCCAAAGAACATGAAGTGGGTAGATTCAATGAATTTGACCTAACCCTAAGATCTACGAATGAGATTGAGCAAAAAAAGATGAGTTAACCTAATTGAGGAAAATATAAAGGATCTAAGCATTTGGATATGAAAATGCATGGTGAGCAGAGAATGCTGGAAGAGTAAAGTTTTATTGACTGAATAAGCAGAAAAGGCTAAAGGAGAATTGTGGTGATTGCTTGAAGAAAAGTTTTGAGCAGATCAGTGATGGAAATGGTAAAGTTTCAAAGTTAGTAAACCAACATTAGTGTATGGAATCAGATCTAATATTTGCAAAGTGAGTTGTATATTTTTCAAATAAATATTACTGCTACTTTCTAACCACTGTAACAGTCAAAATCCTTTTAACAGAGGTTGACCTAATGGTCATATGTTAAATCCTTTGAACAAGGTTGCATTCTAATGGAGTGTATGTAAGTCCTATGACTAGGCTCACTTTTAACAGGGTGATTGAAATCCTTTAACCAGGTCACACCTGACAGTGTGTATTGTAACCTTTGACAGGGTAGGCTTTTTACCAAGCTCACTTCAGAAGAGTGAAAATAATAGTAGCATGTTACAAAGTGGTTTTTCCCAAATTGGGTTTCCACTATAAATCCTGTTGTTGATACTTGTGTGAATGTTTTGGTTTGAACATTTCTATGTTTTGCAAGTTAAGTTACAGCTAGGTAGTGGACTGCATTGTTGTATGTTTCTGTTATTGAATCAGTGATGATCGAGTTTGTTTTGGTTATTGGATTTGATTTAAGGATAAGTTTTTGAGATATTTTTATACATCAGGACCTGAGAACAACTGATTCACCCCCCCTCTTTTTTGTTCTAAATCATATTAACAATTGGTATCAGAGCTAAGTTACTTATTATTAGTGTTTATAGAAATCAAGTTTAAAGGGGCTTGAAGCAAATGAACAGGATGTATAAGAAGGAGGTACCGAAGCTGAACAAGGAAAATTTACCTGCATGGAAATGCTTGATGAAGCTGCATCTGGCCAGTATTAGTGACTCTACAAAATACTACATTGAAAATAGCTATGTCTCACCTGTCACACCTTTGACTGTCAAAGAAATGAGAGGTAAGCAAGAACATAATTAGGCAATGCTGGAAATTGCATCTACCCTAAGCTATCTAGAATTTGAGGACATTAAGGACTGCACAACTGTGAAGGATATGTGGGACACTCTTGCAAGGACCTATGGTGGTGACCTAAATGTGTTGAAAGCAAAGGACGAGAATCTTAGAGGTAAGTTTGATGAAATGAGAATGAAAGAAGGTGAAAACATTGCACAATATTATGGTAGAATAAAAGAAGTTGTGAATGCTATTAGAGGAGAAAATGGGGCTATTGATGATGAAACTATAATTGGGAAAGTACTAAGAACCCTACGTCTTATATATGCTATTAAGATCTCAGCTATTCAGGAATCTAGATGTAACTCTGCTAATGTGCTTACTTTGGAAAGTTTGGTTGGTAAGCTGACTATTTTTGAACTCTCTAACTATGATAATTTCACTGTTGGAAGCATTGGAAATGTTGAATCTACTTTCAAGTCATTGCTAGTTTTGAACAAGCCAAAGAAAGAAAAAGAAAGATCCATTAGTGAAAGTGAAAGTGATAGTGAAAGTGACAGTGACACTTCTAATGAAGACCTAGAAGATCTAGAAGCTCTTATGGCTAGAAGATTGAGAAGGGGAAAATGAAAGTATAAAGATAAACTCCCTATTATATGTTTTGCATGTAATAAAGTTGGTCATATAGCTGCTAGATGTCCTGATAGGAAGGATAAAGATGATGAAAAGAATAGAAAACACAAAGATAGAAGAGATGACATAAGCTACTGATGGAACAAAGACTACAAGGGAAAAGGTAAGAAATCTTATTACATTGTTGAAAAACAAACTGACACTGATAGTGATGATTTTGAAATTGAGGTAGTCTATGTGGCAATGAAAGATGAATCTAATGAGGATGAGAAAACTACATTGATATCCTATGTGAACAAGAATGATAAATGGATTTATTGATAGTGGATGTTCACATCACATGACTGGTGACAAAAATAAGTTTGAGATCCTACATCATTATAGAGGTAAAAGTGTAAAATTTGGTAATGATGCACCATGTCCTATTAGAGGAAAAGGTTTGATTAAACTAACTGATAAGATATCTTGTGAAAATGCATATTGGGTTGAAGGTCTTAATTACAATTTGTGAAGTGTTGCTTAGCTTAACAAAACTAGTTACCGAGTGGAATTTCATTAGAAGCAAGCTAAAATATTTGATGCTGCTGGAGAACTAATTGGAAGAGGAGATCAGACTAGAGGTAATTTGTTGTATCTTGACCTATCTGAAGAAACATGTTTAATTAAAAAACTTGATGATATTTGGTTATGGCATAAAAGGTTGTGTCATGTTAACTTTGACAATCTGGTAGAGATAAGTAAGAAGAAAAAGGTAAGAGGTCTATCTAGATTGAAGAAACCTGAGAATGTGATGTGCAAGGAATGTTAGTTAGGAAAAATGACAAAGTCAAGTCTCAAGAGAAAATCCTTTACTTGTGAAAACATTTTAGATTTGGTTCATACTGACCTTTATGGACCTATGGGTCTACAAAGTTACTATGGTGCTAGATACTTTATCTTATTTGTTGATGATCATACTAGGATGATGCATGTGATGTTTCTAAAAGAAAAATTTGAAGCTTTTCAATTCCTTAAGTGGTATTTGGCTAAGGTTGAGAAGGAGACAGGTAGGAACCTAAAATGTCTTAGATTTGACTGAGGTGGAGAATTTACATCAAATGAATTTAATCTATTTTTCAATGATAGAGGAATTAAAAGATAGATGTTTGCACCTAGAACACCTCCATAGAATGGTATAATAGAAAGGACAAATAGATCTATCTTTGATTGTGCAAGGACATTGATGATTGAAAAGAATGTGGCATAGAAATATTGGAAAGAAGCTATAAGTACTGCTATCTACACTCTTAACCAGGTACAGATCAAGAAAGGTATAAATCTGACACCCTATGAATTATGGCATGGGTATGCACCGAGTGTTAAATACTTTAAAATCTTTGGAAGTAAGTGCTATATATTAAAAGACACTAGGAATGGAAATTTTGATGCTAAGAGTGATGAAGGCATGTTCCTAGGGTACTCCACAAAAATTAAAGCTTATAAGTGTTTGAACTCTAACACTAACAAAATTGTGTAAAGTGTGAATGTTAAAATTGATGAGTATGCAGAAAGAAATGAAGCTGATAGTAAAAAAGAACTAGAAGATTATAGATCTTTTATGTACATTGAGGAAGAAGAAGAGGCAAGTAACAAACTTTCACCTGACGCTGAGTCTCAGGTAAGCAATGCCGAGTGACAGATAGAAGTTGTCAAGTATCAGGAAAATAGTGCCGAGAGAAAACAAGAACATGTCGAGCTACAAGAAAATGTTGCTGAATATCAGGAAGATGTTTCCGAGCATTTTGAAGTTGAATCTAACAATCTTGTTGAGGAACATGATGAAATAGAGGAGATAACAACTAAACCTATTTTGGAAAAATATGTAAGAAGACATCACAAGCCTGAATAGATAATTGGAGACAAAAATACTAGAATTCAAACCAAAAGTAAGGCTAAGGATCCAACATGTCTACTATGTGAATTTGAACCTAAGTCAACTAGAGAGGCATTGGAGAATGAAGACTAGATACAAGAAATGAATGAAGAGATTGACCAGATTGAGAAGAATGATACTTGGACTCTGGTGCTGAGACTTGAAAACAAAAATGTTATAGGAACAAAGTGGGTGTTTCAAAATAAGATGAATGAAAATGGTGAAATCACTAGGAATAAAGCTAGGCTGGTATGCAAAGGCTACACACAAGAAGAAGGAATAGATTATGGGGAGACATTTTCCCCTATAGCTAGATTGGAAGGAGTAGGAACTCTGCTTGCATATGTTGCTTATAAAGATTTCAAGGTATATCAAATGGATGTCAAGTCTGCATTTTTGAATGGTATACTAGAAGAAGAAGTTTACATAGATCAACCAGAAGGTTTTATTGATCCAAACAGAAGACACATGGTGTGCAAACTAAATAAAGCATTATATGGATTGAAGCAAGCTCCCAGAGCATGGTATGAGAGGTTGCATAACTACTTGATACAGATTGGATTTTCAAGAATGAATGACACAAGCAATCTATACATGAAGGATGAAGAAGGTAAAGGTATCTTGTTGGAAAAAATCTTTGTGGATGACATTATTTTTGGTGGACAAGATGCATTACGTAAATTTTTTTGAAATGAAATGCAAACTGAATTTGAAATGAGTATGTTTGGTGAGATCAAATTCTTTGTTGGTTTACAAGTATATTAGAGGAAGAATGGAATTTTTGTTACATAGTCTAAGTATGTTAATGAAATACTGAAAACTTTTGGGATGGAAGATGCTAAACTAGTGGGAACTCCCATGGTTACTGGACAAAAGTTATCTAAAAATGATGATGCTGCAGAAGTGAATCAGACTCTGTACAGATCCATGATTGGAAAATTGCAATATGTTGTACATAGTAGACCAGATATTGCATTAGCTATTGGGATTGTGGAAAGATTCTCTGCCAATCGTAAGGAAACACATATGATGGCCATGAAAAGAATTATGAGATACTTGAAAGGAACTGCTAACTATGGTCTATATTATAAGGATGAAAAATTTGAACTCAGAGTTTATATAGATGCTAATTGGGCAGGAAATGTAGATGACAGAAAGAGTACTAGTGGTGGGGCTTTCTTTCTTGGACAGATATTAGTCTCTTGGATGAGAAAGAAACAAAATTGCATTTCCCAATCTACTGTCGAGGCTGAGTATGTTGTTGCTGCAGTAAACTGTTTAAACTTGGTATGGATAAAACAATTGTTGATAGGCATGAAAGAAGAAATCACTGAACCTGTTGTTATTTTTTGTGACAACACAAGTGCTATCAATATTTCTAAGAATCCAGTGATGCACACAAAGACCAAGCACATTACAATCAAGTATCACTACTTGAGAGAATTAGTACAATATAAAGAAGTCTGAATGGATTATGTGAATACAAAAGAATAATTAGTTGACATATTCACTAAAGCTTTACCCAGAGAAGCTCACGAGTATTTGAGAAGTCAATTAGGGGTTCTTCCCCTAACTGAGGCTACCTAGACAAGCTAGGAGCACTACATCAAATGTGCTATAGTAGAATATTTGACAAATTGATGCAGAAGATTGTCACACTTTAGGGCTGGCCTAGAGTTGCAAAAAGAAGAAAAGACAAGGAATCAATCATAAGCAAGATGACAAAGGGAGAAATGCTGAGTTGAACAGATATTATCTACATTTACTAGATGTATGTTTTAGTTGCTACTTTGGCATTTTTGTCAAAGAGGGAGATGAACTGATATGATAACACATGAGATGTGATAACACATGATACTAAAAAGTAAGAGGGAGATGAACTGATGAACTAATGGGAGATGAATTGATAAAACTAAAGATAAGCCTGATGAATTGAAATGAAGAATCCGGATAGAGGGAGATCTGAATACTTATGATGGTCACAGAAGTGAGGCTTATAAGATTCTGAATTAGAATGAAGCTAAGGATATTATAAATAATTCTCTGATGGACAGATAAGTTTTTGGATTGGTTCGTAATCCATGTGTTATTCAGGTGATATCATATGGTGTTTCCATCAATGCCAAAGAGGGAGATTGTTGGAAAATGCAATTGAAACAATTGTTGTATTTTCATTGATGTCAAACCTTAACTAGTAAGACTGTTGCTACTCAAGAAAGTACTATATCTATTTGAGTGTTGCTAAGGGGCTACACAAGGTTAGTAACAATAGCACCTAAGGAAAAGGTTAAGTTATCTTGATACTACAAAGTGTACTTGACTATGTTGCACAATGATGAGATAATGTATTGTTTATCTTTGTAAGACTGAAGACTAAACCGGTAGGCTTAACTGAGCAAAGAATGGAAAAATCATGTTTAAGCCAAGTAATGTTAGTGTCGACCGAGTTAGTATATGCTGAGAAAAATTCTAGTGTCGATCGAGCATCATTTAATTGTCAAGGAAGATAGTGTAAGCTAAGGAAATAGTTTTAGTAATGACCGAGCTTTCTACATGAAGACCGAGTGAACAATCACAGTATTGACTGAGCATCAACAATTTTATATTTGAAGAGAATTTAATTTGGAGCCAACATTGTTGAATTCTTGGATTATGTAAAATGTGTTGACTTTATTTATTGATTGTTTGGAAGCATTAAATGCATTGTAAAATGTTTTATTGTAAATCTTTAAGAGATTTGAGATGATTCTAGAAAAAGAGCTGAAGAACATGAAGCAGGTAGATTCAATGAATCTGGCCTAACCCTAAGATCTATGAATGAGATTGAGCGGCAAAAGATGAGTTAACCTAATTGAGGAAAATATAAAGGATTTGAGCATTTGGATATGAAAATGCATGGTGAACAGAGAATGCTAGAAGAGTAAAGTTTTATTGATTGAATAAGAAGAAAATGTTGAAGGAGAACTATGGTGATTGCTTGAAGAAAAGTTCTGAGTAGATCAATGATGGAAATGGAAAAGTTTCAAAGTCAGTAAACTAGCATTAGTGCATGGAATTAGATCTGATATTTGCAAAGTGAGTTGTATATTTTTTAGATAAATATTGTTGCTACTTTCTAACCATTGTAACAGTCAAAATCCTTTTAACAGAGGTTGACCTAATAGTCATATGTTAAATCCTTTGAACAAGGTTGCATTCTAATGGAGTGTATGTAAGTCCTATGACTAGGCTCACTTTTAATAGGGTGATTGAAATCCTCTAATTGGGTCACACCTAACAGTGTGTATTTTAACCTTTGACAGGGTTCACTTTTTACCGAGCTCACTTCAGAAGAGTGAAAATAATAGTAGCATGTTACAAAGTGGTTTTTCTCAAATTGGGTTTCCACTATAAATCCTGGTGTTGATACTTGTGTGAATGTTTTGGTTTGAACATTTCTATGTTTTGCAAGTTAAGTTACAACTGGGTAATGGACTGCATTGTTGTATGTTTCTGTTATTGAATTAGTGATGATTGATTTTGTTTTGGTTATTGGATCTGATTTAAGGATAAGTTTTTGAGATTTTTTTATACATCAAGACCTAAGAACAACTGATTGACCCCCCCTCTCTTTTGTTGTAAATCATATTAATAATAACTACATTCAAACCACTATTTGAAAAAAACATGAAATAGGGTTAAAAGTCCATGAATAAGATAAATAACATAATAAGTCCTGAAATAATTTACATGTATCATAATGTCCATCATTCAACTCATGATATATACAATCACAAAACAAATTCCTACTCTAAAAATAAGTTCAAGTACAATATATGATAACAAGTGGACTAGTATGTAATGCAAGTCCTAATCTAACAACAAGTAAAAATAATATGATAAGAAGTAATCTTAAAACAAGTCAAAATAATCATCATCATAATCTAAATAATATGACAAGAAGTCATCATAACATAATTCCAAATAATTATCATCATAACACAAGTCAAAATAGTCATCATAATCTAACTCTACTCATCTAGCTAATCTACAGTTCTCTTCACTCCACATGAAGAGGACTGTGATGCATCAACATGATGTGTTTGGTCCTGAGTACCCTCAGTGGGACATGAAGGTCCTCCCTCAACTACATCAAAAGTGGATGCAGCCAAGTCCTGTAAAAACATTTAAAGTATAATTTTTTAATAATTAGTTGTAAAAGATCTAGATACACAATGGACATTGAAAAATTAATTTTAATCATGACCTCAAAGGATAGTGTCGATGGATGCATTTGGCTTAATCCTATAGCCATGCCAAGACTTGTGGTGGTGTCGACCTAAACAACATATATAAAGCATGAATCAAACTTATAGTACATATACATAAATTATAAAGTATATATAACTTCACTATAAATTGATTGAAAAAAGCATGTACATAACCTGTGTGTGACACATAGCTAATGCCATCGATGAGTCATGATGTACATGTGATTGTGAAACTCGAGACAATCCAAAAGCCTACAATTGCAAAAAAATAAGTGTGAATAAAATTTGTACATAAATTAGTAAGATATAAACACTTAAAATTAATAAATGAACAACATACTACAGGTATATGCGGTTGACTCTCAGTGACTGGTGGGGTAGAGAATGAAGGATTACCAATCTCAGTGGTACATGAGAGACCCTACAAAATCACAAAAATATGTCAAACACATTATCAATTAAAGTTTATTTTACATTGAAAGTTTAAAGGTATCAAGATCAAAGTGCATACCATGAATGGAGCACTGATATGTTGAGGTGTCGGTGTCATATGATGATGACTAATGAATGATGGAGGGTCAACCCTCCTCCGTTCAACAAAAAATCCACATGTTATGGTTCATAATTGTAAAAATATGAAATTTAATATTGTGCACTATATAAATTAAAATTAAATTTACCTTTGCGGGATGATCATCATCTTCATTGAGAAAATAAACATATGATGTGATATCATCTCTAACATCAACATGTGTGCCACCATCTCCGATATCACTTGCAACATCACTATGTGTGCCATCATCATCATCAACATATCCACCATGGGCAGCATGGGCAGCATCAGGATCAATCTGGGGCCCCCTTCATATACCCCCACAACTCGTGCAAACATGTGCTATGCTGGGGGCAGCCCTCACCTAGGTCAAGTGTTGTAGAAAATTACCTGTAAGGGCACTCAAAGAACAGAGAGATGATTGTATTTCTTGATTATGAATAGGTGAAAAAAACTATAGGAGAAGGAAGAGGAACAAGGGGCTCATTGTACACATGATTTCTAGTTCTATCACTCAATTTGGCCTCTAGCCTTTCCTGTGGCATGCCCCAACCAACCCCCTGGAATGGTCTCATGTAAAAATAATTGGGTTTCCTACCCAATTCAAATTCAGTCCATAATTTTTTCAAAAAATAAAATGTGACCTAGTGATTAGTGTGTGGTGGATGGTCAAATACCATCCACTACTACTCCCAAAAATTCTTTGCTATACCAGGGTGTCTACACCATCTAATAGAAATATGTGGCTTCTTGCCAAGTATTTCCTCACCTATTTTAGGGTTCAAAAAATAGTGTGCCATATCAATTTTTGTAAAGTTTAAATTATTACCCTCTTTATAAGAGAGGACATCAACATAATATCCATGCATACTCTCCCTCCATGACTAGAAACTATCAATCTCAGAGTCTAATGTGTGCACTGAATCTACTATACCTTGCATGCTATCTGTAAGGTGTAGTATTTGGGCTAATGGATAGGGATCATCTCTAATAATATTTACATCTCTCATTATTGCCTCTAGATTTCTCCTAATATTATCTCTCATCTCTATATGTGGAGATTGTGGTGGTGGTGGTGGTGGTGGTGCATGCTAACCTATAAGCTCATCAATATGAAAATCATTTATATTTTTAATCTGCGTACATATAAAAACATGATAATTTATAATTAACATTGTGTAGATTACATTTGACCTTACAAAGAATGACTTAAATAATTAAAACAAGAGAGAAAGAGAGAGAGAGAGAGAAAGAGTTAAATAAAAATTTAATTAGATGTCATAATTTAAAAAATTAACATATAAGTTAGTTATAGGTTACAAAGACAATCAAGACAAATGTTCAAATGTTTTTTTTTAAGAATGTACACCTACTTGGTTGAAAAAAGATTCCAAGGTTTTTTATGTTTTTAAAACTCTATGTTTATTTTTTGAAAGGTTTTGATTCAAGGAACATGTTTTAACATTTTAGAGAGAGAGAGAGAGAGAGAGAGAGAGAGAGAGAGAGAGAGAGAGAGAGAGAGAGAGAGAGAGAGAGAGAGAGATTATTTCTATGTTATCATTAAGAGATGAACATTGAAATGTTATGTTATACTATATTTCAAAAAAAATTATTTAGTTCATATTTAACCATTTATTTCTAAGGGTTCCTTGGTAGGGCATTACAAAAGTTTAGAATATGATATGAATTCCTATTTTCAAGGAAGTCGATGCACACTTTGGAGGTCCTAAATCTTAGGGACTGCTATTAGTAGATGTTATATTGATACTATTATAGGTATGATCAGAATGAGAAGTTAGATAAGGTAATGATGTTTTGAATGATTTCAATATATTTCTATTGCCATTAATTAGTTACTAGTTGTTTCAAATGTTCTTGAGCTTTCCGTAAAGTGGTGCTAAGATATATGCTTTGCATTTTTCCTATATTTTGAATCTATTGATGTGACTTTGATATGTTGTTAAGTAGTTTCTAGAGATGTTACATTCAATAATTTGTGATTGGGATCAAATTTAAAAGGAATTGGTGTTCACCTGTATGTAAGTTAGTGTTTGACAAAGTTTTTTGTGAGAAATACATGATCTACATTTATCTGCTTGTTCCTTTTTTTGTGTTGAGGATTTGGAATTTTTATTGTGATGTTCACATCTTCCTTTAGTGATGCTACCAAGATTTTTTTTTAGAGGCATGTGATCAAAGTCTGATGATGTTTACTCTAGGTTTGGCTAACCTTGGGGGTTTACACTTTCACATTAAAGCTCCGATAAATGTAAATGGTAGAGTAACTTGTATGTTTTATATTTTGGTCCTAGCTAAGATGTAGTGTGGTCCAATTTTCATTCCTTTCCATTTCCATAATGATTATGCTCCAACCTAATTGAAAATATAATTAGTTATGATGCTTAGCTAACCTTGGGAGATTTAAATCACATAATCATCCAATTTTAGATCTCTTCCCCAAGGGTGCGAGCTATAGTAAGAGGATTTCATACCAGCTCTAATCCACTTGATGCTCCTATTGAGCCCATAAAATATCAATTTTACCATTTCTATGATTTTAGCCTCCTTATTCTCTCATCTTTGTTCTATATTTAAAGTTTCTTGATAATGAAAATTGGTGTTTTACCATATAGTATTTTTTAGGGTCATTAATGCACATAACCTTCAATTTTAAGGACCTCATTACATCATGTTGGTGCAATTACATTTCTTAGTCTTACATTTGTCACAGTTGGTAACCCTCCAAGTTAATATTGGTTGGGAACAATATAACCATGTGAACAATGTGCACTGTATAAAACCTCATTTACTATGATGAAAAATATATCAAACAAGTATTTTCCACTTTTATTAGATATCAAAGAAGTTTACAAGCTTGTGGAAGCATGATGTATTCTATGACATGCTCGCAGATGAGGGGTGACTACATTTAGGTGATGCCAATAGGTGTGCCTATTTTAATAAAATAGCTAGTGGTAGTTGACATTTGTTATTTCATCATGACCATAGCTACAAACAAATTGGAAGTATCTATTTCATCATGGCCATAGCTACATGCAAATTGGAAGTATCTATTCATTTATAGAGATGCTCCATTCTTGTTGTGTAAAGTTATTACCTCCCCATGTGGGCATATGCATTGGCTTATCAGCTATAGAATAAAATTTTGTCACAATGATTTGATCTGTGGGTCCCTGTGACTATCTCCTGATGATAAATCCTTATTTTGGTGATTGTTGGGTCACTTCGATACATTAGGAGTCTCCTCCTACATATACCATATGCAATTCTCATCAATGAATAATGACGGATAAATGTGATTAGAATTTTGGAATGGCATTGAATAAAAAATGGTTTCCCTTAAGGTCTCAACCAAAAATTGGATTAGAGTTATTTGTAGTCACTACTAAAGTGATTGTGTATGTGAAGAGACAAAGTTACATATACTTGGGCATTCAATTTTATTATGGACTTGTGCTTCAAAATTGATCGATGTTTAACAGTTGAAGGGAGGCTCCTAGTTGTTAAAGAACTTAATTTCTAACATGGCCAGAATATTTCTAAGTATATACTTTCAACCAAGTATAGAACAAATAGTTTTTTTAATTTTGTCAGTGGTCGACATTAAGAGAAATAAGTTATTTGTGATTGTGTTATTGTTCAATTCAGATTCCATTAGATAAATATTGTAGTTGCAATTTTTATACATGGAGAATAAAAATAAAAATACAAATGAAACTTATGGGGCATAGTAAGAGGCAACAAAAACCCACCTATAGATGCAAATAAATTGTTCAAGTGGAACAATAGAGATGATAAAGCCAAGTCTATTATTGGTCTTGCTCTTTCAGATTCTAAACTTCATCACATAGATTTAGATAACACTTCTACAGACATTTAGGATAAGATCTAAACAATTTGTTTGGAGCAAAATATATCAATGCAAATTTTTCTCTAAAACCTCAATTGTTCAAATTCAAAATAGAAAATGGAATCACAATGTCAAACCATATAATTAATTTAATGGCTATCATTAGGAAACTTGCAGAGGTTAAGGATCTTGTTGTTGATGGCGATTCTAAGGCCATCTACTTAAATCAATTATCTTCCAAATAGAGTAATGATGTCTTTACACTTGGTCTTGAATCACTTCACAGACTCTAGAGGATATGATTTGTGCTCTTCTAGCAGAAGAAAAGAAGAAAAATAAAATAATAGAAGAAGATCATCAAATATAAAATAAATTATACTCATAAAGTGATAAAAAATGGTTTGATAGAAATAGAAAAGACCATAATATTTTTATTGTAAGAAAAAGGGACACATGACATGGGTTTGTAGGACTAGAGCCAATGATGTTCTTAAAGGAAAACTAAAATAACAATATGAAGAAGGCAATGTTGTATTCATTGAAGATGAGGACACACCAAATTATGCAAAGGGTGTTAATAATTCTTAGTCTCCTATTAATCAAAATTTTGTGCTTTGAACCTTTAGATCTAGAGGTTTTGTGACATTGGAGAATGCCAGAATTTCTATCATCACAAGTTAGCTTCTCTCTTTGAGATGGTGCTGGTATGATAACTTTTCTTTTCTTTCCTTTCAAGTTATTGGTTTTCTTTCTAATGTTGATATATTTGAAAAATTCATATCTTGTGGAGATTCCTTTTGCAGATAGGTTTGGGATTTGGTATTGTGCTCAATATGGATTATTGTCTAGCTATCTTTAGATTACATGATTGAGAATTATAACATTTCATGGTCACTAAACAATGATAGAGATTTATTGCATCTCTTTGGGATCATTGTTAAATAATTGAAGAATATATGATTCAAGAGTTCACGAATGAGATCTTAAGAACAAAGCTCGAAGATAAACCTTTCTAAGGGTCAAGAGATAGCTTGATAGAGCCTTTCTTGGTTTAGGGTTTTCTACCTCAAAAAAATATTTTCTCAAAATATGTATTCATATTATGTAATAAACATGTTTTTTTATGTAAGACTTAAAGGGGGGTCCCTAAGGCAAGGTGTCTTTCAATAGTTTTAGGATCAATGTACTAGGGGGGGATATTGGCTTAATTACATTGCTCAATCTTATTGTTGTCACAATTGGTCATTTTCCAACTGAATATCGTTTGGTAAGTTATTTCCAACCATATGAAAAATGCATAGTATAAAACCTCCTTTACTATGATGAATAAATATATCAAACAAGTATTCTACACTTTTACAACATGGGAAGGATTATCTCTTTCCCTAATCTCAACGTCCTCTAATTCTTGGCATGGGTAGCTATCTCCAATTTCACCTTGTTCGATTTCATTCCTCTTTTTCCTATGGGTATAATGTTTTTTTTTCTACATATTTTATTGGGACTCTTTAATACACCTTTCTACCTATATATCCCCTTCGTGTTCCACATAACTTTCTTATTCTATTGAATTAGTCTCAATTTATCCATCTTCCTCCATTCTAGGGCTAAGATATACATTTAGTGTATTGATGGTAAATAATTTTCCTCACACCTCATTCATCATTTCAACTTCTACTTGAATAAATTCTTCTTTAGGAGCTTTGAAATTTTCCCATTTTTCAACATCCATGATTTAAGATATTTTTAGTAGTTCTACCTTTATCTTCTAGGTTTTCCTTATTTATTATCTCTACAATTATTTATTTTATATTAACCATGATATTGTTTGTATCTTTGCCTACCAATTTGTGTGGCTCTTCACTTCTTACCTCCTTGTCTTTCTCACTAATTTCTTTGGAGATACAATCCAGTTCCTATTGTATACCAATGATATGAATGATATCATCCTTTGTTATATGTATTGTTTTATTTTTTAGGACTTCCTTTCACTTTCATTTGGGTGTTATCTTTTTCATCTATTTATTGACCTATAGATTTTTCCTTAACATCCTCTTCTTTCCACCCCTTCTCATTTTCCTACTTGAAGGATCTCCTAGGGAAAGCATCATTTTCTTCCTTTTTAAGTTTTGATCTATTCCTTTCTCGTATGAATCTACTTTATTAGAAGTCACCAAAATCTAGCAATCCTATTTTTTTTGTGCCTTTAATTTTCATTTGGGGCACAAATTTAGGTGGTATTCAGGTATGTAAAGGATCATGGTATGCAAAAAAGTGGCAATGTGAAAAAGAAGTCCCGATTGATAGACTCTTTGAAAAATAACTATAAATTTCAAACATTTTTGAAATCTGAAATATACATCACATTCTCAGCTTCACCTAATACAAATTTAATAATAAAAATTTCTTTCAATTTGATGAAGTTTAGACTAAGTTAAGGTGGTCAGACGCGAGAGTTTTTATATTTAGGAAAATTTGTAGCAGAAAAATCATAATTAATTATTTACTTGGAAAAAAAATACAAAAAAATATACATCACATCCCGTCATGAGTCTACTACTTTTATCTAGAATCTTATAATTAAATATTATTGTTTGATTTTTTTTAATGTGGTCAGAGATACACCTACTTGTTATCTTTCAAGTCTTCATTGATAGACTTACTGAAAAAATGGCTATAAATTTCAAACTGTATAACATATTTGAAATCCAAAACATGTGTCACATTCTATGCTTTTCCTACTACAAGAAATTTTTTTAAAAAAATCAATTTGATAAATTTTAGACTAACTTAACATGGTCAAACATGAGAGTTTTTGTATTCTGGAAAAGTTGTAGAAAAAAATCATAATTAATTATTTACTTGTAAAAAAATTACAAAAAAATATGTGTCACATCCGGACACGAGTCTACTACTTATATCTAGAATCTTGTAAACA
This sequence comes from Chamaecyparis obtusa, assembly GCA_027943335.1. Taxonomy (NCBI): domain Eukaryota; kingdom Viridiplantae; phylum Streptophyta; class Pinopsida; order Cupressales; family Cupressaceae; genus Chamaecyparis; species Chamaecyparis obtusa. The sequence continues at coordinate 12,236 of BSBK01004966.1, read as the reverse complement.
AAATCTATCATTTAATTATTTTTAAGGTGGTCAGACATAAACCTACTTCTTATTTTTTTTCCTGAAAATTTTGTACTACTACATTGAAATTTGAAATTTTCAACATATAGAATAATTATTTTTCAAAAAAGGCCTAGTATCCTTGAAACTAAATTCAATTTTCTACAAATTCTCTTCTTACATATTTGATATAATATGTATAATGTGTTCAAATTTTTATGTCAACTAGCCTAAACTTGATTTTCTAAATTTTCATTGCCACTTAAGGGCTTAGTTTGGCATACCATGATCCTGCACATACCCATTCCCTTTTTATCTTCAATCTTCAAAGTCCCCAACTAGTATGAGTTTCAATTTATGAAGGAAGTGGGGGAAATGAGATAATATTTAGGCATAATCTTGCATATACATTACAAGGCTTCTATCTTCCAAATTCTTGTCCACCTAGATGAAAGGTTCAACATTTTTACCAAATTGTACAAAAATCTCTATATTTTGTTACAAGTTATTGGAAGATTGTATGGGAAAATCCAAATAGGATCTACCTTTATCTAATGTTTCCAAGGGTCAATGTTAAGGATCTATTCCATAATAAAATATACATTTCATCAATTAAATAGGGCCCTTGATCTAGGACTCTACACCTATCCATGTTAAATGGAAACTCCACAAGAAAGAATACATTTGGTAGGCCTCACAAAGTTACATTCTACCCTCAAATTTTATCACACTAGCTTCTGATTTTACTAAGGGTAAGTTGACCACCATGCCATTTCTAAAATTTAAGTTAGGGATGTATCCCTTAGGTGAAATGCAAATGATACACTCCACATTTTGTATGCAAATCAAGATACAAGATGTTAGTGGACCCTTAGTTATTAACATGGTAGAGAATAAGCCCACAAAGTTTGAAGCTTGAATCAATTTTATTTTTAAATGTATTAGAATTCAAGTTTTAGATATATTAAAATTTTCATAAATATCAATATCATTTTACTAAAAATTAATTATAGTTTAATATTCAAAATAATAAGTATTAAATAGTTAAAAATTTAAAGCTAAATTAAAAAAGTAGAATAATGAAATATACAATTAATTGGTCTACTAACCATTCAAACAAACTATATTGTTTCACTTACAACTTTAAGTGAGAAAATACATGGTTAGATCTTCATTGATAGAATACCTTTATAAAATTGAAACATAAAAGTTTTATTTCGTGTAATATAGAGTTCTTTGAAAAATAATATTAAACTTAATTTTATTAAATATTTTTTATTTAAATTATATTTATTTAGTTAGTAGATGTCTAAATTTTAATTCTTCAAACTAATTCTTCTTGAAGTGTTTCAATATTATAAAAAGTAAAAGAACCTGTAAAAAAAATTCAAATAATGTAATTCTATTATTATTATTATTCATTATGTTTTATTTTATTTTATTTTAAAATCATATCAATATCCTTAATCGAATATTATAATTAACTTTATTTATTTATTTGTTATTCTTTAATGGTGAGTGATAATAAAGGGGGTAGTTCCCTTTATATTAAATTAAAAAGAAATCATAGCACCTTATGCATGATGTACACCAAAACATCGATACATTCATACATCCTATCAATTTGTTTGAAAAGAACATTTCCTCATTATTGTTTGAATGAGAAGCAAAAGACTCAAGTTTAATATTTTCTATTCCTTCTCTAAAATTTTCCATGCTTTCTCAAATTCCATATGCTAATTTACAACACTATCATCAAGGATACCAAGAAGTTATCCCATGACTAACTAAACAATAATGGAGGGAATAACCTCCATAATGATGGGTAATCACTCCTTGCAATCAAAACCAACTAGATCTAACACCTCACAATAGCTCTCCTACCCGGGTCTTTACTACAATAGAGAATTTTAAATCATCTACTCTTGTTTTGGATATGCCCTCTCGATCAAACTTGTCATTCCACTATGTTGATGATTACTTTTCTTTATGATTCACTAGATAGACAAAATTCCCACCAAATTTTTCATTCAACCAACTCCTCTAGGCACCTAGAAGTAACACCTATTCCCTTTTCCCCAACCATTTCAATCTTCTTTTCCCTATCTCTTATCTACCCATTAGCTTGGCCTTAAGTTATAATGCTCATGTATCACAAGCTTGATACAAATTTTTTTATATCTAATTCAAAAATATCTTCCCATGGATACTATAATGGATTACCCTATGGTCATTGGATGCAAAGGAAAAAAATACATTCTCATTTTTGTACTTCTTGTATGGACTCCCTCCTACCAAAATCTTCCAAAAAGCCACATCTATCTATCTAATGACACCTTCTCTGTTGCTAACATCAGGGATCATTAGAGAACTTGTCCACCCAAGATGAATTGATTACAAGCCCAAGAATATTTGGAGAACAAATCCCCACCAACAACACCATCCACATGTCTAATTTTTGACATATAGATCTTAAATAATGTTAAAGCTTATCTCCATTTACCCTCGATGGTTACATTGACTGAATGTCCACCACACTTGACAACATCAACTTATTATATTTCACCTCCAACACTTCTTGGGAAACCCCTTTATTTATTAGTAGATTAATAATTGCATTAGTCTCCCTGAATATGAAAAAAATGAAAAACTATTCCATCACATCTAAGCATTCCCATATTTTGTATCTAGAATTTCAAATTCAATTTGAGATATCACTCAATTGAATTTATTCATAACACATAATATCACTCAATTTCAATATGATTTAGACCCTTTTTATTACATAACCACTTCTTTTTTCATTGCCTCTAGTTCTTCTTCATTGTTGGTGGGGATCCCAAGTATATATGACCATGCCTATAAATAGGGACCACATTCATTTTCACTTATACATCTTTCTCTCTGGGGCCTAGGGTGACCTTTTTATGCCTCAAAAAAATTAAGCTTAAATCTACTTCGTAGGAGACAAACTCACTTTTCTTCCCATCTTTTGTTCAATGGACCTTTGAGATCTCCTTTTTGAACCTTTGATTCTTCCCAACATTTCTAAATTTCATTCTCAAAAAAAGAAAATTAGGTGTTGTATTTTGGGTAACAATTCATTTTAATGACCTTAAAATTGCCTCTTTTTATTTTCCTAATCACTTCTTCAATAATCATACATAAATAACTGAGTATCCCTCTATTCCTTTCTTTCCACACATACCAAGCTAACATTTAAGGAGGTACAATCCAAACATCTAGTAAAATAAAATTTCTTTGTAGTTACAACAAGCTAAGTTAAAATTTTGAATGATCGAATTGATGGGGTTCTGCCAATATCAAAGAGAGATACAATTAGTCAACCTAACATTTGATCATGAAGTAGTAGCCAATAATATAAATATAAGCTTTTCCTAAGATATTTCTTTCAAGAAAAATAAATTACTTAAGAATTTTTTATTAGTAAGAATCATCTTTCTAACATTACAATTAGATGGAATTAATAACATCTTTATTAAATTAATTAGTTCATAAGAAATGGAGGGAGCGGGAGGAAATTTGAATTCAAAGGTGGGTGGGATTCCTAGTTTGTAGGCTATGGGTTTCTTAGGGGATACCTACTGCTACAATTCACTTGTAGATCAGGACTCTGCATATCTAGAGAAAAAGGATGGGGTCCCATGTGAAAAGGAGAAAGACCCAAGAAAGGAAGCCGGGGTGGGGGCTAAGAACCTAGGCTTCCCTAGGCCCTCCTGAACCATGAAGACTTAGGCACATGACCAGGGAGGTATCCATCACCAGTGGTCAACACTCTTTGGGATTAAACCCATAGGAATGTCCTCTTTCCCATCTATTAAGGACATTTCAGATAAGGAAAATGGCAAATACACATTAGAAATTCCTGACGAATTGGTTGACCATAATATTGCATCCATGGACTATACTCTGGTGGGAAATTTTTTCGGTTCTAGACCTAACATAGACATCATCAGGATCTTTGCAAAAAAAAAATGGGACTTGAAGGGTCAAGTCTAGGTTACAGCCATGGCAAAGGGCTTTCTATCTTTCAAGTTCTCCTGTAAAGAGGACCTAGACAATATCCTTTGTGTTGGCATCCAGGCCATAGGAAAGGCCACTTTGGCATTGAAAAAATGGACTCCTAAACTTGACCTCAATGATTCCTTCTTTATCTAGGCCCCGGTTTGGGTGAGACTGCCTGAACTTCCCTTGGAGTTCTGGTATGAAGATGTTTTTGATGGGATTGCCAAATATTTTGGTACCCTTCTCTCCATTGACTGAGTCACATTGGCAAGGTGTTGTCTCACCTATGCAAGGATTTTCATAGGCGTGGAAGAAGGCCAGGATATGCCAGCAATCATAGAGCTTCGATCCAAAACTGGGAAAGCATGTGCAAAAATTGGACTATGAAAGCATCCCCTTTGCCTATTTCCACTATAAGAAAGCTGGCCATAGAGCTAAAACTTGTCTAGTACTCTGGAACAAAGAGATAGAAAAGAAATCTAGAAAAGCAAAAAGAAAGAAAAAAAAAGTAGTTAATAACAACCAAGAAAAGGAAGAATCAACAAGAGAAAAATCTATCCCCCATGAGGGAAGTGAGCTCAAAACTCACAAAGTTTGAAAGAAAATAGAACAACCAATGTCCACTCCTATAGTCCATGAAATTAGGGCTGAAAAGGAAACTAGGGTTGTGGAGGAGCCACAAAGGCCACAGGCCTGCTACCCAAGCTTCTAGCGGAGAGACCCTCCCCCACTAGGGTTTGGATCTGGACATCACCATATAGCAAGAAACAAGTCAAGTAAATAAGAACAATGTTTAGGTTGAAGGTGGTGACTCATGCCCAGGAACCAATTTAGTTTCCTTTGTCCCAAACTCCATTGCTCCCCTTGTTGCTAGTGTGAATATGCATAACTCAAAACCTAGTCTCGAGATGTAGGAGTCAGGGAAGTACAAACAGATTGAAGATTTGATGGTCATAGCCTCCCCACACCAATTCAACAAAATGGTAGAGATCTTCACCAAGCATAAGGAAGAAAAGGAGTGTTGGATCTCAGTACACAAGAAGAAGAAACCAAGCAACAAAGACCCTTCTCCTATCTCCCATGCAGCCACCAGAAGAAGGAAAAAAGCAGAAGCAAGGGGTAGTGCTAATACACCAAATAGAAAAAGGACTAGCCAAATCATGCAAGAAGAAGCCAACTTGATTAAAGAAGATGGAACTCAAAAACCCATCCAAGCTTTCAATACCTCCATCAAGAAATGAAAGTCATCTCTTGGAACATTCATGGCATAAATAGCTCACACAAGCAAGATGTCATTAGAAATATGATTAGGGATCATAAACCAGATATTTTCTTAATCTAGGAAACTAAAATGCAGAAGGATAAGCTAGAGAGAATCAAATTTAACAAAGTTATGGAAAGTAGAGCTACTAGCTCTGATGGTACTTTCGGTGGCCTCATCACCATGTGGAATTTGCATCACCTCAAAGCTGATGTTATCTTTGAAGGAGGTAACCTTCTGCTCTTGCAATTTACTAGAATCAAACATAATGAAAGTTGGTTCATTTTTAATATTTATGCTCCTAACTCCAAAAAAGAAAGACCTACTAGAACAAGATCAATTCCACCTTAGCCCCTCTTAACTAGTCTAAGGACATCATAATGGGGGACTTCAACACACCCCTAAAAGAAGGGGAAAAAAAGGGAGGGATAGCCCCTGACATGGAAAGAAGACAAGACTTAATGGACTTCATTAATGATTTGGCTATGCTTGATATGGATCTTCAAGGTGCTGAATTCACCTGGTCCAATAGGTGGGTTGGAAAGGATTGCATCCAAGTCTTGATTGGATATGGGCCTTGTTTTTGCTAGACTGGTTGAATCACTATAGTCTCAACCTCTCTACTTTGGTTAGATTTGGTTCTGACCACTCTCCTATCTCTCTCTCCCCTAGACCAGATTGCCAAGAAAAGGAAATTTCCCTTCAGATTTGAAAAAATGTGGGTCTCCCACCCAAATCTGCTTAATAAAGTCAAAGAATGGTGGAACATTGATGTTGAGGGCACTGCCATGTTTAGAGTGGCGACAAAGATAAGGAACATCAAATATAACATCAAAAATTGGAACAAAGATGAATTCGGCCACATCTTCACTTCCAAAGACAAGACACTCAATGAACTAAACCACATTCAAGCTAAAATCTAGAAGAAGGGATACTATGAAGATAGACTAAATAAAGAAAAATCTATCCTCTCATATTACCACAATATTATCAGGTAAGAGGAAACTTTTTGGAAGTAGAGATCAAGGTCCATTTGGCTAAGGGAAGGGGATCAAAAAAGTCACTTCTTCCACCTCTCAACTATGAGACACGAAGCTGTTAACAAGATTAGTAAAATCAAGAAGGGAGACCAAGACCTAAAGGAGGACAAGGATATTGCAGAGGAAGCTATCTCTCACTTTTCTCATCTCCTCTCTAAAGACTAGGAGCTTTCTGAGCAAGATCAGGTCAAACTCTTTAATAACATCCCAAGCATCATAACAGATAGTCCAAAAAAATCTTTATGCCCTATTCCAGATATGAATGAATTTAAGAGAGCCCTAGATTCTCTTCCCGGTGACAAAGCCCCTGGCCCAGATGGCTTCACTATGTTCTTTTTTCATCTTTTCTGGGATGTTGTGAAAGATGATGTGGTCAAATTTGTGCAAGAATTTTTTGGCTCAAAGAACCTCCTCAAAGAGCTCAATGCTACCTTCTTGGTGTTGATTCCAAGATTTCTAGTGCGGATTATTTTGAGCAATTCAGACCCATTAGGATTTACAACTCCTTCCTTAAGATCATTTCCAAGGTTATCACCTCCAGGATTTTCAAAGTTCTCCACTCCTTGATCTCACAGTAGCATTCAGGATTTGTGCCTAGCAAAAAAATCTTGGACTCCATTATGATGGTGCATGAAGTGATTCATTCCTTAGAAGAAGGAAAAAGGGAAGGTTTTCTTCTTAAGATTGACCTCTCCAAGGCCTATGACCTAGTAGACTGGAAATTTCTTCTTAGAGTTCTCGAAGCTTTCAGTTTCAACTCCCATTCTTGCAAGCTCCTTCATCAAATTATCTTGACTACCTCCTTGGATATTATGATTAATAGTTCCATGTCCTCCCTTTTTCAAACCTTCTAGGGGCCTAAGGAAAGGGGACCCCTCTTTCCCCTATTCTTTTCATCATTCTTGCTGAGTGCCTGGGGAGACTCATTTTGGCTTCAAAAATGGATGGGGACCTAAAAGGCATCAAACCCTCATCAGGAAACAATGTCTTTACACACCATTAATTTTTGGTTGACACCATTCTTGGTGGAGAGGCCTTGGTGGGAGAAGCTAGAGTGGTGAAGGTCCTTCTCAATGATTATATTATAGCTACAAGCCAATCTATTAACTGGAATAAAAGTTCTATCTTCTTTGTTAAACACCTTGAAGGTAGACAGAGGAAAATTGCAAATATTCTGGGATGTGGCATTGACACTTTCCCTTCATCCTACTTGGGACTTCCTTAGGTGTCAAACCCCCAGAAGCCTTCTGGAATAAACTGATTGACAGATTCAATAGGAAGCTCGCTAGCTAGAATGGGGTCATTCTCAGCTAGGAAGGAAAGATCCAACTAGTCAAATCTACATTACATAACCTCCCAACCTATGCCCTCATCCTCTTCCCCATCCCGACTAAAGTTGTGGAGGCTATGGAAAGAATCTAGAGAAGATTCCTTTGGTTAGGAGCTGAGGAACACAAGCGTATTCCCCTTATAGCTTGGGAGAAAGTTTGCCACCCTAAAAATGCTGGTGGCCTTGGTATAAGGAAATTAAGACCTTTCAACAAAGCCCTTCAAGAAAAATAGATCTCAAGAATCTTCAATAACAAAGGTGAGTGGTGGGAAACCATTGAAAGAAAAATACCTCATGCATAACTCATTAAATAGATTTTTTTATGAGACTGACCCCCCTAAAGGTTTTGTCATTTGGAATGGTCTCCTCAATGCCAAGGAGCTGGCTAAATCTAGAGGTAAATAGAAAATTGGAAACATACATTCTGTCAATTTCTGGAATGACAACTAGATTCAGATGAGTACGCTTGAGAGACTTTGAGACTCTCTATGCTTAGATACATGTTTGCACCCAAACCTATGGGTCTCAAGTTAGCAACTATAGAAGGGATGACAATTGGGTGGATCTCTCTCAGATCTCACAAGACATGATTCATTTGATGATAGCCATCAATGCGGTCTCTCTCTCATCCAATTAGGATAAGATTATGTAGGAGGACTCTTTGGATGGTACCTATATAGTGGCCTCTTCCTATTCTTCATAGACCTCTCAAACCCAAGATGAAAAGCTTTTGTGGGCCAAAGCTTGGATCCCAAGCCTCATGCCCAAAGTTAACATTTTCTTCTGGCTCCTGCTCCATAACCATATCCTCACAGTAGACAATCTCATCAGTGCAAGTTCTAGATTCCTAATAGGTGTGTTCTTTGCAAATGTTAAGAGGAATTGGTGGATCACCTTTTTATTCACTGTTCCTTTGTAAGTAGAATCTGGCAATACCTTTTCTTAGTCCTAATTTATCTTGGTGTTTTCCCCTGTCTTTCATTGACCTCTTTTCCCAATGGGATTTCAAAAGGTTTAATCAAGACTTCTAGTTATTCTGTACCTAGATCCTTCCTCATCTTTGCTAGGGAATCAAGGAAGAGCATAACAATTGTATTTTTCATGATTTTTCCTCTCCACCCAAAATTATCTTTGAAAAAATCCAACATGTTGTTAAGGATAACTATTTCTATTATGCAAGATTTAATCATCTTGCAGGAAAGTCCCAAACAGCTACCTAGGATAAAAGACAGAATTGTGCATGGAGAAGTCCTCCAATTGGCTGGACCAAAGTCAACTTTGATGGAGCTGCCAAAGGAACCCAGGTCAAGATGGAAGTGGAGGAATCATCAGGAATTTCTTTGGCCTTGGCATTGCAGCTTTTAGTCTTCCTTTGGGTTCCTAATCCAATCATTATGTTGAAGCTTGTGCAACTCTCCAGGGTCACCAAACTTGCTCAAGATATGGGGGTCAAGTGGCTCTGGGCTAGAAGGAGACTCGATGAACATCATCAACTACTTAAAATTCACTCACTCTCCCTCCTAGACTATATCCAACATCATTGCTGATACTCGAGCCATTATTAACTCTTTTGATAAGGTGTACATCTCCCCACATGTATAGGGAGGCCAATGGTGTGGCTGATTGGTTGGCCAATCTAAGCCATCATGAAGGAAGCTAAGTTGACATGGCATAAAGGAGAAGATTTTCCCACTGAAGTGAATAGTATCCTAGAAAAGGAAAGACTCCATTGCACTGAGGGCATCATCTTATAACCACAATGATTTGCAATGAGGACGGTGGTTGTTTCCCTATATTGGATAGTTACACTAAGAAAAGAAATGTCACCTGCTCGCCCTCTAGGTTGTTTGTTCCTTTATTTGCTTTCCTGGGCTTTGGTATTTTTGGGCTTTCTCTAGCCTAGCCCTGCTCTATTTTTCTATGGCTTTTCAGCCTTGGCCTTTATGAGGCATGCCTCTTGTTTGTTTTGTTCTTTCTTCTAACTTCACTTTTAGAGCTGTGGGTTTTAGGAACCTTGTAAAAACCTGTTTTACTTAATAAAAATTAAGGAATTGTACAATCAAACAGGAATACCAATCTTTATTGAGTCAAGGAGAGATGCTAGAAAAAAAGAACTTATTCTTTTCCCTAGAATAAAATATTTCTCCAAAAGTTTTTTTGTTTTTCTTTGATTGTTCTAAAAAATAATTCTTACTAGCTAGATTATTTCAAAAATGAGAATTCGAACACCGACTCTATTTTATGTGGAGATCATTTAGAAGTTGCTAATGATTTATTCCTAAATTTCACATTCAGCCAAAATGATGATCTTTTGTCATCAAGAAAATGATTTATTCTTATTCCTTACCAAATAATAAATGGGAAATATTTTCAATTTGTCTATTCTTACACAAATTTCTCCATTTCCTCGTATTTGGAGAATTATTCAACGAATGGGGCTTTGTGGTATTTGGTGGAAATTCAACAAAAGGATATTTAGACAATAAACACATAATCAGACCAAGTTTTATATAGATTGAGAAGTCAATCATATAATTAGAAAATGCATATGTTATGAAAAATAGACATTAGTGTAAGTATTTATGAATTGGGGGCTCATAAATTTGAAAAAATTGGACAGAACTGAAATTACCATTTTAGGTCAGCCTATTTAAAAACACTAGTCAAAAACTTGATTAAAATAAGATAGTTAGGAGTATAATGAGGGCGTGGTTGTGTTGTCAAATATCATAAGGGAAGAGTACTTAAAGAAGAAACTGTGAGCTTACTAGAGGGGAATACACAATACTGATGAAGCATTATCCCTCCTCAAAGAGGTTATAACGAATAAAATAATAAAATTTAAAAAAATTATATTAGAAAGGGAACCTCTCATCTCCATAAATGTGTGTAAGGCATATCATATATTAGAAACTAAGATATATAATCCAATAGGTCTAGAAGGTAATTGATGAATTTTACTCATATAAAATTATCTATAGCTATTGAGAAGGAAATAAACTAGCAGAGTAGCTAGAAAATAGAGGTTGTGAGTTCTCTAAGACTGAGGGAAATCTCCCTATTACATGAAGATTTCAAAGATCATCCAAGAGTGTTATAAATAATCAAAGGTAAAAGATAAAGTCCAGTGCCAAACCACATGCTCTAAATAATTTCATTATACATATTGGCCATTTGCACTCATTAGTTTTTCCTCATGTTATGTACCAATATCATCATTTCAAAAATTGTTATGGCACTTCCATACTCTTACCTAAGTATAAATAAAAAATTGATTAAAATGACATGTAGAAATTGGTGGCAAGGGGACCACTTTATTGGTACCTCATGTAGAAAATTATACATTAACAAAGTATATTTTTGTGCTTAATATTTTTTGTTGTGTTGTAGGAATTACTTAATATATTGATATGCAAACCTACATTTTAAGTCCTTTCAATGGGTGTAGAAATAAATGATCAAAACTTTGATTTGAAATCAAAATGATTTTAAAAAATATGGGATTAGGATTTGACCCATCATTTCCTAAGAAGCCAGATTCCCATTGTTCCTTTTACTCCTAGTGATTATCAATTTTTCATAAGTGTGAAGGCTACAACTGGTTTTTTCGATGGATCCACTACTTATTTAGAACTTCTATGTTCATCAAATATTTCATGGTTTTTCACTTTCACTTGTTAGCTCTTTCTATGTATCTCAACATGCCTTCTCCCATTTCTAACTTTTCATTTATGTTTTTATCTCCATCTCTCCCCTTTGCCATTCTATTCTTCACTTTTCTATATTTTCTGCAGCTCCTCAAAAAGATAGATTTTTTCCTATTAATAAGTGCATAAATATTCTTATCTTAGATGGTGAATATCTAGAAGTGTTGAGTAAAACCTTTATCCTTCAATGTTTGTAAAACTAAGCAAGCTATCATGTGTTTAATGTGTAGTAATGTTCTTGACACTTTCACTCATCTCCTCTATCATACCCAAGTTTCTTATATGTTCCTTTAAAATGTTATGGATGTCTCACAATCCTATCCTTATGGTAGAATTAACAATTACTTATTTAGATGATAAATTATTCCCACACAATCCTCTTAACTTATTCATATAAGAGAGTTATCTCTAGTTGGAAAAATCCCTAGTTTATATGATGTTGAAAAGAAAGGATATATCAAAAAACATTTGATTTCTCTACATTTACTCTACCATTAAGAGGGTCCCTCCATGCCAAGGAAGAGGCAGAGTTAAACTATTTGCTGACAACACATAAGCTTCATCTCAAGGAGTGTTGATCTCAAGGAATGAATGTATGATAATTTTTTTGATAAATAGAAAGCTCTCCATCTATTAATCAAAGACAAGAACAAACCCTAGTTCACCTGTATATCTTTTTTCATGAACAAAAAAGTAAAAAAGATTCAAATGAAGATGTTATTAAATAACAAGCTTCAAATTTAGGTTCCGACATGGAAATTGTAAAGTGATGTAGGTAAAGTTACACTGAATTTTTTTGTCTATATCATTTTATGAATGTAATGCTAAGTCCTTTACTATTTCTAATTATCTTTTTGATATTATCACTTCAT
>BSBK01004965.1:892500-962500 GCA_027943335.1 Chamaecyparis obtusa | reverse complement strand
CGTAGTTGTGTTTAATTTAATCTATAATTAATCTGGTGGGTTAGGTTACAACTTTATTTAGAAAAAAAAAACTTTATTTAGAAAAAGGCTTATGGTACAATTTCATTCTTGTTAGTACTTGTTAGTTTGGGTCTTATACATGATATTTTTGGATTTTTAGCCACAATGCAAATTATTTTTACCACTTATTTCTATAAAAAATATCATTTTGTTTTTTGGAAACTAGTTTCGTAAAAAAATTTAAATTTTTTTTTTATGTTTTTAATAGAACGCGTGGTAATCATTCCATAACAAACCGCAAAACTGGTAACTGAAGGGGGCATTAATTCCTTCTCTTTGCGCATGGATTCACTATTTTTCCAATGCAAAGGTTTAAGTTTTGTTTTCAAATAATAATTTTCTAAATCACACTTTTGCCTAGTACCTAGGCCCTAGGTAACCACATGGTCCTTTCTCACCTTATCATTTCCTGTGGTGAATTTATTAAATATAAATTACAACTAGTGTAAGGTGGGCCACACGATGAAGTAGGGGAATTGTATTTTTTTGAGTTCCTCTCTTTTTTAAATTTATTTGATGTTCAATGGCTCATCTAATTTATGCGGCAGGTATTGCCATTGCAATGTATGGATATATTTGATGATAGTTTCTTTATTTTTCTTCAAACAACTATCTTGGAGAGAAATAAAATGATATCTAAAATATATTTAGAGGTGGTTTGATGTGAATAAGTTAGCTAAATCTAATTTAATATTACAAGTAGAGGAGTTAAGTTTGTTTGATTTTATTGAAGTAATTTAATTGAGATTGTAAATAAACACGTGTTAAGATGTATATTTAACTTTAAAACATTAATGTTAAATGAAAATATTGAAAAATATAATTTTAAACATATTTCTAACTTTACCACAATTTTATTTATAATTGAACTATAAAATTAATTATAATATTATATTTGATAAATTTAAATTTTTTAATTTTTAATATATAATAAAATTAAAACTACAACTAATTATATAACTTAAAGTTACAATTAATTACAAGGCAAGTACTAGCCACTACGCAACACTTGTTAAATTAGTATTAGGATCTGATTTGGTTAAATATAAGGGTTAGAAATAAATTATGGTTACAAGTTAATTTAGTTGATAGTAAACAGTTATTTTGGTCAAGTTAAGGATTAATATAATTTAAAACAAGTGCCACGTAGTGCTAGTACTCGCCTCTAATTTTGTAATTAATTATAATTTATATTTATATTTTAAATAATATTTTAAAATAAAATTAAAATATAGGTTATAAATAAATTGTTGTGTAGATAAATTTAAGTTATTTTCTTTTCTTTAAAATTTCGTTAATATATATTTAAAAAACAAAATATATAATAGTGTTATATGTTGAATACTTAATAATATAATAATAAATATGGTGTACAATATTAAGATGTTTTAATAGTTATATTTATATAATAATAATATTAATAAACATAATATAATATATTAAATAATTTGTAATATTATTAAAATTACAGTGTCATTTAGTTTTTCATTTTTTATTATGTTTCTTATCTTAACAATTTCAATCTTACATTAAATTAATTAAATATATCTTAAATAATTTTTTTATATTTTATTCTTAAATTTTTTTTTAAATATAGTTGTTTATCATATTTTCATTTCTATAGTCATAATTGTAAAAATTAAAAATATAATTATAAAATTTATATTTTTATATTTTTATAATCTCACTTTTAAATGCACAAATTTTGCCGAAACAATTCTGGAAATTTCGTGTATAAGGGCTCAAATGATTGAGCAAATCAAACTACCAATAGATAATTTTTACATAGTAGAAACTTAAAAAATAAGTTTAACTATATAAAATATGAAATATATAACCTAATAGAAAATATCTTAATTTCTAATTGGTCATACAAATTGATTTAATCACTAGTTAAACTAGGAAATACAAAAGTCATTAAAATAGTACTTGCCTAGCCTATCAACAATTACTAATAAGGGTTTATTTTGATCATAATTTGGTTTAGGGTTACAGTACAATTCAAATTCATGTTCAAATTATGATAAGATTTAGTTTATGGTTAGGGTTCACTATGGTATTGTGTTATTTTTATAGTATATTTAGGTTTATGGTTAGGTTTAGGTTATAATTTATCTTAATATTCAATTATGAATAGAGTTAGACTTGATTTTCATTTAGGGTTATGATTTTAAGTTAAATTCATTTAGGGTTATGTTGAATTAAGTCTCGAATCAAGGTTTAATTAGGTTTAGGGCTAGATTTCAATTTTAATTAGTGTTAGGGACTCTTTTCAAACTTGGCCTTGTATTAGTGTTAAGATTAATAATTTATTTAGAGAGTTAGGTTTTATAAGGTTTATGATTAGGGTTCAATTTGGTAGGGTTCAAATTGGTTTATTTCTCAATTAGGTTTAATGTTAGTGTCTAATTTAGTTAAAGTGTTAGGGTTTCTTTTAATTGAATGTTAGGATTCAATTTGGTTTACTGTTAGTGTTAGAGATTAATTTTCATTAAGATTTGGATTCAATTTTCTCTAGGATTTGGGTTAAACTTGGTATAGTAATGTTCAATTCAATTTTGGATTAGGGTTCCATATGATTTACTATCAGGAAAAAATTATATTGGGTTTGTGAATTAGTTTAGTGTTTATTTAGTTTTAGGATAAAGGTTCAATTTGGTTTATTATTTCAATTAGGCAAAGGGTTAGGGATTAACTTGATTCAACATTAGGGTTGGATTTCAATTCAATTTAATTTTCACTTTTGTTTAAGGTTCAATTCAATAAATTGTTTTCTATTAGGGTTCAATTTGGTTTAATTTTCAATTTTCTTTAAGGTTGAGTTCAATAAATTATTTACAACTAGGGTTCAATTTGGTTTATGGCTAGTGATTCTATTTAGTTTTGGGTTACAATTTAATTTATCTTCGATTTTCATCTAGTTTAGGGTTATGATTAAAATTGGTAGCATTCGATTAGGTTTAGGGTTAGAATTTAATTTGGTTTAGCATTATAGTTTAGGTTTTCTTTGTTTTAGGAGTTTTCTTTAATTTGGTATGTGGGTTTAGATTATAATCCTATTAACTTGGTTTATTTCTCAAATAGTATGAAGATTAGTGTTTAATTTAGTATAGCATTAGAGTTTAATTGAATTTCATGCTAGGGTTCAATTTGGTTTAGTATTAATATCACTGATTAATTTGATCCAAGGTTTGGGTTCAAGTTTCTATAGGACTAGGGTTCAACATAGTATGTAGTGTTCAATTAAATTTAGGATTGGGGTTTAATATGGTTTACTATCTAAGATAATATTTCCTTGGGTTTTACTAAGGGTAAATTGGTTTCTAAATGTTTGAATAGTTTTAGCATTAGGATTCAATTTGGTTTATTACTTTTATTACATTTATGGTTATGGTTTGATTTTATTTCATTTTAGGTTTAGAGTTCAATTTGGTTTAATTTTAAATTAGGTTTAAGGTTATAGCTAGATTTGGTTTAGGGTTAGGATTCAATTTAGTTTAGTCTTGGGAATATGAATATATTTGGTTTAGGGTTAC
Source organism: Chamaecyparis obtusa (assembly GCA_027943335.1). NCBI lineage: Eukaryota > Viridiplantae > Streptophyta > Pinopsida > Cupressales > Cupressaceae > Chamaecyparis > Chamaecyparis obtusa. Next base: position 958,904 of record BSBK01004965.1, on the reverse strand, counting down.
CATTCAATTTACCTTCATTTTTAGTTAGGTTTAGGGTAATGACTCAATTTAGTTTAGTATTCAGTTATTTTTAGAGTTAGCATTCAATTTAATTTAGTATCAGTGTTAGTGATTAATTTGATCTAAGGTTTGGATTCAAGTTTATATAGGGTTGGGATTCAACATGGTATCTAGTGTTCAACTAAATTTAGGATTGGGATTTAATATAGTTTACTATTATAGTTAACCCAGTCCTTCTCCCAATCCATCTATGTCATCTAGGAGCCTGAGCTGGGTGCCAAAGAGGGCAGGAACTGAAAAAAATGTGTCAAAAACCTGTCTAATAAGAAGGATGACCAGGAGGTGTCCTGTGTCTCTAAGTTTGAGGAAATTAAAAATGGGAAGGAGGATGACAGTACTCTGGAGATAGAATGTAGGCCCAAAAAAAGGAAAATAATGGAGAGCCAGGTTAGTCTAGAGGTGGATTTGAGTGGCTTAGGCCGCAGGAGGTCAAACAAACTCGCCAAAGAGGAATGTAAAACTAGGCTACTAGAAATGGCTTCTAAAGAATAGTCCATGATTGAGAAAGACTCCCAAACCACTGAGTCTATGAATGATTCCTTATATGACCATATGAGCCCCCCTAGGCCTAGTAACAACCCTATTCCAGACCCCAAGCATGCCATGGAAACCCCCATTCCTACCCCGCCCCTAAGTCCTACTCAAGACCCCCATGATAAGCCCCCCTCTTTTAAAATACTGAGGCCTTGGAGGACAGTCTCAAAGGAACTCTTACAAGGAGGTTCGAGAACTTGGATAGAGAGATTACGGAGATCAAGAAAAACATGCAGGAGCTGATGAACCAATGTATGCTGACCAACAAATTTAGCTTGAAGGTTATGCACACTTCGGCTACTACTCTCTATCATGTGCAGGAGAAGATGGCGGGTGGCACTCTGGAAGCAAACGAGGACAACAAGGACATGTTCCTATTTTTGCAAGAAGAATGGGAGAGGACCCTACTGTCTAAGCAGTTGGGTGGGAAAAATTAATTCGATTTCCCATGTGTTGGTTATTTTTGCCTAGGCCTAGCCTGAGGACCCCCTATTTTTTTTATGGGGTCAATGTTAATTTTTACCACATTCTGTTCAGCCTTGTGTGGCTTTCAACTGATACTTTACTTGCTATTGCTCAGTCTAGATACTTTGTTTTTGTGGTTTATGTTTTTGATAAGGGCAGATTTAGATTGGTGATTATACTGTTAAACTATTTATCTATTGTGACTGGTTACATTAATGTGTTGTTAATGCACTACTAGTCTTTTTGTTCAGGCCAACACCCTCTTGCTACTTTTTCTATCAAAAACATTCAATTTTGTTTAACTTTATAATTTAATTTTTATTTGGTTTGGGTTTCTCTTTAAATTTGGTATAAGGTTAGGGTTCTCTTTATTATAGAGTGTTTTGGTAAAATATATTTTAGTTTAGAGTTATGTTTAATGTTTAGTTAAGACTATTAGTTTACTCAACATTAAACATAACACTAAACTAAACTATATTAGGGAGAGCAGATCAATAGGGTTCAATGTTAGGGTCTAGGTTCAATTTGGTTTAGTACTAGGGTTAGAATTAGGACTTGTTCATATAGTGTTTGATTAGATTTGTCAATATATTATTGGGTTTTTTATTAAGGGTAAATTGGTTTCTAAGTGTTTGAATAGTTTTAGCATTAGAATTCAATTTGGTGTACTATTTTTATTACATTAAAATTTATGGTTTGATTTGGTTTTGTATTAGGGTTAGAGTTCAATTTTATTTAGTTTTAAATAAGGTTTAAGGTTATAGTTGAATTTAGTTTAAGGTTAGGTTTCAATTTTGTTTAGTATTGGGATTATGATTCTATTTAGTTTTGGGTGACAATTCAATTAAGCTTAGTTTGTAGTCTAGTTTAGGGTCAGGATTGAATTTGATCTAGCATTCTATTAGGTTTAAGGTTAGAATTCAATTTGGTTAATCATTACAATTTTGGTTTTCTTTAATTTAGGATTTTTCTTCTATGTGGTATATGGGTTTGGATTCTAACCCTATATTGATTTAACCTTGATTATTTCTTAAATAGTCTTAGGGTTAGTGTTTAATTTAAATTATATCGTTAGAGTTTAATTTAATTTTATGCTAGGATTTAATTTGGTTTTGTATTAGTGTTATTGATTAATTTGATCTACATTTTGGATTCAAGTTTCTATATGGTTGGAGTTCAACATTGTATCTAGTGTTCAATCAAATGTAGGATTGAGGTTTAATTCGGCTTACTATTCGGGAAAAATATTTTATTAGATTTTTTATTAAGGGTAAATCAATTTCTATGAATTTCAATAGTTTTATCATTATGATTCAATTTGGTATATTATTATTATACTTAGGGTTATGGTTTTATTAGGTTTTGTGTTAGGGTTAGATTTTAATTTAGTTTAATTTTTTAAATTAGGTTTAAAGTTATAGTTGAATTTGGTTTAGGGTTAGCTTTCAATTTATTTTAGCCTTGTGATTATGATTCTATTTGGTTTAGGGTTACCATTCAATTTGTCCTCATTTTTAGTTAGTTTTAGGGTAATGATTCAATTTAGTTTAGAATTGAGCTATTTTTAGAGTTACAATTCAATTTTGTATAGCATTATATTTTGATTTTTTATTTATTTGTGTTTCTCTTTAACTTTGGTAAAGGGTTAGGGTTCTCTTTATTAGAGAGTGTTTGGGTGCAATATAGTTTAGTTTAGATTTATGTTTAATGTTTAGTTAATTCATGATGAAGGATTCATTTTAGTTTACTACTAGGGTGAGGGGTTTAATAGGGTTCAATTTTAGATTTGAATGAGGACCCAAAACCCCTTACAACAAGTTAAAATAGATTAGAAAAAGAGACCCAAAGTAAGAGACATTTCTGGCCCAAAAACACAACCATCAAACCAGCAAACAGATCCAAACAAAAAACTAGTAAAATAGAGAGAAGAAAAACACCACATAGGAAACATAGGTATAAAAGAAATAACAATATTAAGTAAGATCCTTCAGAGCTTTACCTATCTGGTTCCCAATGATGGTCCCCTCTTTTGTGGTGTATTCAAGATATTGGATGACATTAGAAGAGGAAACATCTTTTTTTTCAAGCTAGCCCTGGTTCTTTTCCTCGGCCCATCTTTAGTATCCCCCATAGAAACCATCCTTAGACTACCAAGGTCAATGTCTAGCACAATATCCTTCATATTCATTTTCCCTATAAAGTCCTTGATCTTCAGAATAAAGGAGGAGATTAATCCATCATTGTCATGCAAAATGTTCTTTAACCCATCCTCATAAAGCTTCATATACTCTAGGATTTTGACACATTTTTTCTCCAGGATCTTCTTGGCTTTGGTTTTCTCATCTAGTTGGGCTTCCATCCTACCAATCTTTCTCTAGAACCTATGAACCTCATTATAAATCCATTGGTTTAGAGCAAGAGATACATCAGCTTTAGCTTTGGCCTTGTTACAGAACTCTAGAGTGGACAAGAATGTATTAGAATGCTACTCACTAGTATCCATAGGGTTAGCCAATATATTTTCTTGTATAGTCTTATGTGGATTAGAAATATCGGTAGTAGAATCAAAAGAAGGATTAGTAGCCAAATTTATGTCTAGATTCTTCCCATGACCAGAGAAATGGAGCTTTTTCCTTTTGCCTTCAGTTCCCTTTCTAGGATTCTTATTTTAGGAGATTCTATCATCCACATTCACCAAAGGGAGAGGGTTGCTAACACCAATTTCATTCTTCTTCAAGGACACAAAGATGCCTTTGGCCTCAGAGTCATTAGTCTCCATCCCCTTGATGCCATCTTGCCAAAATTTTATATTCTCCTCATCCTCATTTGTTTCCTCCAAAATCTCAACAGAGTCATCTTTGGTCTCACATGCCATTATCATTGTCATCCAAAGTAATCCTCCATTTTTTACCTTTTGACCCCTAAAGAGATTTTCTCTTCATCCCACTAGACATTTCATCTTCCCCTTTTCTCTTATTCTTAATAGAAGGTTTGAGGGTATAGGATTTGCAGTATTCAACGAACAACAAGATAAGCCCTACATGTAGAATGGGCTTACTGAATTTCCTGTTGTGCTCAATCACAATATTATTCAAAGATTTAACTATAAAAAGGGGAAGGAGATCCTATCTCTATAATGAAAATGGTTCAGAAGAATAAAGTTATAATTATGGACTCTGGAATACCTACCATCCAAGGTGAAGTACACCCTAATGAAAGATGACACATTCCTCCATATATTTTTTATCTTCTTGCTGGCATAATAGTCACCTATTTTCACCAGGGCATCCCTCTTCTCTTCATTTTTTGGAAATTTAATAACTAGTTCATCCACAATTTTTCTTTCTTTATAAAAATCTTTTCCATCACAAGGAAGGCTAGTAATTTCTAAGATGAAGCCAACTATTAATTCAAATGTAATTCCATACATTGTTAATGTTTCACCTTTCCAGCCCTTAATAAACTCAACAATGGCTTCCTCTTTGTATCTGTGAAGCCCTTCCTGATAAACACTATGTTGGTGTTTGAAAAATCTTATGCCACAAGGCTGCCAATATACCCTTAGATGGATTTTAGGAATGGTTAGCTCCAAAATGTAATGAGGTCTTAGGGTAACTGGACCAACTATAGGGACTTAATATGCCCTCTTCTACTTCTGGCTCTGTAAAACCAAGGTGGGTGCACCTAACCTAGTATAAAATACACTTCATACACTAAGAACTAGGTTTGAATAATACATAATAGGATAGTAAGAAAGTACTGAATGATAACCACACATTCATTGACTCTCCATTACTATGGGGTGGAACCTTACACAACTAAATACTACAAACTTAAGGAATGGTTCTTAACTTATGATTTTGGATCATAACAACAACAATTAGTATTTGTTGATAAAGAGATAATCATTTAGGCTAGTGCCTCATCCATTGGGAAAGATCTTCTAGAACATGAATGCTACACACACCAAACAATAGCTGAGATTCCAAGCCATAAAAACATCTACAATCCCCTTTACTACTTATGAGATATTCTTAGATAGAAAATAAGATAGACCTATGTCCCATCTAAAGCATCATTTCATCTAATCCTGAATTAGAACTCGAGAATGGATACATATACATAAAACAATATGCAGAGAACTAGAAAGTTTAGAATCTATCTAAGTTGACACAAAGGAGAGATAAGAGTCATGTACTTGTATTAAGTATGAAGAATCCTTAAGTGCAAACAATAAAACTAGAGGAGTCAAGCTTGCAAATTACAGCTTAGACCTACAACTTTTTCTCTATCATCAACAGAATACCGAATGCAAAATTGTTACAATCTTGGATCCAGGACTAGGAACACTTCAAAACTTTGAAACTGGAACCTCTACAAAGTCAAAATTTCACTTATTTATACCACTAGTTACCTTGGAATCCTAAACCAGTAGGATGCAACAAGCTACGGGTAACCAGGGTTAAGATTTCACCCACCTGCAAATACACATCAAGCCAAGAAAGTCCTTCACCAGGCACAAAACCATCATGCAGTTGACCACAGGAACCCTAGATCACACTGGAGTTGTGGTGAAAATTAGTTTTACCAACTTTGGCCTTTTTTGTCATCAATTTCAGTCCTTTCTGGTCACAGGAAATGCCTCAGAGATTTAAATTTTGAACTACAATGACCACTTTGCATTTCGCGAGCTTTATGTCCCTTATCGATTTTCCCCTAGTTGCGCAGTCGCACGGTCATAAACTTCACCGTCACAGGAATCTAGGCTCCATCATATGGTTGGTCGCATGATCGCAAGGTACCAAACTAACCCTTGCGATCATGTGACCGCAGCTTCTTAACAGCGCAATGCTAACCACAAATCCCCTTGAGAAATCTTCAGTCCCACCACCAGTCAATGGCCAATCAAAACTGGGCACGCTGGCAAGACCCGCACTATGGACCCACCCAACTCTGCAACCGCGATGCCATCATAATAGTTGTTGCATGATCGTAAGCCATGGCAATGGCCCTTTCGATCATGCGACAAGGCCATTAGACCACCACATCACCACCCGTCGGCCAATGAAAAGTGAACACCTCAGCATCCAGAAGATGCCCCACCTCACCACTTGCTACTGGGCCCCAAGGACATGTGGCAAGTGGTTGCATGATCGCATAGCCAAAAACTGGGCTATGCGATCACGCGACAGCCAATCATAGGCTGCCACATCACCACCTCTGGGACCACACCCCTTTCTGCCAACGGGTCCCAGGGACACATGGCAAGCAGTCGCATGATCACATAGCCAAAAATTAGGTTATGCAACCATGCAACAGCCAATCACAGGCTACCACATCACCACCTCCGGGACCACTGCCAAAGAAGCCTTACCCTTTCGGAGGATCAGACGGTTGCCGCAAAAGTGCATAGCCCTAAAAATCCTTTGCACTTTAACGACAACTGTTGATGCTTTGACACGTTAGGATGCTCTGATTCATCTAGAAACTAGGTCCCACCATTCATCGCACTTGCACACTAAGGCAAAGTAAACCACCAGGCAGCTGAACAGAACTAGGACCCACATGGACAGGTGGCAAGTGGTCGCATGATCGCATGTCAGAAAAGTCTAACATGTGGCCATGCGACAACCTATCAGGAAAAGCCTTTGAAGACCCAGGCCCACCATCCAGTAGGACCTGCGCAGTTAGAAAATGCCAACGACAAGAAGTGCCGACAAAAGGGATAAATGTGAGGTCGAAAACATCCAGGGTTTTCATTGAAGGATTGAAAACACACAGAGTTTTCAAAATTGACACAAAGGTAAACAAGGATGCGAAAACATTGAGGGTTTTTATGTAGGCCAAAAAGGTCGAAAACATCATGGATTTTCAAAAATACTGTGGGTTTTTGACATTGTGGCAGATTCTAAAAATAGTTTCTTGTAGACCTTAGAATTTGAATATCTTTTTGGGTTTTGTGATTTAGCACGTGCAATTTGGACTGGAGCAAGGTGACACATTAAACAGCATGGGGCAGGAGCTCAAACCATGAAACACTATGGACTTCCTTTGCAAAATAAGACTGTGTAGCAGGGTGGGATAACTTCAAAATTTGCACGAAAGAGGCCATTTTCATTGGATTTTCACATTGACAGTAAAATGGCCTAACACACTAACATCCCCATTTTGAAGTTGCTCCCAAACACCCTAGATTTTCTTCCATTCTTTGTAACATATCAGTTCTTGACGCTTTGGTGCACCACCTATTTCTCCATTACAATAAATATAGAATATTATTTTTCTCCCAATAAACTGATTAAATTTTCCCTTCATTCAGAAATTAAAGAACATAGAGCCATAAATAACCCACAAAGTGTGCGAGCTATAAATGGTAGGTGAGATGTACTTAACCACTCTAATGTTCTGTTAGCACGTGCAAAAAATTTCATGGCTTCACTATCTTTCCCCTGGTCCCTACAATTATTTTTTAGGTCCCTGGCACAAACCCTTGGTTCAAAAATTCAAAAAACTAGTCGTTACATTTAAAACCCTTTGTTTTAACCCTGGCCTTGTTATAATTTCAAGTTAACTTTTCAAGCCACTTAAAACCTTTTATCTACATGTGCTATTTAAATAGGTTCACTTTATGTCAGGTGGTTAGGTTCATCATGTGTTGGTGGGGTCCCCTTTATATTTCCTAAGCGCCCATGTTTTAATTTTTCCTAACCCTATAGTTCCCTGCCAAAATATTTTCCCTAAGTCATGCTTTAATATTTTCCTATGTTTCGACAGCCTTTATTTTCCCTGGGCCCAGCTTTGACACCATCTCCATCTAACGGTGGGCATATCTTCTCAAGCGATGTGTCAGATGCATAAGATCTTGAGATGGCCATCGATTCTCTGTATGACGTAGCCTTTCTTTTCAAGCGGGTCCACTTGCTAGGTATTCTAATTTGGAGGTTTTTTATTGGTCCATGTAGTATGAGGTGGAATCTTGTTAGTGGGACTGGTCTTCTTGGCATTCAGGTAGGTTAAAGTCTAATTTAATCTTGTGGCTATCATTATACCATCAATATAACTTGCTCAATTTTTAATGCAACGGTATAGCGACAGCCATTGATTCTCGTAAGAGATTTGTGGGTCCAAGATTACACGTAGGCATAGTTGGCACTATTTGATTCATCCATGTATTTGGACAGTGGCTTGTTGTCAGTGGGACCTGAGCTTTTGGCTTGTCAGAGGGTCCAGACACTGTTAGTGAATCTACAAGCGGTGTATGATCTCAGGGGTTTTGTCAGAGGCTTAAGATCTTGCAATGGTTGTTGATCTTCCTGATGTCGGCCTGGTCAAAATTGTCTCAATCTTTTAGCAGTCTGATAAATTTCCAAAGGCCTCGCTTATTCACACAATAAATTGGTGATTCTCTAAATGTTTTAGTGGTTCATCAAGTGTGTATTCACATAATCGCTAAACTTTCTGGTGGTTTTATAAAGTTCTTCACAAATTGGTGGAAGTCTTCTGTCACTTGTTCGCTAGATGTGGGGCCAAGGCTAGATGTTTTCCTGCAGTCACCAGTTCACAAGGTTAAAGGTGGGTTAATATTTTCATCCCATGAACATGATATGCTTTGTCGCATGTTTGCTTAAAGTAACTCAAGGGTGGCAGTAAAGTTAAAATCATAAAGCCTACAGAGTGACAAAATCGGACGGTCAGGACTTAAAGATGGTTTAGATTTGAACGTCAACCACCGATTTGCTACAAGCACCATGGAAATGACTGTTATTATTCAAATACAAATTTTGGAGGGTTTCCTGCGACCAGAAGCACTAAAATTGAATGCAGAAGTGACTGGAACTTGTAAGAGATGATCAATTTTTCATCGCAGTGTGGTCCAGGGTGTGTCATGTCCATTTGTAGGGTCTGTACCATGTGGTTTTGTGCTCGAGGCGTGTTGCAGGGTTGACAAATTTGAATTTTTCATGATTTGCAGTACTTTCCTAGAGACCTATCACGAGTGCAAATCTTTCTCAGGCATGGCTAACTGGTTTTCTTCCCCTGCAATTAATTTTTGGCCATTTCTAGTGGGTTTGGTTATTGAAACGCTAACCCTAAGTCATTCATAGCTTGTTGCAACTTGTGTTGGGTTTCCAAGATGACTAGAGGGTATATATTGTAGAAATTTTGATTTTGTAAGGGTTCCAGAACTTTCTTTGGTCCTAGGCTAGTTGTTACTGGCGATACACTAAGTAAAGAGAGTCTGATTTTGGGTCTTTTCCTTTGGTATTTTGTTGCTTAGTAATGTATTGATTTATGAAAATTAATGAGAATACACTTGAATTCCTATCTTAAATCTCTGATTGTCTTCTTTTCTAATTGTGGATTCATATATGTTAAGGTCACAAAGTGGATTAGCATATGGTAAACACAGAGTATTGTGAGATTAGCTTGGAATTCCTGACAAAGTTAGGATTAAAGCCTTTAGGGTGATTTCAGTGAGTTCATTATTAGAGGGGAATTTGATGATCATGTTTGGGAGTGAGGGGAGTAATAGGCAAAGAACTTACTCTAAGTTTATATGTATTTGAGTTAAGGTTTCAAGGTGAGATATGTTATTTAGTGACTCTTTGCCCTGGGATAAGGCACTAGTCTCCTTTCTAGATGTAGTTCATCATTATCAATCACACACACAAATTAAATGATAAAATCTTAAATCAGTTAGTAAAGAGTATATAGTTATATATAATTTGTAGACTCCTTTGGAGAAGTGAGTCAAAGGTACACCCACCTAAGCATTAAGGCTCAAAGTGTAGGAGGATCTCTTTTAATCCTTGTTAATTGGCCCTCTTTCTTGTAGACTTTGGAGTGGTGATAGAGTCAAATTGTTATTTAACTCATCCATCAAAGTATAAATCTACAAGTGGAGATCAAAGGGAACTCCCAAAAAAATGGTGACTCTGCTGGGGAGAACAACAATGAAGAAATATATCTATTAGGATCTCTATTTGGGACTATATTGTTAAAATCAAAATCTTTTGTTGACCACATTGATTTACCCATCTGAGTCACCAACAAATTGGCGACTCTGCTGGGGAGAGTCTAGAGATAAAGGTTGTTAAATGCACTCTTGTTTTCCTATTGTACTCAGTTAAAGATTTCCCATCTAGGTGGGTGGTGACTCAAAAGGTTAAGAACTAGTGCTATAAATTGTAAACCATGGACAAAAGGAGGAATACTAGGTCCTTTGTTAGAAAGAATCCAGAGGTTACTCTAGAACAATTGCCTAGACAGGAGAAGAAGAGTTGGATTATAAGGAATGGTGAGTCTACTAGTGCTCCCATAAGAGAACAGATAAATACTAGAGGTAGAGCACCACATGTTTCCTCAAGTGAGGAAGGTTTACAGGACAAAGTGTCTAGATCAGATGGTGGTCACTCTAAAGATAGATTTTATGATACCCCAGAGGCTGTATTTCAGGACAAGGGTCCATTGCCTAGAGGTCAAAATGAACAAGCTAGAGAGATGGTTTTGGAGATTGATTTAGATCTTGATGAAGATAATTTTAGAAGGGAAGACATGAGACCTAGGCAAGTGCACTTCCCATATCAAAATATTTCTGATATGGATGTCTCATTAGGTTCTGATGACATTATGGTAGATCCTGATGATTTAAATGCACTAAAGTTATAGTTAGTAGAGTAGGATTCCATACATAAGAGGTTACAAGAGGAGAGAGAGGCTGAGAAGGTGAATGCTCTAATAGAAAGATAGTCTCTCCTTAGAAAGATTAATGAAATGAAGGAGAGAAACAAGATGCTTGCTTCTGCTCCTAAGACTTTACAACATGATGTCTTTGGTGATCTTGAAGCTTTGAGGAGTGAGCAAGAGCACTTACTGCAAGATCAAGAATTTGATAAGGAGGGCCCTGTGGTTAGACGAGTGCAAAGTTATGTTCCTTTGCCTAAAGACAAAGAGGGGCATGAGATCACTAGGCCTGCTGTTGCTGCTGGTGAGAAAGGAAAGCAAAAGATGGTGGGACATCAAACAAGAAAATCATTGATAATACTAGGGCTCCCACCACCCAATTCAAATAAGGACATAGAAATAGAAAGAAGAAGAAAAGAAGATGAGGACCTTGCAAGAGAATTAGAAAAGGCTAAAATTGAAGCTTCCATTGCAGAAAAGAGAAGAAAGATCCAGTTCTTGAAGGCTTCATCAGCTAATGCTCTTTGTCCATCTTCTACTGAACTAGGTATGCCATCTATGACTACTACTGTTCCAGTTAGTAATGCTACTATTTCATTTCCTTCTTCATCTACTAGGATAGGTGCTGATCCTAAGTAGCAGTCAAATGCACAAGTAGATAGAAATGTAAATGCTAGTGTTAATTCTAGGGTTAACACTAGTTCAAGTTTTCAAAGAAGACCTATGCAACTAGAAGGCTATAGGAAAATTAGTTTTGATAGAATTCCTAGCTCCTCAAATGCTTTTTCAAATGATATAAGAGATAAGGTACCTAAGTTTACTGGTAATAATGTTATTAGTTGTGAGGAGCATCTTAGGTTATTTGTTGATATGCTTAATGATTATGAGGTAGAGCATGAGGATGTAGTCATGAAATTGTTTGTTCAATCTCTAATGGAGGATGCTGGAGATTGGTTTAAGAGACTTCCTGATAAATTTATTGATACTTGGGATTCCTTTGAGAGATATTTTAAAGAGCAGTATGGTGATAGGCCTAATGCTAGTTTCATGTTGAATGAATTCAATACCATAAGGAAAAATCAGAATGAGACTATAGCTGACTTCAACATGAGATTTCAGAAGGGTATGCATAAGTTGCTCCAAGTTATGCAGTTAGATGACAATGTTTTTCTAACCACATACTTCAATGCATTTGATTGAAAGATGGGATATTTGTTGAGGGACAAAGAATCGAGAACTCTTAGGGATGCTTTTAGGATTGCTGTCAATATTGAGAATAATATGAAAATATCAGGGAAATTGGGTGGAAAGAGAGATGACCCTAAGTTGTTTGGGGATAAGAAGTATAAAAAAGAAAATGATAAGAATGTTGGAGCTAGGAGGCAAGAAGAAGATAAATTGGATAAGGTGCTCAATGCATTAAAGGATTTGAAGGCACTTGCAAATAGGAACATCAGTGCTCCTACCAATGAAAGGCCTCAGTTCAACAACAATTTCAATAAGCAGAATAGATTGTAGAACTACCTCTACAATACCCAATGGAAGGATGGCAAGCCTATTGTCCCTACTACAAGAGGAAACAATGACAGAGGTGTCCCTGACTCTCTACAAAAAGCTTCAATAAATGTCATGGAGGACATACCTTGGTGTGTTTCATGCTAGTCCCCTCATTCTGTAGAGCATTGTGTGGTTGCACACTCTATGGCTACAACATTAGGATGATGTTGGATGCAACATGGTTTCTTCATATCTAGGATATGAAGAAGATTCTGATTTTGATGAAGAGGCAAATGTAAATGTGAAGAGACACAATCAGACCCTTTTTCATCAAGAAATTTTTTCTAATAGTGAAGACATTGATAGGAAGACATATAACATGAACTCTTCTTCTGAGCCAGTAAATTTGAGAAGACCTTCTAGACAAGAGATGGATAGGATTACTACAGAAATGATTGCCCAAGTGAAAACTAGAGGCATGGTGGCAAGGAATACAAATGAGAAAGCTGTAGGAATGTTTATAAAGAGTACCAACTTCGGAGAGACTAATGAGAACAAATCAAAAGGTGATCACATGGTGAAACTCAAGAATGTAAAATATAAGAATTGTGAGCCTAAGGGAGTTGGAGTTGAAAGATTTTCTAGTGAGACTGAGAAGCCATTTAACACAATGGCTAAGATTGAAAAATTGAGGGTGGCCAATACACCTAATGTATCAGATAAGAAAAAAGAAAGTAAGGCCATGCAGATTGAGATTCCTTCTTCTGCTCTTGTTGATATGTTATTTGTATTGTCCCAAATTATAGTTAAGGTTCCATTGTTAGAATTTTTGAGGATCCCTGAACACAAAGACAGAGCTATTGCATGGGTAGATAATGTTCATAACAATGATGTTGCATGCAATGGATCTTAGGATAAAGATTTGAAAAGTGTTGCTGCCCAGGGAATTGTGTCTCAAATTCCTCCAATATATTTGGATAGTTCTATCAATGCCAGCCTTGAAAATATTGATCCATTCTTTTTAAGTGTTCTTGTGAATGGAATGAAGTTGAGGAATTGTATGATTGATAGTGGTGCCTCTAATATTGTCATGCCTTTCAAAATCATGGAGAAGTTGGGCCTTAAAGTTGATACAGTGCAAGGCAGATGTTGTGCAATGGATCAGAGGGAGGTACCAGTTATTGGGACTATCAATGCAATGCCATATAGGCTAGTAGCATATCCAAAGAAAGAGTTGACAATGAGTGTTTTGGTAGTGGACATCCCTCCTCATTATGGGATGCTGTTATCTAGAAGATGGAGTGCTTCCATGGGTGGAATTTTACAGTGTGATCTATCTTATGCCACTCTCAAGATTGATGATCAGTTTGTCAAGATTGATTGAGAGCCAAGAGTATGCCACATGATTGAGAGAAATATTGATAATGAAACTACATGTTTTGTGGATACTGATATTAATTCTTTTAGGGTAGAGATCCTTGTATTTGAAAATGAACCTACTTTGTCACCTATCTCTGTTGAGGTAAGTGCTAATTCTGTGAAGGGTGATTTGTGGGTAATCTACTTTGATGGTGCAAATTACAAGGATGGAGAAGGAGCGGGTATCTTACTTATTTCTCTTGATGGAAACACCTACAAGTTTTCTTTCACACTGAATTTCTTTTGTACCAACAATATAGTAGAATATGAGGCTTTGTTGTTAGGACTAAGGTTGGCACAAAAACATGGTATTAAATGCATAAGTGTTATTGGTGATTCTGAGTTGGTTGTGTCCCAAGTCAGGTCAATATATGCTTCCAAGAATAAAAGGCTAAAACAATATAGGAATGTAGTTTGGGATTTGATTGAGCATTTTGATGCCTTCAATATTGAATAGAAGGATAGGAGTAACAATAAGATGGCTAACTTGTTATCCAATATTGCAATCAATCCCAATGATATTACACTTTCTGGTATCTCTAAAGTTGAAACTCAGGCTAGGCCTAGTATACCAGATAATATTGAGAATTGGCAAGTTTTTGATGATGATGATGATATTTTGAATTTTATGAGTTGTGAAGATCACTACCATGGTCATGAATTTGATTGTTGAGCCTTGATTGAGTCAGTAGAAAGAAAGGAGGTTGTCTTTGGCAATGAGGTCATTCAACTTAGAACTAACAAGGTGCCCAAGGGACTTGTTGTTTAGGAGATTGTCTTTGACAACTAGAATAGGGTTCAAAAGAATATCAAAAGAGAAGATCATGCTGATCTAGAGGAGATAAATCTTGGAACACATGAGACACCTAAGAAAGTATACATTGGTAGAGATATATCTCAAAAGGTAAATAAATCTTTGATTGAATTATTGAGAAAATTCAGGCATGTTTTTGCATGGTCATATGATGACCTAAAGGTTTATAGAGAAGATTTGTTTCAGCATATTATTCCATTGAAAGAAGATGATAAACCTTTCTGGCAAAAACAAAGGCCTATTAATCCCACTTTGGCACCCCAGATGCAATAAGAGTTAATGAAGCTGAGAGATGCTAGCATTATCAAGCCTATAAGGCATTCTTCTTGGGTGTCAAACCTTGTTCCTGTGAGAAAAAAGAATGGTGACATCAGGCTTTGTGTAGACTTCAGGAATTTGAACATCAGCTCATTAAAGGATAATTATTGTCTGCCCAATATGGAAGCTATGTTGCAGAGAGTAATCGGATTAGAATTGATGTCAATGATGGATGGTTTCTCTGGTTACAATCAGGTAATTTTCAAGGAATCAGAGAAATTCAAGGCAACTTTCACAACACCTTGGGGGACATATATTTATGTGAGAATGCCTTTCAGCCTCACAAATGCTGGTGCTACTTTTCAGAGGGCAATGGATGTTGCCTTTTTAGATTTCCTAAATGATTTCCTTGTTGTGTATCAAGATGATTTAATTTCCTATTCCAAGAAGGAAGAAGACCACTGTATTCATTTAGAAAAAATATTTTTGAGGGCCTTGGAATTTTGCATTTTATTAAACCCAAGGAAATGTGCTTTTAGTGTCATTGAAGGTAAGTTGCTTGGCCACTTGGTTGGGAAGCAAGGAGTGAGAATTGACCCTGAAAGGGTAGTAGCCATTGATAAAATTTAGAGGCCAAAGAATGTTAAATGGATTCAGTCCTTCTTTGGTCAGGTCAATTTCTTAAGGAGGTTTGTGACAAATTTTGCAGAGGTTACTAGACCTATTTCTAAGATGTTGAAGATGGGATATGCAATCAATTGGGAGGGTGAGCCTGGTGAGGCTTTCAAAACTATCAAGAAGGCTATCAAAGATGTAGTAGTGCTTAAGGCACTTGATTATAATGTCCCAATGCATATCTTTTCCTTTGCATCTTTTCACACTATTGTTGTAGTTTTGTTACAAAAGAATAGGGATGGTTTTGAGCAGCCTATTGCATTTTTCAGTAAATCTTTGTAGGATGAAGAATTGAAGTATGACATAAATGAAAAACAAGCATATGCACTTGTGAAGGCAATCAAGTCTTTTAGGTGTTACTTGATGGCAGTAGTTGTGATTGCTTTTGTGCCAAGTGCAGCTGTGAAGGATATTTTCTCACAGCAGGAGGTGTCTGGAAGAAGATGTAGATGGATCAATAGGATCCAAGAATTCAATGTTGAGGTCTAGATTACTAAATTGGTTAGAGGACAAGGATTGGAAAAAACTGATGGCTCAATCCAATCTTGATGCAAATCAAGTAAATCATGCTGAAATTGATTATACATGTGATATGGATGATTGTATTTGGTATCAAGATATCATCTATTACTTGAGAAACATGAAATGTCCAGATAATATGAATGATAATCAGAAGAGGACATTGAAATTATAGGCCATCAAGTATGTAATTGTGAAGTGTAAATTGTATACAAAGAATTTGGATTGCATACTATTGAAGTGTGTAGATGAAGATCAGGCTAACAAGTTGTTGAAGGAAATGCATGAGGGAGTTTATGGTGGACATTATATGGGTAAAACAATTGCTCATAAAATCTTGAGAGTAGGATTTTGGTGGCCCACAATCTTCAAGGATGCAGAACAATTGGTGAGGAGGTGTGATGCTTGTCAAAGGTTCTCTGGTAAGCTTAAATTTTTGGGTAATGTGCCATTAAAACTAGTAGAAGTTTAGGCTCCTTTCCAACAATGGGGAATTGATTTCATAGGGGAGATACCAAACAAGTCAAGTGGAGGACACTAATGGATTTTAGTTGCCACTGATTATTTTACAAAGTGGGTAGAAGCTATAGCTACAAGAAATGAAACTAGTAAGGTGGTAATTGATTTTTTGATGAATAATATTGTTACAAGGTTTGGTTGCCTTGAGAGGATAGTAGTGATAATGCAATGTGCTTCAGGTCTGCTGAATACAAGAACTTTTGCAAAGGTTTAGGAATTTAGATTTCTAATTCCTCACCTTATCATCCACAAGGAAATGGTTAGGTAGAATCTACTAATAAGAGTTTGATTAAGATCTTAAAGAGGATTCTTGAAAAGAATAAGAGGGCATGGAATTCAAAACTTCCATTACCTCTATGGGCTGATAGGGTAACTATGAAGAGGGCAATTGGTTGTGCACCATTTGACCTAGTATATGGAGTACATGCAAGGATGCCTCAGAATAATTTATTGGGAATGTTTAAATTTGTTCAATTGTATGATGATGACATAGATGATGAGATGCAGTTGAGAATTGAGGACCTCATTAGGTTAGATGAGACTAGAAGAGAGTCAGTTGCAAGAAATATCAAATTACAGTTGCAGGTTAAGAATTTGTATGATAAAAGGGTTGTTGAAAGAAGGTTTGAACCTAGTGATTTGGTGTTATTTTGGAATGCCAGACTGGAGGATAAGGGAAAACATGGTAAATTTGATCCCATCTAGTTAGGACCATATCTAATTCATGAGAAATGGGGCCAAGATTCATACATTGTCAAGGAATTAAATGGTGATATTCGGGAATTGCCTATTCATGGACAATTCTTGAAGAGATACTTCAATTGAAGGTATTCTATTTTCCATGAACAGTATTTAGGTCTGTATACTTTTTAAATTCTATAAATAAGCTTCTTGCGACTATCCTATTTTGTCCTGGTCTGTCAATTTTTGGTCTTGTTGCCTGTTCTGCCTTGCTTGTTCCCTGTTGTCTACAAATTTTCTAGTGGGATTGTCTACTTTAAACCAATGATTCTAAGTCCTTGCTATGCCTATAGGAGGCATACATCCCCAGACAGAGCCACTGTTAGCACATGCAAAAAATTTCATGGCTTCATTATCTTTCCTCTAGTCCCTGAAGTTATTTTTTAGGTCCCTGGCACAAACCCTTGGTTCAAAAATTCAAAAAACTAGCCGTTACATTTAAAACCCTTTGTTTTAACCCTAGCCTTGTTATAATTTCAAGTTAACTTTTCAAGCCACTTAAAACCTTTTATCTGCATGTGCTATTTAAACGGGTTCACTTTATGTCATGCGGTTAGGTTTGTCATGTCTTGGTGGGGTCCCCTTTATATTTCCTAAGCACCTATGTTTTAATTTTTCCTAAGCCATATAGTTCCCTGCCAAAATATTTTCCCTAAGTCATGCTTTAATATTTTCCTATGTTTCAATAGCCTTTATTTTCCCTAGGCCTAGCTTAGACACCATCTCCATCTAACGGTGGGCATATCTTCTCAAGCGATGTGTCAGACGCATAAGATCTTGAGATGAACTTTGATTCTTTGTATGACGTAACCTTTCTTTTCAAGCGGGTCCACTTGCCAAGTATTCTAATTTCAAGGTTTTTTATTGGTCCACATAGTATGAGGTGGAATCCTATTAGTGGGACCGGTCTTCTTGGCATTCAGGCAGGTTAAAGTCTGATTTAATCTTGTGGCTGTCGTTATACCATTAATATAACTTTCTCAATTTTTAATGCAGTGGTATAGCGACAGCCGTTGATTCTCGTAAGAGATTTGTGGGTCCAAGATTACACATAGGCACAGTTGGTGCTATTTGATTCATCCATGTATTTGCATAGTGGCTTGTTGTCAGTGGGACTTGAGCTTTCAGCGTGTCAGAGGGTCTTGACATTGTCATTGAATCTACGAGTGGTGTATGATCTCAGGGGTTTTTTCAGAGGATTAAGATCTTGCAATGGCCATTGATCTTCCTGATGTGGGCCCGGTCAAAATTGTCTCAGTCTTTTAGTGGTCTGATAAATTTCCAAAGGCCTCACTCATTCGTACAATAAATTGGTGATTCTCTAAATGTTTTAGTGGTTCAGCGAGTGTGTATTCACGTAATCGCTAAACTTTCTAGCGGTTTTATAAAGTTCTTCACGAATTGGTAGAAGTCTTTTGTCGCTTGTTCACTAGATGTGGGGCCAAGGCTAGATGTTTTCCTGCAGTCACCAGTTCGCAAGCTTAAAGGTGCATTAAGATTTTCATCCTGTGAATAGAATATGCTTTGTCACATGTTCGCTTAAAGTAACTCGAGGGTGACAGTAAAGTTAAAATCATAAAGCCCACAAAGTGACAAAATCGGACGATCGAGACTTAAAGTTGGTTCAGATTTGAACATCGACTGCCAATTTGCTACAAGCGCCATGGAAATGACCTTTATTATTCAAATTCAAATTTTGAAGGGTTTCCTACGACCAGAAGGACTAAAATTGAATGTAGAAGTGACTGGAACTAGTAAGAGATTATATGTTTGCCATCGCAGTGTGGTCCAAGGTGTGTTGTGTTCATTTGCAGGGTCTGTACCATGTGGTTTTGTGCTTGATGTGTGTTACAAGGTTGATAAATTCAAAATTTTCATAATTTATAGTACTTTCCCAGAGACCTATCATGAGTGCAAATCTTTCTCAGGCATGGCCGACTGGTTTTCTTCCCCTGCAATTAATTTTTGGCCGTTTCTAGTGGGTTTGGTGGTTGAAACCCTAACCCTAAGTCATTTGTAGCTTGTTGCAACCTGTGTTGGGTTTCCAAGATGACTAGAGGGTATATATTGCAAAAATTTTGATTTTGTAAGGGTTCCAAAACTTTCTTTGGTCCTAGGCTGGTTGTTAATGGTGTTACACTAAGTAAAGAGAGTCTGATTTTGGGTCTTTTCCTTTGGTTTTTTATTGCTTAGTAATGTATTGATTTATGAAAATTAATGAGAATACACTTGAATTTATGTCTTAAATATCTTATTGTCTTCTTTTTTATTGTGGATTCATATATGTGAAGGTCACAAAGTGGATTAGCATATGGTAAATGAAGAGTATTGTGAGATCAACTTGGAGTTCCTGACAAAGTTAGGATTAAAGCGTTTAGGGTGATTTTAGTGAGTTCATTGTTAGAGGGGAATTTGATGATCATGTTTGGGAGTGAGGGGAGTAATAGGTAAACCACTTACTCTAATTTTATATGTATTTGAGTTAAGGTTTCAAGTTGATATATGTTATTTAGTGACTCTTTACCCTAGGATAAGGCATTGGTCTCCTCTCTGGATGCAGTTCATCATTATCAATCACACACACAAATTAAATGATAAAATCTTAAATCAGTTAGTAAAGAGTACATAGTTATATATCATTTTTAGACACCATTGGAGAAGTGAGTCAAAGGTACACCCACTTGAGCATTAAGGCTCAAAGTGTAAGAGGATCTCTTTTGATCCTTGTTAATTGGCCCTCTTTCTTGTAGACTTTGGAGTGGTGATAGAGTCAAAGTGTTATTTAAGTTATCCATCAAAGTATAAATCTACAAGTGAAGATCAAAGGGAACTCCCAACATGTTCAAAATTGAATCAATGCAAGGTTGAGAGGATCCCCAAAGGAGATGTCCAAGCCCCCAGCTAAACAACCACATAATGGAATCACAACAACAAAGCAAGATCTGATAACAATTTGAACTCTTTATTCATAAAATAACTAATTACATGCAATGTGTTGGGTTATAAGGCCTTCCTGGTTACATCCAATTACAAGAAAGTAATATCTCTTCAAGACCCCTCAAGATCCAATTCAAACCCTGACCCTAGCTAGCTAGATTTGAAACAACACATTAGTCTAATATAAACATCTAGCAAGATCCAAACTTGTACTCACAAGCCACCAAGCGATCTCCTTGTTTCTAAGCCACAACCACTAACTCTGCTCACCCCCCAAATTCCTCTCTTAGATTCCTAACTTGAATCTCTCCCCATTACAAATCTACCCCAAACCCATGCTTTTATACTACTTTAGCCACAAGTTGGATGGAAGAAAGAAATAAATCCTAAACCCAATCAGCTTCTAAAAATAAATAAATATTAAATGCAACATCAGTCCATTGTCACATAGCCTTACAAATATTTAATTCTTAATGTTAGCCTCCAGATCTATATAGGAGAATGCAAAACATGCTACACACATTAAATGCATTAAGTTGGCCAATCAAATCCACAAGAACTTCATTTGGTAAGCCCAAACTATCGAGTGTTAACAAAACTACAGAGCAAGATAGGAATAATTGAGGAAGCATGTTGACCGAGCTCCAAAAGCATCACTAATCATAGGTTCTACCAAGCACTAGAAGTTTTACTGAGCTCCTCGGTAAACACTTCAATCGATAAATACTGAGAAAAAACACTCTACTATGTAGGATTGCTAACTTCCCTAGGATGCTCCTACATCAGACACCCTAGGTGTAGAAAAGTGTTCTCAAAGGCTGGAACAACATGTTATGAGATTCAACACATAAACCGTGAGTTGGTTCTTCACATACATGTCCTCCAAGTCTTCGATACTCTTACCCCAAATCCACTTCTTCTTTATTTTCCTTCTCAAGTCTTTCCATGACAATCCATAGGTATGTTCTCCACAGTGATCTCTAACCCTTCTAGGATCCTTCAACTCAACTTGGCTCCCAAATATCAAGTTCCTCCTACATATTTCTTTATTCTGAAAAGGCATCAATGAAAACTTCTTTCCATCCTTGTCAACAATAAATACATTCTTGACATAATCATGCACAACCCTACAATCATATTGCCAAGGTCTACCATGCAATATGTGACAACTACTCATGTCCAAAATATCACACAACACTTGATCCTTATATTGGCCAATGTGAAATTCAACAATACATTATTCCCTCACTTCCAAAGCATGTGCATCTTGCAACCAACCAATCCTATAAGGACAAGGATGTCTCACTCTTTTCAAACCAAGTTTCTGAACCATCTCCTTAGCTAAAAGGTTCTCGATACTACCACCATCCATAATCACATTATAGATTTCACTAGCAGACTTACAATGCAGTCCTATATAAATTACTCCTTTGACAAGGTTCCAATAAATGCTTACCAAATAGTATTCACTGAGCTAGAAAATTCTCCCCTCCCTATTTAGGTTCCTTCACCGAGTCTCCAACCTCATTCACCACAATAGCTCTTTGATCGCCAGCCTTCTGGGAAAATTCATAATCTCTATGTCCTTCTTCAACACAATGAAAACAAGTGCCTTAATAAGAAACCTTACCTATCATCTACCTCGGCTCAACAGGTTTTGTTTCATCTTCAGCAGTCATCTTATCCTTGACCGAGCGATCATGTTTTACCTTCCCTCAGGATCCACCTTGATGTTTTCTCTTCAACTTATCTTTTGCCTTTAGAGAATACTAATAAGAGTCCTCAACTGAATTAATCTTCAACATACCAATCTCATCTTGAATATTGAATCTCAAGCCATTTATATACCGACCTATTTTTTCGTTACTAAATTCTTTGTGTCCAAACTAGATAGTTATCTTATAGAACTCCTCAATATAATCTTCAACAATAATCTCTTTCTACTTCAAGTTATGCAATTTCTTAAACATCTCAAGTTCATATTCAGTAGGTATGAACTTAGCCACCATTAACCTCCACTGATTGATCTTTATTTCACCATCATCTTCTCTTTCTCTCTGTAATTGTTTCCACTAAAGAGCAACACATCATTTCAACTTTTTCTATGTCGGCCTCACTCTAAAAGGATCTGCAATTTCTTCAAGATCAAAGAAGTCTTCTAACTCACCAATCTAATCAATCAAGTACTCAGGTCTCAAAGTACCAGATAAGTTAGAAACTTCCATTCGATAACTAGCACTTAACCAAGCTCTAGATCTCTGTAATCGACCAGTTTTGCCTTCACTAGATCTATCCCTATGATCAGTTCTATCATCTCCACTAGATCTAGTAGCCTCAAAGTCATCAAAAACTTCCTCATAGCCATCATCAGTACCAAGATTCCTCAACATCTACAGTAGTCCTCATAATCTCAATGATCATGTCATTCTTCATCAATTCTATCTCAGATTGGACATCCAATCTGAGCTGCTCAGAAATCCTTTCTTTCATAGCATTAGAGAGATTTTCAATGGTCCTAGGGTCCAATCTTCTCAGAGGCATCTTCTGAGATCTTTGTAAACCCAAGGCAACAAATCACCACTAGATCAACCCAACCCAAGGTCCTGGTGCAAACTACCTCACCTTCGATGACCTATCTATATAATCAAGAACTTCAACTCTCATACCACTTGACGCAGTGCCAGGTTTGCTTCATTGGCTGCATGTTTAAACCTAGCCTTGATTGGATTTTCACTACTAGCAATTACTATCATTCTCTTTTTATTCTCTTCATATTCTATGGAATACATAAGATGAAGACATTCTTCCTTTGATTTCCATCTCACTACTGATATTTCTTGTCTGTCTATGGTCTTTTTTTCATAAAACTTACTAATATGTTTTTCTTTAGTGTCAATCTTTAGCTGCAACTTCTTCTCTCTTTTATTTTTCTAGGTACATATCTTACACTTGTATTCTGTTGGTTGTTGATCATTTCTTGGGACTGGTTCAATGAACCAGTACTTTGCTACCCAATCAACCTTAAAATTTCTTTTCATTTCCAACTCCTGCCTCATTTTTACTTCCCTTTATCTTTTCTTCCTACCAACATCATTATTATCTTCATTGCTAGCATTTTCATCCAACTGGTTTTGTGTATCCCTTATAACATCTTCTCTCATGCCACCATTGTTATCCTCATTTGATGCATTTTGATTTTCATTTAACTCAATGACAACCCCAGGTTGTGGTACTGGTACTTGTGAGCTACTATGAATGGCTTTTGCACTTGCAATTGTAGATGTTGATGGAGCAAAAACATTGCCAACTCCAAAGAAATCCTTTATAGGGGAGTCTTACCCTTCTGTTCATTTCTCTGAGGAGTCTTACCCTTGTCTAGTTTTCCAATCTATTCACTACCTTGAGCATAGTGAGAAGGCTAAGTCTCAACATCCCCTGATATCTCAATCCCTTCAACACTAGCAACCTAAGGATCCTCACTCTCAGGATAGTCACCCTTGTCCGACATCTTTACCCAATGACCTCTCACTAGTCACTAGGATTCTAGGAATTAAAATTAATAGCAATAATGTAAAATTTGAACAAATAAATGCTTACCTTGGTACTGCTTCCTTTAAATTCTGACTCTTTGAAATGATGAATCCTCTATTTACTATTGCAAGATTTTTATTTGTAAATCTGGCCCTCCAAAAATTTATAATGGGACATGATAAGACTACTTTTGTAAATCTAATTTGAATTTCTATCAATCCATGATTCCAAATTCTAAATTTCCAATTTTCATTTTTTTTAAATTCCTAAGCTTTTGGTGAAAATGTACCGACCTGATCAATGCTGAATATAGGAACTAACAAAAGGTTGGAAAAATACGTTGTGGTCAGTACAATAATTAATTAATGGGTGGTGAAATAGGTCATGGTTAAGATAACAATATAAATCATTTGGCTATATTATATTTTATATGCAATTCATAATTAATACCCTTGGCGAATAAGAGACCATTAAAATAACAACGTCAAATTGGTTAAAGGAGAATATATTGGTCAACCTCGTCAAACAAAAAATCTAATTGGAAATTCCAATGAATATTTGTCCGCTATCATGTCAAGATTGGGCAAATATGGGCCATCATGCACCTGCGTGACTCACCAATTCTAGCAAAATTATTTCCCAGAATTCGCCAAAAGGTGAATATTCACCACTAAAAATTATGGTGGAAAGGATGCACCGGAATCAAGTACCCATAATTTTGAAATAATATCACTTGTGGAGAGAACTAAAATCCTGGGTTCATCCTTCTCATAAGCGGTATTCCCTTGGTTGGCCCGCACCTTATCTTGTGCCTTTTTGTAAGCATGACAATTTTTCTTTGAGTGGCCTGGTTTGCCACAAAACCAACAATCCCCTTTGGTCTCTTTAGAATCTGATCTTTTAGAAAATTATATCCCCCTCTATTGTTGTAGTTTCTACCTCTTTGATGGCTCCTTCCTCTATAGTCGATGTTCACTGTTGTTAAGGCTTCACCAGACAAAGGAACATCATTCTTTCTTCTCATGTCTTCACTGAGAAGAGCAGCTGCAACTTCATCAAAAAATAATTTTTCCTTATTGGGAAGCGATGTGGTTATAGATTTTATAACTCCATCCCAGTTGGCTGGGAGAGAGCATAACAATAAGAAAACTTTGTTTTCATCGCTTGGTGGCATGCCGACTGAATTCGGTTGATTGAGTAGAGTATTAAACTCATTGAGATGATTTTCCATGTTACCACCATATTTCATTTTGAGACTATAGAGTTTCTTCATGATGGAAACCTTATTTGTAGTGGACGCCATTGCATAAGTAGTTTTCAGCTTATCCCAAATTGCTTTTGTTGTTGTTTCTACTACAACATTAAATAGCACATTTTTTTACAATGAAAGAAGAATTGTCACTCTTTCCTTCTTGTCCATCATTTCCCAATCCTTGTCAGACATCATGTCTAGTTGCTTCTATTTCCCCTCTAAAGCAAGTGAGAATTCTTTCTTAATTAATATAGACTCCATTTGCACCTTCCATAGGCCAAAATTCTTCCCTATAAACTTCTACACTTTGAGGTCCTCTATGATCTTGGAATTTCAACCCAAAATTCTGAATAACAACACCTTTCTTTAATACCAATTGTAAAATTTGAGGAGCAGAAAACAAAATGTGAAAACAAGAATAAAAATAGAGTACAAAAGATTTATCATGGTACGAAAATTTTTCCTACATCTACACTGAGTAGAAGAATATTGTATTTCATGCAGAAGAAGACCTTTTACAAGTTACAACAATTACAATAATATAGAGCTCCAAGGAGACTCTTGAATAGCTAGAGAAGAAATTGAAGAGACAAAGTCTCTTAGAGGGAAAGCAAGGACGGTTGGGCTTCATACCCCCAACACAGTGGGTTTCATACCCACCCAAAATTTCTACAAAAATTGAGAGATCCAAGAGGAATGATGATTCAACCATAATGGTGGGATCGCTCATATCTACTCATTATCCATCAGGAATAAATTATACAATCGATTTGCTCAGATTGAAGAAAAAAATATTACCGCAGGCTTCGTCAGAGATGTTAAGATAATCCTTGCATCCTCTACTCAGGTGAGTTAGATATTTTAGGGCTGCTTGAATGTCATCTTAGCTTTCTCAGTTCTAAATTAATATTTTTTTTTTATCTATAAAATTAGGAATAGGAGGATTCAGAAGAAGATGTTGAAGATCTTGTGTCACCAATTCTTCAAAGAATATGTGAAGATGTAAATAAGAAAGATGAATCAAGGAAGGATGTTCATATCATGGCCTCCATACATGTAGACCTTCAAAAATTAAGTTGAAACTACATCATTTATGGTGAATATAATTTAGTTTTGAAGCTACCCAAGACTCTCAGGAATAACTATATTCTTGAATTTCACACTCCGAGATAGAAAAAAGGTAAAAATTGAAAGAAATGACTCCAAAAAGAATATATCGACAAAGAACAAAGCTTTGATTTTTTATTATTTTCTTCTTTTGATTAATTATTTTGGATATTATTACACTAGTAGAATTTTTCTTTTTTATTACTTCTTACTTGAAGTTTATTCATTTATGCTTATGTACTTCTATTCACTACTTTTAGAAACTTGAAGTATCCTTCATTAACCCTAATCACTTATTACTGCTTGCAAGGTTTTGAAAAAATGGTAGAATGGCCCTGGAATGGTTAAGGGTCTTTTGAATACTACATCCATTTTCATTATTCAAAAAACATTTTAATTATTGACATTTCTTTTACCTAATTTTTTATAGATATTAATGCTTGAAGGTTTGTTAGAAAGCAAGATAGTTATTTGTACAAGGAGAAATCATTAATTGTAAAATAAATTTTGTTTCAATTAAAAATTGAAAAATCCAATTTAGTTTATTTATAGAAATTAAAATGATTTACATGCATAAAGATAAAATAATATAAATATTTTAAAAATATGTAGAAAATATAGAAGGATTCTATTAGATATGAGTTTCAAATTCATTTTAAAATTGTAGATGACTCATTTAAAATTTAGTTTTATTGTAAAATTTTATTTGATTTGCATGCAATAGAAATGTTGTGGCCATTCAACTTCACCAATAGACCAAGGGCCCATTGATACCCAAAAGGAGAAACTTATATATCTAGAGAAAAATTAGAAAGGTTCTATTCATATCTAGATTTTAGTTTTAAATTTATTTTAAAACTAAATGTTGATTCATTTAAAATTTAAGAACTTATATTAATTTAGAATTTGGATTTATTAGTATGAAAAAATGATAAATATAAAGAAATGTTGCCTACATATCTAGGTTAATTTCTAGTTTTTTCAATTTCACAACTTTATCTGTTACTAACACCTCCACCATATAAGTTTAAATTGAATTAAAAATTTATTAAAAATATATTTTATATAAATAAGTATAACAAAAAATAGAAATTTCAAATTACTTTTTAATAGTACTCAATTTAAGGTTCAAATTATGGTTAGTTCCCAATTTAGATCAAGTTAATATATCAATTAGGGTATGGATTCAATTAGGATAAGAGTTTTTGATTAAGTAAAATAGGTTTTACAAGGACCCTAAAACCCACATCAAATTAAAGTCTTGAGAAAGTTATATAAACAAAGAGAAGTAAAGAAAAATAGAGTAGCAAGGACAAGCCACCACAAGGCCGAACATGAAAAAAATAGAGAAGAAAAAGCATAGCCAAAAGGAAGAAAACCAGAAAAGGTTAAGCCAAGCTCCTAAGCATGCCAGTTGTGTTGTTTTCAAGGGCCTCCATCAGTTGCATGGTATCTTTGACATTCTACACCTAGGAGCCATGTGGGTCATCTTTCCCCCTGTTCTTCCTAGTTTTTGCCCTGGTTCTTTTCCCTGGACCTTCCGTCTACTCTTTGTCTTCTTTCTTAATCCTTTGCTCTATCTTGGGGTCCATCTTTTTAATCAACAACTTTAAATTTTTATTGGAATTTTTGAGGATGTTAACATTTTGCTCAGCCACACCCTTAAGGGTTTTTTCCAAACTATTAATTTTGGTCTCCATGTTCATGACCCTGGTTTCTAGGCTGGGCATGTTCTCTATGGTCTTTTCCTTGTTGCCCTAAATTTTAACCTTGATGTCCTCAATTTCATGGCATAGCCATTTAAATGACTGAAACTAGTCCAACATGCTATTTTTGGTGTTGCTGAGAAAGTCCATATCCATCTCTCGAGCTTTGTCTCTAAGAACAACCAAAGCAGGGTCTATCAATTCTTCCTTATGGACTTTACCATCTTTATCCTCCAAAATCTGAGGGAAGATGACTTCCCTGATAATTCCCATGCGAACAGTGTTTATATTGAAATTTCTCCAGACTTTTTTACCCCTGCCTGTGTCCTGGCTATGTTACTCCCCTCCAGAGATTTCTTTTGTCTCATCAATCCTAATGGGAGATTGATTGGTGCCTTAATCATCCTTCTCTTCAGTCTCATAGGATTGAATGTTCATTTTAGTGCCTAGGGATTAGGGAAGGGGGGATTTTTCCTCACTGATAGTAATATCAACCGATAGGTGGCCAGAGAGGTCCTGCATTGTAGGGATATCCTCCTTGTCCTATTCTTGCAAATTCGCTGAACCCGCTATAGAGTTACCCACTTCTTCATTCGAAACCATTTCTCCCTCCTTTTCATAATACTCTTCCTCTGAATTAGCCTCCTTCCTGTCCTACTTTTTGGGGGGAGGTTCACTCTTGATAGTTTTCAAAGGTCTTTCTTGGAAGGAGAAACCTTTCTCTGTTTCTTGAATTCAACTTCCTCACTGTCATCCGATGGGATGCGTATAGAAGAGCTAGAGGGAACATAATATGAGCCAGAATTCACACTTATGGCCTTGCTATCCCCAATTTCATTACCCATGATTTGGGTTTTAAATAATTCATATAACAAAAGGATTAATCCATCATGCAAGGCGGGATTTGCAATTTTCTTATTTCTAAAACTAGTAATATTCTTGTTCATAGAAGAAAAGAGATAATACAGAATGGAAATCTTGAAATCATGCCTAAAATGGTTAACCAAGATGAAATGATAGGTTTGGATTCTGTCAAACTTGGTATCAAGGGTGATGTAGTAGATGAGAGCCTTCAGGACATACTACTAGAGCGTCTTTAAACTCCTAGGGAGGTAGTAGGTGCCCGCTTTGACAATGGCTTTCATCTGAGTATCATCCCTCGTGAAATTTTTTACAATGGTGTCAGATATTTTTTGGTCTTTGTAGGATTTTTTCTCAGCAATAGGGATGCTAGTGACCATCGAAATGACGTCCTCTATAATAGTAAATGTCTTGCCCTCAATATCCACCAACCTATCTTGCCAGGTTTTGACAAAGATATTGGTGATGTCCTTCCTACACCCATGGAGACATTCAATAAAAGTGGTTACCTCCCCTTTCTATAAGGCATTCCATATTTTAGTTCACTTCTTCCATTTTTCACTGTCACCTTCTGGCTCCCTTCTTAACCTTTCCCCAACCATGGCAATCATGATAGTGCTGGTAAGCCACTGGTTCTACCTGGAATTTCTGCTAGCCTTCTTTCTAATTAAAACAACTCTCTTACTGAAGGTAGCTTTTTTTAAATGAGTACAAGATATGGGAAGGGGTGCCCTAAAAGCATGTGGAGGCGATGTGTTATTAAAACTCAGGAAAAACCACCACATCTCGCCATGAGTGAAATAACTCCTAGCAGGCTTGAAGTAGAAATGATTATTATTGATTAAAGCCATGGTACTTTGAAGATCATTTCCATTCAGAGAATCCAACTCACATTTATGGAAAGTTTCAGCATTACTCCTTAAGTAATAAGTTTCTTTTTTGGCGTCCTAATGTGAAATCCAATCAGCATACCATATGACATCATATGTGAGCATGTGAATAGATAGATCAGCTTCCATGATAAAGATCCAAGTGGTGCAAAAAGTGATGACTGGTCTAGGATGTATGCCATGTCTGATAGCCTATCCAAGGGGTAGCTAGTTGTTGTAACACTATTGAGAATCAGACATGGCAATCACCGTCTGAACTATTGCTCTAGACCAGAAATTTCTTCTACTAACAATCTACATGTATGAGCTAAATAGCTCACTGAGGGCCTTTGCGGTGTCTAACATCTTTTGCTAGGAGTGCAGGCCACCTAGATGGTTTTCTAGGTTCCATCCATAATATTTCTACTAGTTTCCTCTATCCTAATTTGACTAGCTCACTTTCTGCCTGGGGATTTGAGTTTTGCCCCAACTTTGGCTCTATTTTTGCTCCTTGTAGCTACAAGAGAAACCAGGGATGGATCTCTATTTTTTTTTTTTCTCTTTTTTCTTTAAACCTTAGTCCATCCCTCTTTTTCCTCTTTGTATTGGCAAAGAGCTCCTCCATCTTGGTGAGTTGTTTCGGTGAGATAGAGCCCAAAAGAATGTCCATTTGTTAAAATTTGTCAATGTCTTGTTTCTCCGAGAAGAACCTCGAGATCAAGTGATCACCTGTTTTGCTCCTAGATGGGCTAGAGAAGCATTCTTCTAGAGGGGATTCAAAGGAATTCAGGATGAAGGAAGCAAAGGTGGAACCAGGGCACGAGTCTCCCCTTCTCCTTGACCAATGACATCCTTGTCGTCAATGGAGTCTTGAAGAATGTTAACTTACAGGTTTGTGCCTTTGGATTGGGGAGACCCCCTTCAGGGAGCCAAATTTTCTTGATCCGGTTTGGTATTTTCCTTAAGGTCCCCAGCTTTAGGAGTGTCCTTTACTTCTTATGATTTTGATATCTCTAGCTTTTCCTCTAGATTGTCCTTTTTTTTCCAAACTCTATGACTCAAAGCCTCTGAATCAGAGTGAGGATTGGCGGCTTCCTTGGGAGGCAATCAAAGTCAATACCTGGCTTGATCTTTTTAGCAGCCAAAGCTTTCCTTTCTTTTTCCAAGACCATGCGCATAGGACATAACCTGGATTTATGTCCCACTTTCTTACAGTGGAAGCATGTGAAGGGGACACTTTCATAATCCAACTTTTTCCAGTGTTTACCTAGTTTAGATTGGAGAACAATAATTTTTGGCATACCTTGGCCCTCTTCCATCCCAATACAGATCCTTGCATAGGCGAGGCAACTTTTAGCCACCATCACTAGGTCAATCGAGAGAAAAGTCACAAAGGATCTAGCTATGCCATCAAAGACACCTTCAACCAAAAATTTTAAAGGGAGTTTTGGGAGTCAAACCCACACTAGGGCCTGGACAAAGAAGGAACCATTGAGGTCAAGCTTCGGGGTCCATTTTTGCACCACAAGGGTAGCCTTGCCTATTGACCAGGTTCTTGTGCAAAGGGTTATGTCAAGGTCTTCTTTGCAAGAGAACTCAAAGGAGAGAAATCCCTTCGACATGGCCATAACCTGGAATTTCCCTTTAAGCTCCCATTTCTTTTTCGCAAAGACTCTCACTATATCTATGTTGGGTTTGGACCCCACAAATTTTCCCACAAGAGTGTGATCCATTGAAGCAATGTTGTGATCCACCAACTCATCAGGGATTTCTATGATGAAATTACCTTTCTCTTTATCAAAGAGATCCTTTATAGAAGGGAAAGAAGACTTGCTTGAAGGTTGGATGCCGAAAAGTGTTGACCATCGACATTGTGAGGCTTTACCACCCTGGTCCTATCTCTGAATCTTTGGGGCTGAGGGAGAGGGGAGAGGGGTTTCTTCTCCCACCCCAGCCTCCCTACCAAGGTCTTTCTACTTCACCCTATGGACCCCATCTGTGATCTCTTCGTTACTCACTCCTTCATCAGTAGGAACTCCATTTCTAGTAGCTTGTTCAACCTGTTGCCTAGGGATCCCGCCCATGTTCAAATTTGAATTAAAACTTCCTCCCGCTCACCCATTGTCGCCCATTGTCACCATAAGTGTGGCCAATTAGGATAAGAGTTAATATAAATGTTAGATTTCAATTATTTTAAGAGTTTAATTAATATTTAACTATATAGAGTTACTATTTAGTTAAGCATAGGATTTCATTTTAGTTAGATTTATGATTAGAATAATGATTTAATAAGGATTAGGGATTAACTAGAATTAGGCCTAGAGTTAGGATTATGGTAAGTTCTCTATTAGCTTCCAAAAATATTAGGGTTCAAATTTAGTTTAGGGTTCTTTGATAAAGCTAAATCAAATCATTATATTATCTTTTACCCTTTGTTCCCTACCACAATTTCTATCTCAAACCATAAACCCATCCTTATTTCAATATCAATCCTTAACTATATCCTTGGCCCAAATTCTACCACTTAACATATCTCTAACCCCAACCTTAACTTGAATCCAATCATAACTTTAATCCTAATTTTGAGCCACTTTTCTCAAATTTAATTACCATGTAGGGAAATAATACAATCATATGCAATTATATATTAAACATTAAAAACCTATCCCTAATGATGATGGAATCCAATACTCTAATCATAATTATAATCCAACCCCTGCACTCCAATACTAACCATAATCAAACCCTAAAAATTGACTTTAATCTTAACATTGGTCCTCACTATGAGATACCCCTATTCATAATTATAACCCTAACCTTAACCTTGACATTATCCCAAAACCTAATCCTAACGCTATCACTATCCCTAATTATAATATATCCCTAACCATAATCATAATCCTAACCCTAACCCTAAACCTAAACCTAAACCTAACCATTATCTTAATCCTAAACCTACCCCTAATCTTGATCCTAACCATAACCCTAACCTTGATCCTAACTATGATGTAAATCTATGTTCTAACCCTAATCCTAACCATAACCCTAAATTCTAATTTCTAAACCCTAATCCTAAACCTAATTGCTAAACCTTAAATGCTACTCCTAATCAAAACCCTAACCACACTCATAATTATAACCAAGATGTAAACCCTTACCATATTCAAAATCTTGACCGCATACCCTAATCCTAATCCCAACCCTTAAACCTAGCCCAAACATTAGATCATAACCCAGATCCATAACCTTTATCCTAAACAAGATTATAACCCAAACTATAAGCGTAACCCTAGTTGTGGAATAAATTTAAACTCTTATCCTAACCTTAACCCTAATCAAAACCATAAATCTAACCCTTACTCTAATGATTATCTGAACACTAACCCTTAAACATTAATCCTCACCATAATATACTAACCATAATGTATACCCTTACACTAACTAAAACCTAAACCCTAATTATAACTATCATATAAACACTAGACCTAACCATGATTAAATATTACAATCCTAAACCCAAAATCCTAAGCAAAACCCTAATCCATATGATAATAATCCTACTCTAAGTCCTAAACTATGTAATCCTAGTCCTTACCATAAAACAAACCCTTACCTTGACGATAATACTAACCATGATGTAAACCCATACCCTAACCCCAATCCTACACATAACCCCAAATCCTAAATGCTAAATCCTAAACCAAAATCTTAAATGGAAAAACCTAATCCTAAATGCTAAACCTCCTAACCCTACCTCTAAGCATCATACTAACTGTGATGTAAACCCATGCCCTAAACCTAATCTGAAATGTTAAACTCTATCCCTAACCCTAATTCTAAACCTTACTCTAAATGATAAACCCTAATTTTAACACTAATCCTAAATGCTAAACCCTAATTTTAATCATAATCCTAAATGATAAAACCTAATTTTAATCGTAATCCTAGATGCTAAACCCTAAACTCTAATCCTAAACCCTAAACCCTAAACAATAGCCCTAAATTATAAATGCTATATCCTAATCCCAGCGCTAATTACTAAATACTAATTAGTTAAACCTTTATCATAAATTCTAAACCTTAATCCTATATGCTACACCCTAATTTATGATAAACCACAATCCTAACCCAAACTCTAATACAAACCATAACCTTGACCATAATTCTAACATAATTTAAGCTCATACACTAACCCTATACCCTAAATGCTAAACCCTAATCCTAACCCGATTTGATAAACTCTAATACTAACTCTAATCTTAGATGTTAAACCTTAAATGCTAACCATGTTGTAAATGCTAACCCTAACCATCATGTAAACCCTAATGTTAACCATGGTGTAAACCATTACCAAGGCCCTAATGCTAACCCTCAACAAGCCATAGCCTAAACCATTATGTGAACCCTAAATATAACCATAATCCCAATCATTTTTCTAACTATAATATTAACCATGATCGTTACATTTTATTCTATTTTCTTTTGATCATTGTATAATATTAACCTTAAACTAAAAACTTGATTAAATTTGATCCAAAACCTTAATCCCTTAACCTAACTCTAACCATAATATTAAGCATGATGTAAACCCTAGCCTAATGAGAATCCTAATCGTAAACATAAATTATAAGCCTAACTATAAATCCAAACTGCAATCATCATGATGCAAACTCCAACCCTAATCATAATCCTAACTCTAAATCCCAAGCCCTTTAATCCTAACCCTAACCTAAACCGTAACTCTAATAAAAACCCAAGCATAATACTAACCATGACGTAAAACTTAAACATAATGATAATTCTATTCATAAACCATAATCCTAATACAATAAAATTATATATTAAAATTTATATAATGTCTTCCATGTTACGCCATGACTACTACAAGCTTATATATACTTATTATATCCTTTTCAAGGCACCTATTTTCATCGAATTGCAAGGTTGAATAGACTACAATGAATGACTAAATAAATAACTGTAAATGTTGTAATCATTTCTTATCATTTCAATTTGTCTATACTAAATAATCAAATAAATTATAAATTGTAACTCTAGTCTAATCAAATGAAAACAATATTTATCATTTATATTAATATTAAAACAATAATATCATTTTCTTGTTTGCCATCTTTTCCATATCAAATGAACCTATTTTCTTCCATTTGGCTCACTTCTTTTGATGTATATTTTATTTAGTCATCTCTTTTTAATGGACCAATTTTGAATTGTCACGTAGATGAACAGATTTACTAATTGGATCAAACGTCTTGAATGTTCTACCTGCACATATGTTCACTAAATTCATCCATCAATGGATAAGTTTACTGCTATTGTATTTATGATAATCAAGACTTATGAAACCAAGAATTTACCAATTTAATTCTGCTATATATTTTCATTTCATAAAATCTATCACTGAAAACTAGACTTCCCGGACAGTAGGAAACCATGGCAAATCATTCATATTAATAAAAAGGCAAGTTTTGAATTTCAATTGGCCCTTAGCTATCTCTTCTATGTGTCACCAAAAATCAATATAAAAAATCCTCTATTCCATGGCGGAAAAACCAAGGATAGATTTTCCAGGAGATTTTCAAGATCTGTGATAAATGACACGTGTTGGTTCTTTTTCTTGTAGGACCAAACTTGAATCAAATGGTTGGGCTTGAATCATAGGTTAGGCACTCAAGCTTGACAAGAAAAACAAACTATATGATGAGGATAGAGAGAAATCCTCCTTCTTCTTTGAGCTCCACATTCACTCAGGCGGGTATTGCCTTATCTGCACACTCATGCCATCCTTTTGGTGAATAAAAGGCCTGCAGACAGATTAGTGTGGAATAGCCCTCAAACCCCTTCAGGTAACCTATACCCCAATGAAGCCAATTCATATACAAACAACCCTATTTGCACAGAATGAGTCTGAAGACTAGACAGGAACTCTTACTGCTACCAGCAACATGAAAATGGTATTGATATAAAGATGCATAAAATAGCCCAAACCCATCAAACACTGAACTCAACTAAATGTACTATTCCTTGATCAGTGCCATTATCCATTGGGCAAATCATCAAATGCAAGTATAGAAACATGAACCAACTATTGTCAAAGACTCATAGCCATAAATATAACTATTTCAACCTATCCACTACTTATAAGATCCTTCTGTAGACAACCAAACTGAATCTATGCCCTATCTGAAGTATGTTTCACCTAACCCTAGATCAAGAACTAAAGAATAGAACACATACAAAGGTTACCCAATGTAATGGATCAGAAAATCCAAAACTCATAAGACTGACACCAAGGAGAGACTTGAAAGCTTGAAACCATTTTATTAAGTTTGATGAATCATGTACATGTCTATACCAGAAAATGAAAATACCACTTCAATAACCTGCAAACAATGCAAAGAAATTCTATTCAGCCTCCTACAATGTGACAGAACGTACTACTTCCCACAGGAACCAAAAGAATGGAACCCTCCACAAGTCAAAATTTCAACCCTTTATACCACTAGCTACCATGGGAAGCCAAAACGGGTTGCAACAAGCTACGGACAACTAGGGCCAGGGCTACAACCACTAGTGCCACCAAACCAACCAAAAAATGGCCAGAAAACCATAAATTCTAGGTACCTCCTGCCACTGCAAATCCAAATTTGAAAATAAACGGTCACCATGCACTCGCGAGCTTTAAGTTTCTTAACCGTTTGCCCTTAGTTGTGCAATTGCATAGTCACAACTCTTTGCCACAGGAAACAGGTCAACCGGTTGCATGATCGCATAGCCAAAAAATGGGCTATGTGATCATGCAACAGCCAACCCAAAGCTGCCACATCACCACCTCTGGGACCACGAAACTGCAACCACCAACTGTGAAGAGCCGGGACCCATGTGGACAGATGGCAAGCGGTCACATGATCGCATGTTAGAAAAGTCTAACATGTGGCCATGCAACAGCCAATAAGGACATGCCATCTATCACCCCTTTGACACCAGGCCCACTTCACTGAAGAGACGCCTGGAACAAACAAAATCAATGGTAGGCGCATGATCACATGGGGAAAGAATATTCCATGCAATCACACAATGACCGTTGATCTCCTCCCTCTGCCTCTTTGAAGAAGCTAGCCCCACATCGTCCCACTTGAGCAATTAAGACTGATGAACAAGGAGAGCCGATAGAAAAGAAGACATGCAAGGTTGAAAACACACAGGGTTTTTGGTGAAGGATCAAAAACACATAGAATTTTCAACATGACACAAAGGTAAACAAGGAAGTTGAAAACATTGAGGGTTTTCATGCAGGGAAAAAAGGTTGAAAACATCATGGATTTTCAAAAACACTGTGGGTTTTTGACACTATGGTAGATTTTGAAAACATTTCCTGCAGAGCTTGAAACTCGAATAAGTTTCTGGGTTTTGTGAATTAGCAGATGTGACTTGGGCTGAAGCAAGGTGACACATGAAACACACAGGGCAAGACATGCACACCATGAATCATTATGGATCTTCAATGCACATCAAAACTGTGACTACAGGTTGAGCAGGGAAACCTCAAAATTTGCAGAGAAAAGGCCATTTAAAAGGATTTTGCAATGACTGGAAAAAAGGCCTAACAAAATGTACCTAAACAAACATTTTTTAGTCTAGTGGTGAGAGCATATTGCACGATTGAAAAGTTTGAAGTAACAGCCTCTACATTTTTTATATATTTTGTACAAAATTGTCTTGCACATTTTCTACACTAACTGTATGATTGATTAAACCATTCTGCATCTATCCTCCAAAAATAGATGGAGCTACACAAACATGACCATCACGAGAACCCTAACTTCTTGTCCAGAATATCTCATTCTATTTTTTTGCATCACAATTTTCTTCACTAATCCCCATCTATGCCCATGCAAGGCAGCAAAGAGCATCTACAATGGCGACCATTACCCAAACTAAAGTGATGTGGAGAGAAATATCAATGTGGTGATTAATTATCTTGTCTAACACACATCCTCCTCTGGGGGTTTCAACACTATAGTGGAAGGCCAAGGTCAGGACTAGATTTTTGGGCTTCTCAATTGTAGAGTAGACACAACAGAGGAAGAATGCCAGTGGTGCAGGGGCACCTAGAGCACATAAGAAGTTCAATAAACCTTTGGAGATTAAAAATCATCAGTGAACATGAAGATATTCAATGATATCAATTCGATTATTTTGGAGTCTACAATGACCTATAAGGTTAATATATGTAATAAATTTCCAACAAGTCCTAAAAGGGTTAATAAGCCTTAGGACCACAATTTGGAGTCTAGGATAGAATTAGGTGTTGCAAGTTTCAAATAGGTTAAATTAGTTTTTAGTAATGGTTAATAAGTCCATCTAAGTAATTTGATAAAGTTTCAATACTTGCAATCACAAATTTTCAAAATTTACAAAGTTACAAATTTGAATTTTCAAATTGTAACGGTTATGGACATTTAGGAGGGAATTTGATTTTGTTATTGTTTGAGGCCAAACTAATCCATCCAACCAACTTGGATTGGTTGAGTTAGTTTCTAGGGGTCTATTAAATGTTCCACAAATCCATTGTACGGAGGAGAGACTCTATTGTACCAACTGTACCCAATTTTGGAGAATAAAAGTTTGATTTTCTTGCAAAGTTGGAATGTTTTTAATAAGATTCAAAGTTGATATTGATTGTATTACTTTCTACAATGCTTTGATCATTCATATTTCATTACTTTGAACTCATTCATGCTCTGAGAATTCTATTCCAGTCGTTGTATACACATTTTGGTACTGTACAGTCATTGAAAAATCTGAATTAGGATAGTTTTCTTGAGTTTCTTTCATTATGAACTTCATTCTATGAATGTAGGTTACTGGTTCTCATAGAATGGCATTCAATTGACATGTATTATATTATTTTGACATTAGGAATGCAAGATTGATTGACTAATGTGGTGATCACCATAGAGAATAATAAGAAGCTAAGTGAATTTGGAGGATAGGGTGAAGGATAGAGAGTTCTGGCCAAACAAGGGCACTATTTTATGATTGAATATATATTGGCATGTTAAGGACAAGGTGAATCAACTATTATTTGTTGCAGGAAACATTGGGAAGCGAGACATTGAGGAAGCCCTAGTTTTAAGGGTTTGGAGAGTAAAATTTGGGGCTTTTGCATGTAGAAGCCTCTTGGAATCAAATTGGCTCCATATTCCTTTGATTTCAACCTATTAATGATACTGTGCATGAGCTTGAAGTCTAGAATTTTGACTGGTGAAGGGTTCCTTTGTAAATGCATGAGTTTTAGGCCTTGAAAATATGAGAAATAGTGATGTTAGTCCCATACTTTCCAAAACAACCTACCTTTTCCTTTTGGTATGTTGTCAAAATGAATAAAGGGTATCTAAATCACTTTTTAGTTATTTTATTTCTTTGGGAAAAGTTTGAGATAAGGTCTTTTGAAGGTTGTTGCAGGGCTACAAGAGAGGCTATTAGGCCTAACTTGGTGAATTTTGAAGATTTGGTGTTTGAACATTGGGAGAAAGTTTGAAACCTATTTAACTACCTTGGATTGCATAAATTGAAGTTATTGGATCATACTTTAAGGCTTGTTGGAGCATAATTTATCATTTCACATATTGAAGCCATCTTGGGTCACTAGACTGAATAGTTACATTTGATTTATTTAAAGTACTTAGACCTTGAATCCACCACATTCCATTACCACCTCTACATCAGGTGGTATCAGAGAACATTAGTAGATCCTTCAAGGGATAGAGGAACACTTTGCTAAAGAAGTTTGACTATTGTTTGTGAAAATGCCTCCAAGGAATGCAGGTACTGCCAAAGAGATCCAAGAGTTGAAGGAGAAGAACACAAGGGTGAAGGAGTCTTACAATACACTTTTGGCCGGGCTTGAAGCACTGGATTCCAATCAAAGAAGAGCAGAAGATGAAGGTGTTGATAGTGAAGAAGAGAAAGAAACCCATAAGGAAGGGGAAGGAGAAGAAGAGGAACAAATAGATCCTGAAGAGCAGAGGATAATCAAGATATTGAAGGCTTTGAAGAATGAGCAGCATAAGGTGAGGGGAGATATTTCTATGTATGATGGAACTCTAAAAGAAGAAGAGCTTTTGGATTGGATTGCATCAATGGATGCCTACTTTGAAAGTGAAGAGGTGTTGTAAGATCAAAGGGTCAGATTGGAAAAAACAAAACTCAAAGGGCATGCACTACTATGGTGGGATTATGAGGAGGCAGATAGAAGGAGAATAGGTAAGCCAAATATTGTCTCTTTGGAAAGGATGATAGAAAAACTAAAAGGTAACTTTCTTTTGAAAGATTTTGATGTACAAATGCATAAGAAAATGCAAGGTTTAAGACAAAAAGACTTAGATGTTAAAGCATATACTGATGAATTTTATAAACTAAATATAAGATCTAGATTGGAAGAAGATGAAGTTCTTAAGGTTGCTAAATATCTAAGTGGTTTAAGATTTAATATCCAAGATGAATTTGTGGATTCTAACCCCAAAAGTGTGAAGGAATGCTACCATTTGGCCCTTAGAATAGAGGAGAAATTGAAGAGGAAAAGTGAAAGAAAGAATAGCAGTAGAAGAGGTTCTTCAATGAGGGGAAGAGGAGGAAGGAAAAAGGTACTACTCCTAAGGAAAGAGGAGGACACACCCAAAGAGGTGGAAGATTTGGAGGAGGAAGAGGAAGTGGCATCTTCACCAATAGATGTTTTCATTACAATGAAGTTGGACATCAATCTTTTAGGTGCCCTAAATGGATAGAATCTGATCAAGGAAAGGAAAGGAGGGTACATCTGATTGAAGAAGAGGAAACTCATGAGCATAAAGCAGCAAACCCTGAGGTATGAGAATTTCTTCTCATGAGGAAATGAGGACCATTACCAACATCAGCACAAGAAGGTATATTTAAATCAAGATGTTTAGTCCAAGGCAACATATGTAATCTAATTACTGATTTAGAGGCACATAGAAATTTGGTTTTAGTTGATATGGTTTATAAGTTGGGATTGGCATTAGTAGAACATCCTAACCCTTATAGTGCCACTTGGGTAAACCAAGAGTTGAATGTGAAGGTTAGTTAGAAGGTTGTTGTCAATTTTTGAATTGGGCCATATCATGATCAGGTTTGGTGTGATGTAATCTCTATGAATTGTGGGCACATGATATTAGGTAGACCATGGAAATGTATGAGGAGGATAATTCATAATGGCTACACTAATACTTATATTGTTCATAATGGAAAAGAGAAGTTTCAGTTGAATCCAATGACTTGCAGGGATAAAAATAAGGTACTTATGTGTTTTGGTGATAATATCCCTCTTCATAGGAAAGGAAACATTCAAAATGATACTAGTTGGTCTATGAAGCATGGATACAATCATGGATTGAATAGGATAGAGTAGGATAGTCCTACAAATCAGAGATGTTTGGGGCTGCAACACTCAGAGTTTGAAGTCTTTAAGAGCATTAAAGTTGGCTCCATCTACTGTCCCATCTAAGGATAAAAAGACTATAGAAAAGAATAGGGGTTGCAATAGTTGCTGAGGTAGATCATGGAGGATAAGTTGTAGACTATACCCAGTACACCAATTGCAACAACAGGGCAACAATCTGATCTAAAATTAGCCTCTCCACCTAAAGTTTTTGGTAGTAATGTTTTTCACAAGGTGTCTGCAGGTTACAAGAGAAGGCCAGTGATCTTAGGGGAATTCATTCCTTCCCCAAGGCACCATATCCCTAAAGTATAGGTTCAGAATAAAGCATCCCATGCAAGGATTGATTCTCAGGACAAGAATCTTTTTCAAGGTGGTGAACATGGTGTCGGGGCACCTAGAGCACATAAGGAGTTCAATAAACCTTTGGAGATCAAAAAGGCATCAGTGAACATGAAGATATTCAATGACATCAATTGGAGTATTTTGGAGCCTACAATGACCTATAAGGTTAATATATGTAATAAATTTGCAATAAGTCCTAAAAGGCTTAATAAGCCTTAGGACCACAATTTGGAGTCTAGGATAGAATTAGGTGTTGCAAGTTTCAAATAGGTTAAATTAGTTTTTAGTAATGGTAAATAAGTCCATCTAAGTAATTTGACAAATTTTCAATACTTAGTAATTACAAATTTTCAAAATTTACAAAGTTACAAATTTGAATTTTCAAATTGTAACGGTTATGGACATTTAGGAGGGAATTTGATTTTGTTATTGTTTGAGGCCAAAATAATCCATCCAGAAAACTTGGATTGGTTGAGTTAGTTTCTAGGGGTCTATTAAATGTTCCACAAATTCATTGTACAGAGGAGAGACTCTATTGTACAGACTGCACCCAGTTTTGGAGAATAAAAGTTTGATTTTCTTGCAAAGTTGGAAGGTTTTTAGTATGATTCAAAGCTGATATTGATTGGATTACTTTCTACAATTCTTTGATCATTCATATTTCATTACTTTGAACTCATTCATGCTCTGAGAATTCTATTCCAGTCGCTGTATACACATTTTGGTACTATACAGTCATTGAAACATCTGAATTAGGACAATTTTCTTGAGTTTCTTTCAATATGAATGTCATTCTATGAATATAGGTTATTGGTTTTCATATAATGGTATTCACTTGACATGTATTATATTATTCTAACATTAGGAATGCAAGATTGATTGACTGATGTGGTGATCACTATAGGGAATACTAAGAAACTAAGTGAATTTGGAGGATAGGGTGAAGGATAGAGAGTTCTGGCCAACCAAGGGCACTATTTTATGATTAAATGTGTATTGAAAAGTTAAGGATAAGGTCAATAAACCATTATTTGTTGCAGGAAACCTTGGTAAGTGATACATTGAGGAAGCCCTAGTTTTAAGGGTTTGGAGAGTGAAATTTGGGGCTTTTGCATCTAGAAGCCTCTTGGAATCAAATTGGTTCTATATTACTTTGATTTGAACCTATTAATCATACTGTGCAAGATCTTGAAGTCTAGAATTTTGACTGGTGAAGGGTTCCTTTGTAAATGCATGAAGTTTAGGCCTTGAAAATCTGAGAAACAGTGCTAACAGTCCCATACTTTCCAAAACAACCTACCCTGTCCTTATGGTATGTTGTCAAACTTGGTAAAGGGTATCTGAATCACTTTTTAGTTATTCTATTTCTTTGGGGAAATTTTGAGATAAGGTCTCGTGAAGGTTGTTGCAAGGCTGCAAGACATGCTATTAGGCCTAACTTGGTGAATTTTGAAGATTTGGTGTTTGAACATTGGGAGAAAGTTTGAAACCTATTTAACTACCTTGGATTGCATAAATTGAAGTTATTGGACCATACTTTAAGGCTTGTTGGAGCATAATTTATCATTTCACTTATTGAAATCATCTTGGGTCACTAGATTGAATGGTTACATTTGATTTATTTTAAGTACTTGGAAATTGAATCCACCACATTCCATTGCCACCTCTACATCAGCTAGGAATATTCAGTGGAAGCAAACACAACAGATCGACAATAGTGTGGGAATTCTTTCAGAGGTGGAGTTTGGCTTGACAAATTCTATTTGTGATATGTGCACAACTACTTCATTGGAGATCTGGACATTAACTCTTATCTAGTCCAAAGAAATCTTCTCAATTCCACAGATCCTAAAACTTTTGGCTCCGTAGTTAAGGATCTTTTGTTTGATTTGTTGGTTAAAGTGACTACATCATCTAATCTCTATCCTTCCGATTCGGCTGAAGATTATTCATCATCTACCAAGATTTATGGCCTTGTTCAGTGCTGGAGAGATGTCTCTGTTGAGGGCTACACATCTTGTTTAGACAATGCAATCTGTGGGCTTGTGGAGGTGACAAATGGGGCACACAACCTTGGAGGTGTGGTTTATTATGGAAGTTGTATTGCTCATTATGATACTTATCCTTTCTTTACTTTGTCATCAGATCAGCAAAACCCATCACCATCAAGTAAGCCCTCCACATCCAGTAATATTGCCGAGTAGCTGAATTTGGTTTTCTTCCAATAATTTGAAATTTTATTTTATGTTTCTAATGGTGGGTTATATTTCATTTCAAATGACATTGAAAATTGATGAGCCATGCAAAAAAGTCTTCAAACGAAACCCCAATCATTCTGGGTTGTCTTGGCGGCTTGATTATCCTTGTTATATTAGGTGGGCTGCTTGCAGCACAAAGAAAATTAAAGTCTGCAA
This sequence comes from Chamaecyparis obtusa, assembly GCA_027943335.1. NCBI lineage: Eukaryota > Viridiplantae > Streptophyta > Pinopsida > Cupressales > Cupressaceae > Chamaecyparis > Chamaecyparis obtusa. Next base: position 915,218 of record BSBK01004965.1, on the reverse strand, counting down.
TATCTGGGAAGGGTGTGAACTGAGGTAACTTTCAATTGAATCTCTGTACAATCTTCTCTACAACGCTTTATGTATGTGTGTTTCATAATGGGCGGTATATTTTAATTGCATAATCTTCGAGATGAGATGTCAAAATATAATTAACAAGTGATGCAATCTATTTCCCCTTTCACTAAATTTCAATATTCAAGAGACTAACTTTCCATTAAGGGCATTTACTATCTGTTGTGGGTACAAGTAAAAGCCTGAGTATTTAGTATGTTTGTGTTTCTAATTTTAAATGAAATACGTGGGAAATGAATTTGATATATATAGAGAAGTAAATCACGTTGAAATTGTTATGAATAGTTCATTCAAAAGTTTTAGTAATAAAGAGGATAAGTAGATTTTGAATTACTAGATATGGGAGCTAGTAGGTTTGAATCAAGAAAAAAATTATAGCAATTTTGGGTAGTAATGTGTTGTTTGAATCAAAACATGGAGAAGTAAGAAATATTTGAATTGAGCTGCAATAAGGAATATACTAAAACACTTAGTCATGGAAAAATTGATATCTATTGGTGAAGCATCTTGACATACAGCTTGGAGGTTCTACATTTGAGTCCTAGCATGATTATTGAAAATAGCTCACAGTTTACCATATCATATATGTAGTTGACTGATAATTTTTTTTTTAAGTTTGTGAGAAGAATAGTAACATTTGTATAAATAATCATGAGCAAAACTAATCAAATGATAGAATTTTTTTATATCTACCTAGGTGTGGCTTGAGCCTCACTGCATGTATATATGATATGCAAAATAAATTCACTAGTATGTCTAGATTTTCTTCTTAAATTATTTTTCACAAGGATTTTCATGATTATTATGTCACTTGTATCCTTTATTTGTTTTACATGTGAATATATCTTCATAAAATTGACAAATATGTACTTTCTCTCCTCTTCCATAAGAAGGCTTGAAACATAATGCTACCATCCATATGGTATAAATATTTTTTCTCTTTTCTTATATAGTTGTGGGTTTTATTATATAGAAAATGAGCACACTGAAAATGACACAGAAATCAATCAAGATTTTCAAATAATCTTTAATATGGAAACATGATGCAGGAGCATCTTGAGTCCTTGGCAATCTTATGTCATCAAAAACATATTTGAGTTTGTCTATGTTGCTCGGTTCCTTCTTTGACCGAGCTGGTTTGGTAGTTGGTCAGTTTCCTTTGGTTACTGAGTGTGGTCGGTTATCTCCTGGGCAGTTGGTTGTTTCACTGGCACTTGGCGGTGCTTGTCTGTTGCTTGGTCATCCTTGCTTGCCGAGTACTTTATTTTAAGTTTTTGTTGTGGCTGACTTGTGCATTTATTATGGGTCCTGGATTTAATGTTAGTATCCATGATTGTGAAGCATGTGGTCCCAGATCTAACCATTCCTTCAGTTGATTGTGGATCTGAAGGCCGACTCAGTTCGGAAGACTCTTGTATAAATGTAGTTATTTGGTTGTAGTTTAGATGCAGTTTTAGATAGAAGAAGAAGAGAGAAGATTAGATATTGTTGGCACATCCTCACATGTTTGAGGACTTATGTAATTCATTGTAATATCTGGCCGTAACCCGGAAGGCCTTACAACCCGGCATGTATGAATCAAATTGAATGAATAATATATGGTTGATCCTGCATTCTCTCTCTCCCTGTTCTTGTTGTTTTGCTTCCACCTGTTGTTGAGCAGGCTGGATCATTAGGGTGTGCCATTGTTTGGTCCCTGCGATCCCTGCCCTTGCGGCAAAACATTAGTAGACGCAACCAGAAATTTTAATGAGGAGAACAAGCTGGGAGAGGGAGGCTTTGGCTCTGTATACAAGGTAAAGCAACATTGAATTGTTAAACATGCATCGTTCATAATAATATTATACCTACATTTCCAAATTTAGATGAGCTCTCTTTACTTATAATCTCTCATATCTAAACAGTCTAACTTCAGAATAAAAATAATCTTTGATTGCATACGTCTTTAATTTGTGTCTCAGGGCACTCTGCCAGATGGAAGACAAGTAGCAGTGAAGAAGCTGTCTGCAAAATCTTCTCAAGGGTTAAGCGAATTTTTAAATGAAATCTTGTGAGTTTTCTTGAGTGTTGCATAGAGGGATCAGAAAGGTTGCTTGTTTATGAATACTTGGCGAGCAATAGCCTTGATAAGATACTCTTTGGTGGGTACTCAAACTCTTTAAATGGCAAATGTCTTAACACTGCTTTATTGATTGTTTAACTATCACACATGCGTCTACAATCAGATACTGAATAATGTATAGAAACATACATAGAAATAACTGTATTGCTATTTGTTTAAACTTGTCTATGGTAAATCGGTCTCTTTTATGTGATAAACATTTAGGGCATGATTTACAGATCCCCAGCGGAGCAAAGAGCTGGACTGGCAGAAGCGTTTTAACATCATAACTAGAGTAGCCCGCGGACTTCTATACTTGCACGAAGATTCTCAATTGTGAATAATTCATCGGGACATCAAAGCAAGCAATATTTTGTTGGATGAGAAAATGAATCTCAAGATAGCAGACTTTGGCTTAGCAAAATTGTTTCCAGAAAATAAGACTCATGTTAGCACTCGAGTAGCAGGAACATAGTAAGATTTGTATGCAAATTTTTTAATATATATTTTATTTAGATAGTTTACATTTAAGTGTGTTGATTTCCACAATGCAGCGGTTATTCGGCACCAGAATATGCTATGCGGGGGCAACTATCTACTAAAACTGATGTATATAGCTTTGGTGTTGTACTTCTGGAAGTTGTAAGCGGTAGAAAAAACAACGATTCGACACTGCCCACAGAATATAGAAATCTTTTAACATTGGTGAGATATGACACCGGACGTAAATTTAAATTGGTTTTTTGTAAGGCTATAATGTTTACGTTGTGGCTGTGCAGGCATGGAAATGTTACTGTGAAGGAAATATTGAAGAGGTGATTGATAGAGAAATAATAGAGAGGTGCCATAATATAAAAATATGCATTCAAGTGGATTTGCTCTGCACACAGGCAGATTCATCACTTCGTCCGCCCATTTCAACTTTCTACTCCATGCTTTCAAACAGTTCTTTCACCGATTTGCCGGTTTCCACAAAGCCCGCTTTTGGAAATGGTACAAGTGAAAGAGGAATAGATGGATATTCCTCGCATGCATCTAGAACTAAAAATTCATCATTATCTGCTCCTTCAGTTAATGATGCTTCCATCACAGAATTGATATCAAGATAAATAGTAATAGCAGCCGTCAGTGCATGGACATTGGCGAAAGAGAATATTGTTGGAAAGATTAAAAAGTATTTTGTTTTGCCAAAATACTTGAAGTAAGAATGTTAATTCATAAAATGCATTAATAATAAAAACTTATAATGCATATATAGCTCATTTGTATATAATTCTTTTTACATCCCATCTAGTTTAGGTACCTCTCTTCCTCAATCTTTTCCAATTAAAGAACATATGTATCAAAGCTATTTTTAATTGACGAGGGATACTCTATCGTATGTTGAAAATTGTTAATTTTTTTAATTATATATTTATATATTTTTAAAAGAAACTAAAAATTTTAATGTCATTTTTTTGTCTTTTATGTGTTGAAATGAAAATAATTTGTATTTTAATGTTTTTTGTTTCCTAGATTTTATGATTTTTTTTTTAGAAATTTAGAGAATATTTTATGTAGTATTTTCTATTCAATTCAGTTCATTCAAATAGCTCAGTCAGTTCATCCCAATAAATATATCAAATAAATTAGATCAGCCTAATCTTAATGACATACCTTTTTTGAGTCCCGATATTGTTGTGAAATCCCATTTCAATCAAAATACAAAAACACATTCATCTCATGATTATGATTTCTCATATGAAGAGTCTATAAAACAATTTGAAAATCAGCTTGGTGAAGAAAAGAGCCTGATACTATAGGAAAGGGTCAAGACATTGCATTCCTACTCCTGAACATGAGAAAATGAGTAGGGTGATGTGCATAATAGAAACCGTGATAAATGATATGATATGCAAACATTACCAATGCTTTGCAAGCATTTCATTTTTAAGAAAAAAAGAATAATTTTGTAGCTTTTATGCACTCACACAATAAAATTGATGAGACTATGCCTCCTTATGAGTCATATTATAAAGAGAGCTTCATGATAAACATTCATTTAAGGAAACAATAGAGGTTTGCACAATTGATCCCTTTTCTAGGGATAAAAGATATTCTCTATTACATCAAAAATGAAAAATACAGTTAAAGCTTATCAAAAACCAAAAAAATGTTATGTAAACATGCCTACTAAAATGCTCTATTTTGATTACTTTCCAACATAAAACAACAATAAGAAAATGAAATTATAAAAAAATTAACTAGCATATAGCTGATTATCAAACAAAAATAAGCAAACAAATTTTTCAAAACATCTAAGTAGTATATAACTAATTATCATAGATTTACAAGTTTTAGATTTCTTTTCTCGAGCTACTCTTATTCCATCTTGTCTTTGTATTTAATGTGAATAGGATAGTTTCAAATTTAAATTTGACTTGCTTGATTCTTCTCTGCTACATAGTTAATTATATTTAATATTTTTTATTTTAGTTTTCTGCTGAACTTATTTCTTCAAAAGGGGCATTCTTAAAAAAAAATAGTGGTCTATGTGAAAAAAAGAAAGAAAAGAAAGGTAAGAAATTAAAATACAAAATTAATCTTTTTCAGTCCTATAACATCCAAATCAACTCATCACTTGAATCGTCTTTAGGGAAATCAAATTTCGTCAATCTCTATTATTTTCTTTATTAGGTAGGGATTCTAAAACACAACTCTTTTTGTACTTTTTTCTTGTTAATGTGAATAGGATTTTGATTGGTTGTGGTAGTTAGATTTGATTTGAGGGAAAAAAGTGGCTAGTTATGTAATAAATATTAGGCGAATATTGTGAGAATATTAGGCAAACTAAGTAGAAATAAAATATGTGCATTACGAAAGTGTGCCCAAAGAAGCACTCATTGAGTAGGCCACTTGGAACCCTCTCTTTCTCACAAAGCTTACACAATTAGGGTTTTCATTCTTTTATTTCTGCCATACAAATTTTTCATCTTAGAGAATTATTGTTTAGGAAGGCAACATAATTGTATGTATCAACATGAGCCATGACAAATAATTTGAAAGGTTTCTCTAAAAGTAGTTTAGAGTTGATTCTCCATGCTTCTATGAAAAAAATCATAGGATTAGTCTTGTTACTTGAATAATAAGACTATTGAGATGATGTTGTAATTATGTCCCATTTGGGATAGTTTGAAAGTTGTCTCTCCCCTCTCCTTTTCTCCCTTCCCTCTCTCCCCCTCTCCCTCTCCTCCTCTCCCCCTCCCTTACTCAATTGGACCCAAAGCCATTAATAGTTCCGAAAAAAGCATTGATAGAGCAGGCCACTTAGAACCTTTTGTGTTTTTACAAAACTTTCACAATTTGGATTTCCATTCTTTCATTTCTCCCATATAGATTTATCATCCTAGAGATGTGTGGTCTAATAATTTTAAGAAACAGAATTGTTGAGATGATAAGACTATTGAGATGATATTGCAATTATGTCAATTTTTTACAATCCTCTTTCTCCTCCTTTGGATATTTTGAGAACTCTCTCTCTCTCTCTCTCTCTCTCTCTCTCTCTCAATATTTCAAAGTGGATTCACTATGCTACTTTGAGAGCAACCATAGAAGGAGTAATTTTGTATTGGGTGGCTATACAAAAGTGGTGGCCAAAATTTTGGAAAAATAATTTTTTAAAATAGTAGTATTCTTTAATACATCATGAATGTACATGCTATGATCCAGATTCACTAAATGAAGCTCCCATAACATATATACTTAATTATATTATAAGAAGCTTAGCAGCTGCCGTGATGGAGAGCCCAGGAATTAATTGCAGGCTCATTCAGCGCTATTAATTGAATGAAGTCAACGTTGTGTCTTACATTTTGCCTGATTTTTTATTAAGTAAAAATAAAAGTTTATTCATTAGTGCCCATCATGCCATGTATTCCTAGTCAGTGGTCTCCAAGCACGTTCTACTGTTGTACATGTCGTTTTCCTCCAAGCATCCCATTTTCCATGGCAATTTCGATTTAGTATATTTTTTGTACTTATGAGTTGTTAGATGTACGATGGGACAGGTTTGAATTTTGGCTAAATTTGAGGCTGGCTTCGAATCTTGTACATGTAGCAGTTACTTGAAAATACCATTTCTGATTTTTAAATATATGCTCTCATAATGCAATTCCCTATCATTGAAATGACATTGATATTTCTATACGATGTACTCATAATAATTAATAAAGAACAACTTCAATTTAGATATACACTCCTCTTCAATATTATAATTTCTTGTGCAAAAACACAACTGTAGAATCCACTTGTTGCAACAATTAAACTAAAACCTTTTTCCCCAAAAGGAAAAAAATCCGGTTTACAGAAAAAAAAAACTGCTCAGCGAAGAGGTAAAATTTCACAAACTTAGAAGTAACTTTCTATGAAGTTCACTTATAAATGTGGAGTTTTTGGGCACTTTCATAGCATTGCATATCCCTCCTCTTTCCTGTGATTTGAAGGAGAATTACGGAGATCGTGAGTTTCTCCTGCGCAAATGTTTTCCTCTGTTTCTGCATTTCTATTCTGTTAATTATTCCATGCCTACGCCTATGCAAGGCGGCGGATACGTATTGCAACACGGAAGGAAGTAAAATGGAGCAAAACAGAAACACGGTAGTCAATAATCTTGTCCACCACGCAGCCTCATCTGGCGGATTTAACACAACCGTCTCTGGACAAAGCCCAGATCAGATTTACGGCCTTGTTCAATGCAGGGGAGACACCACAACTGAAGAATGCTACACTTGTTCGTTGCGCATCAATTCTACAATTCGACAATTGTGTGCACATGTTGCGGCTGCACTAAGTTTTGTTAATGATAAGTGCTATCTGACCTATGCTACTTCCAGCTTTATCGGAAAAGCGGATAACACCTCCGAGCTATACCGCATTAATCCTGCTGCGTTTAGCTCGGCTGTTAAGCAGCTTTTCTCCAATTTGTCGCCTAAAGTGGAGGAATCGCCAATTGGGTATGCCTCTGGTTTCACTTCTGAGTACTCTCAGATTACTAAGATTTATGGTCTCATTCAGTGTAGAAGAGATATTTCTGGGGAGGATTGCACAGCATGTATGGCCAGAGGAATTGGAGATCTGTTGAATGCGAGTGAAGATGGATATCGTCTTGGAGGTGTGGGTTGGTCTGGAAGTTGTTTGGTTATCTATCAGACTTACCCTTTCTATGCTTCTACACTCTCGCCTCCAACACCATCCCCATCTTCAACGATTCTGTCTTCATCAAGTACTACTCAAACTGACTTTTTTTGGGTTTTTCCTAATCGATCTGAGGCTATAATTGGTTATATTTCATTCACTTATTTTGGGTCATATTTATATTTCATCAGTGAAATTGGCAATTTGTGTTGCGTGCAGAAGAGTCTTCAGACAAAATACCCATAATTCTGGGTTCTCTTGGTGGCTTCATAGCTCTCGTGTTCTTGATAGGATTGATGTTTACTGTGCGAAGAAAATTGAAGACTGCAAATGAAATTTATGGGAGAGATCGACTTCAAGGTATTTAATTAGGGCGTATCGGACTTTTGTTTTCTTTGGAAATTGGATAAGAATAAGATTGATTTTTAATTGTAAATTATTCGTGAATTTGATTGTGTAAGTATTTTTCATTGATGTTCAGATCACATTATATAATCCATCGTCAGAATAAAAGAAATAGAAAATCCAATTGTAAAGAGCTCTGTCCACCCACCGTTTACTATTAGCCGTTTACTATTAGGTTAAAAATGAGTCTTGATAAAACGAGATAAACCTTTAATTGGCTGGAAAATTAATTGATATTCCGTGAGCGATAAGCCATTAATTGGATGGAAGATTAAATTGGTATTCTGTGACTGATAAGAGTTTCCTGTTTAAGCTCAGAGAAGTGAAGGTAAAGGCTATCGCTTTGTCTTTTCTCTTTATTCTGTTGTGGCACACACATAAAAGACTGAATAAAGCCTTATTAAACCCAATATATCACATTCAAGCTTGAGATTGCTCTTGGAAATATCAAACTCGTACCATTTATTTATATATTTCCAAATTACCAATGCAATTATCTCATCCTAGTCATTATTCTTCTAAGTCTCATCCAAGTCTGTTAAAATTTCTTTCATTTTCTCTGTGATTCTATTCTCATGTATATGTGGGCTTCAATGTACAGGCGGGGAAGACTCAGCTTTTAGTCAGCATGGTCAAATAACATTTATTTTGGAAACATTACGAGCTGCAACTAGAGATTTCCATGACGATAACAAGCTTGGAGAGGGTGGATTTGGCGCTGTTTACAAGGTTTAACTTCTTGATTTTTTATTGTTCAATCATATATCAACTTGTTTTTATATAATTACTTGACCGGGATATTCTTCATTCTTCGTGGCATTCAGAATTTTAGAGACAATTATCTGTATAACCCATATTCAGTAAGTCAAATTGTTTAATTGAAAGTGGCTCACAGTGTATGTGAATTGTCAGGGCACTATGCCAGATGGAAGAGAGATAGCAGTCAAGAAGCTTTCCATTCAATCTCCGCAAGGGAAGAAAGAATTTGAAAATGAGGTGAAGCTACTGGCCATGATTCAACATCAAAATCTTGTGAATCTTCTTGGATGTTGCACAGAGGGACCAGAGTGCTTGCTTGTTTATGAATACTTAATCAACAATAGCCTTGACAAAATACTATTCGGTGGGCAACTCCATTCTCTCTACAACTAAAACAACTAAAACTGTGATGATTACATATAAATTTTTAGAATACTCTCTTGTAATGCTAAGATAAAATAAATGGAGTTTTCAGATCTACAACGGAGCAACGAGATAGATTGGCGGAAGCGTTTCAACATCATAGTTGGAGTAGCTCGCGGGCTTTTCTTCTTACATGACGATTCCCAACCGCGAATCATTCATCGAGATGTCGAAGCAAGTAATATTTTGCTGGATGAACAAATGAATCCCAAAATAGCAGACTTTGGAATAGCCCGATTGTTCCCAGAAGATGAGACTCATGTTAGCACAGGAGTTGCTGGAACATAGTAAGAATTTCAATTATTTTTTATTTTTTCTCACAAAACAATTCCTTTACCCTGATGTCTTTCTCATTTCGCAATGAATTACTTTCTGGGTTGATTCCTCTGAAAATAAATTGTTTTCATAGATTCTTTTAAGGTGTTTTGACATAGTGTCTCTATTTTGGTCGTATGCAGTGGTTATTTGGCACCAGAGTATGCCATGCATGGCCAATTGTCTGACAAAGCTGATGTGTACAGCTTCGGTGTTGTACTTTTGGAAATTGTAAGTGGAAGAAAGAACACAGATTCTCAACTTTCTGATGGAGTCCAGGGCCTTCTAGAATTGGTAAGATATTATATTCTGTAGATGTTTTTTGCCATTCTTTTTAAATATTAGATCAAATATGCAATTGACATCTCCTATATATATATATATATATATATATATGAGTTTATTTAAAGCTTCTCATTATCACTATCACTATAACTATATATATATATAAAAGTTTATTTAAAGCTTCTCACTATCTTAGGCAATTATGCAGGCATGGGAATGTTATAGCAGAGGAAATAGTGTGGATGTAATTGATGTTAGCCCGAATGTCTTTCTCATTTCGCAATGAATTACTTTCTGGGTTGATTCCTCTTTCTAAATATTAGATCAAATATGCAATTGCCATCTTTTATATATATAAAAGTTTATTTAAAGCTTCTCACTATCTTAGGGCAATTGTGCAGGCATGGGAATTTTAGAGCAGAGGAAATAGTGTGGATGTAATTGATAAAAGTATAGTTGAGAATTGTCCTACAGAGGAATGTTTGAGATGCATTCATGTTGGCCTGCTTTGTATACAAGAAGAGGCGTCGCTTCGTCCAACAATGTTTACTGTCTACTCAATGCTTTCAAAAACTTCTGTCACCAACTTACCAATTCCCACAAAGCCAACATTTGTAAGGGTCAAACATAACGAAGAAACATTCATCTAGATGTTAGAAACACTTTTCCATTGTTCAGATCTGCTCTATCTCTCAACTATAGTTCCATGATAATTGTATTGGCTTTTTGTGTTTTGTGGTAACATCCAATGGATGAGATAATGAATAGCTTCCCAGCTGCTTACTAATAGACTAAAAATCACTTTGTTTATTTCAAAATGATTGAAAAACAATCTATCTATCTATTTAATGCTTTTATTCTTTCTTTGAGAATTATCAAGTTTAGTTTCTCATTTAATTTTTATTCAAACAAGGCCGTTGATGTTCTATATCTAACATTATTTAACAATTCTTTTAGCTAAATATTAAAGTTTGTATTATTATCTTTGAGTTTTAAAAACTTAAAATTTATTAGAATGTATATTTAATTAATTATTTTGTTCGTATCATTTTTATTTTTATTTTTATTAATTTTTAATTTAATTTTCAAATAAATAAGAGAAATTGTAGTGCTAATCTTTTAGAATTAAAAAATATTTTAAATCACATTAAAGATATAAGATGAAAAATATCAAATCAACAAAATATAATTTACTAAAAGGAAATGGTGAGCAAAAGGTTAAAAAAAATCAAGTATACTCATTAGTTGCTTCCAACTATAATCCTTTTACTTGCAAACTCCTTCATCTATGTCTTTTTTTGATGAGGCGATAGACAGAACCTACTACATAAATATTAAAAATTAATTCAAGTATTCACCCAAATCCTATGTTAAAGAGACAACTTAATGCTTAACATTTACATACTCACAATTCATATGTTGCTAACTTACCCCCTTATCTCTCTTCAAAATTTTAGATCCAAACCAAAACATTAGAGCCCTTAAGAGGAAAAATATTGCCAATATAAGATAGTTTTCCACAAGTAATCTCTTCTAAAAAATTATCCTTTATGGACTTATACTTTTTATTTCCTTTCAAGACACAAGTTCTCATTTTATTTTTATTTAGTTAAATTATAGGATCCTAATAGTTTCTACATAACAAATGGTCTTCCTCACCCTCCCTAGAACATCTATAATTCAACCCTTTGTCACCCCTAATATAGGAAATAATGTCACAAGGTAAAGCCAACTTAACAACCTCCCTAACCTATAAAATCTTTGATTTTGATTTCTTTTCTTCTTATTTAAAAGAATGCTCCCATAAAACAACCATGATTCCTCAATAAAAATCTCCATTAGTTGTTCTTGCTTTCTTGATGCAATGGTTTGAAAAATCTAAAGTGCACCCAAAAGGTTGTAAAGAGGTACAAGCCATGATCTTGTGACATAGATAATTATATGGAAAATATTCAAAGTATAAATTTTCTTCATTGTTTACATACTAAACCAAGACCATTGTATAAATAAAACATTAATCTAGTGCATAAAAGAGATTATAAATATCTATGATGATACAAAAAAATATAAAAATACCCTTGAAGCTTGTGAACTTAAAGTTAAATTTCATATGGAATCATATTTTCTTTTAGCATAATTGATCGAAGAGCACCAAAGAAAACTAATAATCAACACCACCAAAAAACTATAAAATTATTTTAGTTTTCAGTTGTTTGTAGTTAGTTTAGATTTTTTCATTTGTGACTCTCCTCCAAGTTTTTTGTTTATTGTCCAAAACTTGGGTCAAACAAATCCAAAACTATCCTTTGTTGTTTTATCAATCAAGAAATGTAGAACTTTGACAAATGGTCTAGCTTGATGTAGGGAGAATCCATGAATTTTCTACTCAATAAGAGAACTCTCCAATGCTCTAAGAAGTAAAACACCACTCTCTTGAAAGGAAATGCACCAAGAGAGAGGATGGTGTGGCAAAGAGGGAAGAATAAGGGGGTTAAAGATATAAAACAAAGTAGAGTTGAACAAAAAGAAGAAGGGGATTTCTCTTTTGATATTTGGGTCTACATAGAAAAACTTGGCAACAAAAAGAAGGCTACCTAAGAAATAGAAATAGTAGATAGCCTTTCCATGATAGAGGAAAATAATTTGATTATAGAAAAACAAATGTAATACTATTTAGGAGCTAAGGAAGTGGAGAAGAGAATATAGGAATGTAGGGGTAACTTTGGAGGTAGTTCATGATAAGAAGTAAATGTCATATAGAAATTGGAGGAGATAGAAAGACCCAAGTGGAGAAGGAAAATACAAAATTTAAGAACACACATGTCATTCATTTGACCATTTTAATGAATCCCTATAGAGAAAATAAATAGAGATCAGAAATTTTGATTGTAATAAACAAATATTGTTAATGATAGATTTTTCTTTAGCCTAGCCATTATGAGTGTAAAATCATTTACTAGTTACGTTGTGAACATATAAAAATTTGATGGATGGTGAGTATTATTTCAAGAAATCGAAACACAACATGTATGTAATAATCCCCTTCACTACATTTTGCACTTCTCTTTGGAGTAGTTTTTTTGAGGTTAAGACTTGATGGCATGTGTGTAATAATCTCTTTTCTATATGAAGCAAGCTCTACATTTGGCTCCCTTCTTTGGAGTAGTTTTCTTAAGGTTAAGAATATCCTAGGGAAAGGAAGTAGGAATATTATTGGAGATGGGAAAAAATCCATATTTTGGGAGGATATTTGGGACAAAGATTTAACCCCTTGATGACATTAACTCCCTCAACCACATTAGGAGATGGCTCAAAAGAAAAAATGGGGGATTTTATAAAAGTTTTGTTTCATGGAATGATGGAAAAGGAAGATGGAAAGATTTTCAAGAATAGACAAGGACAAGTGATGGTATACCCCCACAAATTAGTAAATAGCTACAGGATGAGATATGGTCTCTAACTCTATTCTTACTAGATTATGATATTTTTTCCCAATCAAGCAGCAACAAATGGATTTGGATACATAACTCTTCTAGATGATTCCCTGTGAAATCATCTTATTGGGCTTTGCAGATTGGGGAAGAGATTCACTAGATGTGGATATTTATCTAGATTCCTAATGATGTTCCCAAGGTTAATTATTTTTGGTTGATTTTTTTCCCTTGGAAAGATCCTTACCATCAATAACCTTAATAAGAGGGGATTCTCCATGGTGAATAGATGTAATCTCTACTATCTAGATTGTGAAAGTATAGATCACTTATTTATTCATTATCCCTATGTGAATGATGTTTGGAATAAAGATCTTTCCCTTCTAAATGTTGTTTGGGTCACACCTAATTCTATGAGATTTCTCATTGATATATGGAGTTTATGCCCCCTCAACAACCCTATTATAAGGGATATTAGTCTCAAATTCCCCCTTTCCTAGCCTGGAATATCTAGAAGGAATGAAACAATATCATCTTCAGGGACTAGTCAAGAAACAACTATGTCCTTTTCCAAACCATCAAATGGAAAGTTAGAGAAAACTTGAATGTATCTTCCTATGGAAAAGGTAAGATCTTCCCCAATCTTCAAGACCCAAGGATAAAATAAAAAAGGGGTATAAATCAAAATATTTTGAATATCAATTGGATGAGCATCATGAAAAGGAAATTAACTTGATGGATTCCTCCAGAGGAAGCATAGGTTAAATGTAATGTGGATGGTTTGTCTAAGGGAAATATAGGGATTTCAAATATTGGTGGAATTACTAGAGATTGGAAAGGAATGTTTATTGAAGGTTTCAACAAGAATTTGGGTGTTGGCTCCAATAATCATGTTGAGGATATTGCTACCTAGAATGGTATTAAAGATCTTAAGGAATTGAGCTAAATGAAAAAAACATCATAGAAGGTGACTCAAAAATGATAATGGCTAACTTGAAGGGGACTATTAGATGTTCATGATATCCTTTAAGTCTTTTGGAAGGATGCAAAAGAATGTTAGCTACTTTCAACCAATAGAAAATCTTTCATACTCTCAGAGAAGGGAATGGGTCAGTGGACTTTATGGCCAATCTTCATCTAAACTCCCAAGATTGTAGTTATATTAGTATTGATAAATTTCCTGAAAGGCTCAAATAAATTTTGGCCAATGAGAAATGGAAATATGTTCAATAGGTAAAATAACTGCGAGAGGGGGTGAAATAGTTATTTCTACACACTTTACAAAACTTTTTCTCTATCGGTAAATTATTAAACATAAAAAATAATAACTTTTGATTTATTAGTTAAGCACATAAAAAATCCATAGAAAATGTAAACATGTAAACATAGGAACACTAACATAGAGAACACTAATATTTACGTAGAAATCCCAAATAGGAAAAAACCACAGAGAATCTAGTTCTCATGAAATGATAACAATTGTTAATGTGACATCGGTTCAGGTAATTTGTACAAAGGCTCATTTTTGGTTGTTCTCACTACATGTAAGACTCACTTCTAGTAGGGATAACTACCCTTAAATATGAATAGTCTCACACCAATACAAAGATAGATGTAATGAAATAAGAACTGATAAACTTGCATTTGAGTATGCGTGAATAGTTCAATAATTTTATCTCTAGCACCACAATCACCAGTAGATCCCCAACTGTCTGATCCACTATTGTTAGTATGTAAGCTCTGACTAGATATTCAATCTGACATCTCATATATAACTACTCACATATAACACTACCAAAAGTTTACACTATATTCTCTACCACATACACCACAGTTTCTATGCATAGATACAAAAAGGTTCTCCTTTATCTATATCGATATCCAAATATTCATGTGTTATATTTACACCAAATGTGTGACAACCCACAATACTAAGGAAATTATAATTACATTTAATACATAGAATCGATCCTAGATCTAGGTCATACATAAGATATATTATCAACATGCTTCAATATGACCCACAAATAGGTCACACTTAAGATATTACAATGCATATTACATATTTCAAGAACTACCACAACCAAGACCAAAAGATGTAATCACCAGTAGAATAATCACCATCATACACTATATCCAATATTCCAAAAACATATGATGAACTACACAATAGTATAGATACCTGTAGAAACTCTATAGCCAACACAATCACCAGAAACCAATAGAATAGTCCATGTGAAACTGAACATCCAAAGAATATCAATGCACCAAAATATAAATGACCACGAGTAGGACAATGTACATTACCAAGGAACACAAGGAACACCAGGAACACAAAAATGTTCATACTGAACCTGTCCAATGCATAATCAAAACTCCTGTTACATAATTGATAATCAATAAGTACATAACCAAAACTACCAACAACCAATAGATAGGTCACCAAAGTGTCAGTATGGAGGTTTTGACATTAATGACAATCAATACCAAAAACAAATTAATAAGACTAACATAATGACCTATTCTTTTTCTCTCTAAATGAGAAATTTATTCATTATCTATATTCTTCTACTTATTCCACTGTAGTTGGCTTCTAAAAATAGAAATATGAATTCTAAGGGCTTTATGAGAAATAATCATTTCTCCTCTATCCAGTTGATGAATTGGTACATAGAAATTAATGTGAATGATCTTATAAAAGACAATATGCAGAACCCCTTATGGGAATTCATTATGGAAAGACATATACTTTTTATTAAAGGTAAATTAGTTTTATAGGGACTAGAAATGCAAGTTACAAAGAAACAAAGTAGACAAAAAGAAACAGTCTGACCTAACAACTAAATAGATGCTAAAATGAAGCCAAATAAAAGAGACAAAATGGGGGAACCGAGCCCCAAACACCTACAGTGACTTAACTAAATCAGCATTTTTATGAATGACCTCTTCATTTATACTCATATCCTTATTAAAAATATTTTCCATGGGTGTAATGCCATTTTCTTTACTCTTGATTCTAGTTGCAGGCCCTAAGAGAATATCTCTATCCATTCCACCACCATCATTGAGTGTGTCCCTAGTAGAACCAGTATCCTTCCATTTACCTATTCTAGTTCATTTTATGTTGAGTAAAGGAGAAGAAAGTGTACCCTTTGATAAAGCATGTGAAACCTATGGACTTTTTCACTGAGTTTCATCAAGCCTTTGGTAGAATTTTCCATAGTTGTTCTACTTACCACAACAACAACTCTAACTTTTTCCTATAGAATATTTAAATTTCCCTCTAGATTGTTTATGAATTTCACATGATCTTCATTAAGATCTCTAATACCCTGAGAATGGGTTTGAATGTTGTCCATAATACTATCTAGCTTAGAGCTTTGGGGAGGGTTTTTCCTTTAAAGTATTGACTTCATCCACAATCCAAGAAAAACCACCATTTCAACTTTCCATTAGTCTTTAAAAGTCTACAAATGTTAGCATTTTTAAGGATAGGGGATCCTTTCTCCATAGAGGTTTCTTTTCACATTTCAATCAGAATCTCAACATGTAAACCCATATCCACCTCCTTATTCCTTCCATGAGAAAGATGAACATGGGAAATAAGGGTTGAATCCATCGATAGTTTAGAGTTTTTAGCATGAGAAGAATTCATTTATTTCTTCGAAGGGAGGGACCCAAATGGGCCCCTTTTATCCTTGCATTTTCTAGAGGTTGAAACCTTATCTTTTCCTTCTCCCCTTTTTGTGGTAACTGGGGTCCATAGAATTTGTCACTATTTCATGAGAGGATAAATAATCTGACATATTATCATAAGAGATAACCACCCTTTTATGGGTATAGGAGGTAGTAGTAGGTCATTTTATATTATTCAATTGGAATATTCTATCTCCATCCACGTTAAATTCTTCCTAGTCTAAAGAGCCTTCCTTCCCATAGTAGACCCTAATGTTCTTTTAAAATTCAATGCCCATTTTGGGTAGTGATTTCTTCTCAATATGAAGGTTACAAGCATATTCCATGATTAACAATATAATTCCTTCACGCAAAATAGGGGATATAGGGTTTTTTCTATAGGCACACAAGCTATAATTCATGGAAGCCAGAAGATAGTATGGAATCAAGATACATTAGTTTTGGAAAAAATCATTCAAATTGAAAAAATGGTAACTAAAAGGACTACTAATTTTTCCATCTAGAGTCATGTAGATCTCATAATAACCTCCACAATGTCCATCCAAGGTAATTTGAGACAAGACCCTATCATGATTATCTGAATTTTTTAAAACCTTGTCTCTTTCACTGAGAAGGTAAAAAAAAAACATCCAAAGCTTCATTTACACTCTTCTTATCCCTGTAAAATTTCCTTCCATCAATCAAAGTATCTGAAACCTTAGCAATCAACTCTTCACTAATTTCGAAGGCCAGCTCATAAAAATTTAAAATCCCTTCATGCCATCCCTCGACGAAAGTATTTATGACTTGCATATCTACCCCATGCAATTTCTCCATACAAGGAAAACCACCAACTAAAAGCTCTGACCACACTGCTTCTACCTTCTACCAATTATAAAAAATCACCAACTCGAATCTATTCTGATAACCACCCATCTCATTTGCACATGAAATTCCACCTCTCTAAGAAATAGAGAAAGAGAAATGAAACCCCAACCTCAAATAAACCACAAACAAGGCCCAATTTAGTAACAAAAAATCCCTAACTTGGACATCCATATGCATGCACATATCCATCAAAACCAAGAAGGGGAATAGATAAACACTTCTCGACATCATTAAGTAATAACATCTAGATCTCTATTGGGATTTTTCCATTTTTATCCCAAGACACCATGTTATTTGACACTACTCCCACATTAGCTATCCCATCCGTCATAAAATTCCTTCCTAATAGACGTGGGTAATTTTGTGGACTTGAAACCTATTTAACATTTCTTTGCAATCTTGAATAAGTAATCTTATCATCCATGCCAAAGGGGTAATTCCGTTTAAATAATTAATTATTCTTAAAGAGTCACTTTCAACCCACACTTTATTCATCCCTCAATCGTAAGCCATTTTTAAACCAAGGTAAGATGCATATGCCTCAACATAGTAGTTTTTTTGTGTTCCCTTGAAGGGAGGACCACATCTAAGACAAGTCTACCATTGTGATCATGATCCTACCATTGTGATCATGAGCCACTCCCCTTCAACCAACAACTCCAAGATTACCCTTCACTACCCCATCTATGTTAATTTTGATCCACTCACTAGGTGGAGCGGACCAAATAATACCTTCCCTTGAGTATTTTTTCTTTGTCAATGGAATAGAAATATCCCTTTAGATTATCCATCGAAGAGATGGAAAGACATATGTTTAGACATTTAAGAAAGAAGGATAATGAGGCTGAGTTACTAAATATATCTTGACTAAAGTACCAGCAAAGGGGGTTGAGGCTTAGTTGGAATCCAAGTATGCATAAGATTTCAAAAGGAAATTGAGGTTATAGCAATGACACTGGACTATCAACTTTAAAGCTTTTGGCATAAGCAAGTTTAACTTATTTAAAGAAAACATTTATGTTAAGTGTCATTTTAATACTCCAGAGTATCAATCTCAAATCTCTCTTAGCAGCCAATTCTTCCTTATTATGATGATAGATGATGAGAAAACACTTATTTAGTGTAATGACATAATAATATATTCTCCAAGAAGCTTTGAGATTGGCTCAAAAAATAGAGTGATAAGCATTTTTTGTTTCTTTCTAAAATAGGTAATTGTGGGCCTCTAGAAATGACCTCCTATGATCTTCAACTAAATCTTGATGAAGTGAGAGTGAAGGGTGGGCCTTTTGAGATATATGAGCCCAAGGATTGTAAACAGAACATGCAAAACAATGAAGTGTAGGATATTTTTACCAATCATGTAGAGCTCAAGTCATACTTTGAGGCTATGTGTTTCTACAACATCACCCTTTTTTTGAAATTAAATAATACATGGAATTAGGGTAATGTCTCTATTGGGAGAATCAAGTTTTGAGTTACCTCAAAACTCATTAAAGAGGCTATGGGTCTAAACTGTGAGAGAGAAAGAGTTGAAAAATGCAGCTCTAGAGACTACAATATTTATATGAAAAGGTTCTTCAAAAAAGGGGAAATTTTGGTTATAGATGTTTAAAAAAATGGGTATAATATATTTTCTCTTCCAACCCTTATGATTTAGTTTATTTTTATGTCATGAAATACTTAACTCTTGGGGTTCGTTATATTGTATTCCATGGTTACCTCTTGTCAACCACATTAGGCATGGCCAAAAAATTAATGTCCCATTTTTTTAATTTTTTCTTCCTTAAGCAATAGTATAGCCAAAGGAGTCCCTCATCCTCTAGATTAGGGTTTAATGTATGTTTCATATCAGCATGAGTTTGACAAGTCTCCTTTCTAAAAATGCTTCCTTTCTTACCCTAAACAAGAGCCTAACCAAAAGGTTGAACACCCTCGAGCATTTGTTAGCATCAAACTCATCAAGAGTAACCCCTTACTTGATAACTCTAATCCAGAAGGAAATAAATAAGGCAAAAATCATAAATTTGTTGCTCCCAAAATCCCTCTTGAAGATGCTCTTCTTAACACTACTATTGTGAAAAGAAAATCCCCTTTTTGTAAACCTAGTCCTATGAAAGTTTGGAAAAGTAGAAAAAGGGCTAAGAAATGAGTCCTATGATTGATATTGATGATGGAAAAGATGACATGGAGGAAGTGGAAAACCAAGAGGAATGAGGTTGGACATGAGTTTTGGGGAAAGGAGGTCATCCCACATATTAAATAATGAACTCAAGGGAAAAAAATTATTAAGGAGGAAGTAGTGCTTGAGACTAACTTTGAATATGAACCAAATGAAGGAGACTCCACTGATAATTTTGAGGAAAATGACTATGAAGGAGGGGAAGATGGGTGGGAGGATGAGGAAAATATGAAATATATGGATATAACAGTCAATTTGAATGATTTTGAGGAGGTGGTAAATAAATCTTGCAATTCTCCTATTCTTTCTGGAGAAGATTATGTGGAAGATACTCCCTTCGCCTGGTCCAGGTATTAAATTGGATTTTCCTTGTAAGATTTTTTATAACATAAATGATCTCTAAAATATAGTCATATACCTCAAGGGCTATACTACTTCTTCCCTTACAAAATAAAAATTCAGTAGTGCTATCTCTTCTTTGCATAGGGTTCTAGATGGTTTTATGAAGAAATCTGTGTTCAGTGTGGTAACAGGTCAAAGTAGGTTAAGGAAGATTGAGATAAAAAAAAGACTAAATATCACAGTGACAAGGAGACTTAGGACAAGAAAAATGAAGATTAGATGGGCATGCTAAAGTGTCTCTCAAAGAGCTGGGAGATGATTTCTATGTCTAAAGATTTCGAGGATAGTAATCCTTATAGCTATTTCTTTTTTTGTTTTGAACTTCCTAGACAATGCTGGAAGTTTCACTATAGTTAGTATGCTTAGTTGTTGTCTTATGGTTTATGGCAATCTTAAAGACCTTAAACCCGTTGTCTGTGATTATATTTTGTTAAAGAATTACTCTTGTAGAAACTTCGTGATGGTTTTGATGAAAGGATGTAATGCCTATATTGTTAGTAGTATTTCTAGGCTAGATATTCATGTGGGTGATAGTATTTCTATGTTGTTTTTGATTGATTTTTGGTAGTGCAAGGTTTGTGGGCACTTTTGGCTATAATGGCCTGAAGTTGGGCTTCTAGCATTGATTGGTGTTTCATTCTGTATTGTTGTAATATGGGATTAGGGCCCTTTCCCTATTAACTCAATCAAAAAAATAATCTCCTTCACTATGAGTCAAATTAATATTGATTTTTAAAAAAAAAAATTGAATAAGATATTGAGTAACTGCATATTGAAACCATCTAATTAAGTCTCTTTTAGTCGAGCCTCTTGCATAAAATCTAGCTGAGAACAATTGATAAGTGTTTATAATATCTAGATGTATGATTATTCATTATGTTTTATGCATATGAATGCTGGCTTTGTGGGACCTGATAAGTTGGTGACAGAAAAATTTGAAAGCATTGAACATACATTAAA
Source organism: Chamaecyparis obtusa (assembly GCA_027943335.1). NCBI lineage: Eukaryota > Viridiplantae > Streptophyta > Pinopsida > Cupressales > Cupressaceae > Chamaecyparis > Chamaecyparis obtusa. The sequence goes on along the minus strand of BSBK01004965.1, from coordinate 894,157 downwards.
CATTGGTGGACGAAGTGATGCCTCTTCTTGTGTACAAAGCAGGCCCACATGAATGCATCTCAAGCATTCTTCCATAGGACAATTGTCAACTATGACTTTATCAATTACATCTACACTATTTCCTCTGCTATAACATTCCTATGCCTAGATAATTGCCTTGAGATAGTCAAAAGTTTGAAGGAAATTATTTTATTTTATTTTGATATAAATTATAAAATAACTACTGACTATTTGGTCTAGTATTTAAATTAAATGACATAGAATGACGTCCATAAGATATAGTTTCTTACCAATTCTAGAATGCCCTGGACTCCATTAGAAAGTTGATTATCTATGTTCTTTCTTCCCCTTACAATTTCTAAAAGTACAACACTAAAGTTGTACACATCAAATTTTTCAGATAATTGACCATGCATGGCATACTCTGGTGCCAAATAACCACTGCACATGACCAAAGAGGAGACACTAAGTCGAAACGCAATACAAAAGATTCAATGGAAAGAAAAGCTTATCAGAGGAATTAACACAGAAAGTAATTCATTTTGAAAAGTGTGGGATAAACAAATTGTTTCGTGAAAAATTAACAATAGTAATTGAAGTTCTTACTGTGTTCTGGCAACTCATGTGTTAATATGAGTCAAAATCTACTATTTTGGGATTCATTTCTTCATCTAGAAAAATATTACTTGCTTTGAGATCTTGATGAATGACTCACGTACGAGAGTCATTATCTAAGAACAAAAGTCCATGAACTACTCTTGGTATGATGTTGAAACACTTCTGCCAATCTAGCTCTCTGCTCCATTGTGAATCTAAAAATTCACTTGTATTTTATCTTACCATTAGAACAAAGTAGCCTAAACATTTCTATGTTATCATTTGAATTTTAACTGTATATAGAATTGAGTTACCCACCGAACAATATTTTTTCAAGGCCCTTATTGATCAAGTATTCATAAACAAGAAAACTTTCTGGTCCTTCTGAGAAACATCCAAGAAGAATCACAAGATTTTGATGTTGAATCATGGCCAGTAGCTTGACCTCATTTTCAAATTCGTGCTTCCCTTGCAGAGATTGTAAGGAAAGCTTCTTGAATATTAGCTCTTTTCCATCTGGCATAGTGCCCTGAGATTAACACATACACTATCGGCCACATTCAATAAAAAATCAAACAAATGAAATATAGTCATACCTTGTAAACAGTACCAAATCCACCCTCTCCAAGCTTGTTATTCTCATGGAAATCTCTAGTTGCAGCTCTTAATATTTCTAAACTAAATGTTATTTGACCATGGTGACTAAAAGGCCAGTCTTGTCTGCCTATACATTTAAGGCGACATATACATGAGAGTAGAATTACAAAAAAATGAAGGATGTTTAAACATATTTGTAAGAGACTTGGAAGAATAATAACCATGAAGAGACATTTGGATTGAAAAGTTTTGTCAAAAAAAAATAAAAAATCCAACAATATAGGACAAATAGCATTTGTCATTAACAAAAACTAGTGCACGTGCCGCATGCCAACACAACCATCAAATCATAGAATTGATCTCCAACAAACAAGTGTAGCATTCTTTAGTTGTGTTGTGTCCCCTGCATTGAAGAAGGCTATAAATCTCATCTGGGTTTTGTCCAGAGATGGTTGTGAGTTGT